>JAJAQA010000022.1:27369046-27791546 GCA_021464565.1 Rutilus rutilus | reverse complement strand
CACTCACTCGATCTCAGTCCTAAATGACAGTGATTCTTCTGTCTATTAAACCTTTGACGCGTTCAGATCTGTGTTCTGATCCAGAGAGAGACATTATCATGAAACAGCTTCAGTCTTTTCAACATCACAGGATCATTATTTCTGTCTTATAATAATTCAGATTACCACAGAAGTTCTGGGATAAGTGTATAGTTCAGATATAAACACTGATGTCTACGGTAGTGATATTGTATCAATGACATCGTTACACCAGTAGGTGGAGACACGAGACTGTTCAAATAATGTTTTCGTCATTGAGTCGTTCATTCAAGAGATTCGATCAAAAACGCTGATTCATCCAGTAATGAAACGAGTCAGGACTTAATGAGCGAGTCATTGAATGCCCAGTTCTGGCGTGGCGCCGCATCCCAACATACGCGACCGTACATTCACATCACGTGTTTATTAACGCAGCAATCGCTCACGTGACACAGCCGTTCTGATCGGCCTAATAAACATGCTTGAGTTATTAATGTCAATCAAAAGACGAGAAAATCCCCCACTGCTTTTGACTGAATAAAGAATCTGTTTATTTTTAATTCATACAGTGAAGTTTTATTTTTACATTTGTTTATTCGATTTCTTCCTCGAGTGTTACAGTAAACACAGCCACTGTAGCTGAGAGGATTCATGCACTATTACAGCTGTATCTTATACTGTATTTGCCCTGTTATTTGTAGTTTGCATCTGTATTATTTTTGCCATATCGCCCAGTGTTCCGGTACATGTCTCTGCCGCTCTCCTCAGTGAAGGTAACGCAGATGTTTCTCCACAGCTTGCTGACGAACACCGTGGTCCAGGCCTACAACACGGGCAGACCTGTGTGGAGCTGCTGCTGGTGCCAGGACAACAACAACTACATCTACGCCGGCCTGAGCAACGGCTCTGTGCTGGTGTACGACACGCGGGACACGAGCACTCACGTGCAGGAGCTGGCGCCGCTGCGGTCCAGGTCAGCTCGTCTGGGGAACTGTAGCGGTACCTGTCCAGGGCTGGGAATCAGAAATCCGTTCCAATTCTGGAATCGAATACTTGTTATAAAATTAAAATTTCCTTTGTGAGCATTTCAATATGACTTTAAACCATGCGAGCGCGAGACGACTCTGTGTTCAGCGCCTCAGGCGTGTGTAACTGTATCGGCCGGCTCTTAAAGTGACAGCAGCCTAATAATCCTGCTGCGTCTCTATTATAACACTAATAACACACTCATTCTTGACTCATTCAAACTATATTTGTAATGTATATTTGACTTATAAAGTGCAGTGTTATTTTACATTTGATTACAGTTTCTGTAATCAGGTTTGCGATTGCTATTTTTTAGAGTGTTTACTTGCCTTTTAATAATGCTTGAAATGTATATTAGTTAGGCTAGTTTTACTATGGTATTTTATCTAACTTGAATCGAAATTAGGAATCGAAAAGAAGCAGAATTGGAAAAATTCAAATGAGACCCAACCCTAGACGTGTCCCGTACAGACAGTGGAGGACGTGTGTTGATCTGGGTGTGTGTGTGTGTGTGTGTGCGTGTGTCCGGTGGTGTCCCTGTGTTGATCTGGTTGTGTGTGTGTGTGCGTGTGTCCGGTGGTGTCCCTGTGTTGATCTGGTTGTGTGTGTGTGCAGTTGTCCGGTGGTGTCCCTGTCGTACATCCCCCGCTCCGCCTCGAGCTCGTTCCCCTGCGGAGGGCTGATCGCCGGCTCGCTGGAGGGCGGCTGCTTCTGGGAGCACGCGGAGGGAACCTCATACACACCTCACATCCTGCCTCTGGAGTCCGGGAACTGCACCGACATCCAGGTGGAGCCGGAGAGCCGACACTGCCTCGTCACGTACAGGCCAGGTACTGACCGACTCCAGCAACACACACTTCTGCACCAGGGCTGAGGAAAGACATGGCTGCTCGTATAGATGTTAAAACTCATCTTTCATCACCAAAATGACATATTTAAACGTTTTTTTTCCTTGAAAATTCACTTCACTTAAGACAAACCATGTGTAAATTCATAAGTTGACACCATTGCTGAGTATTTCCTCCTTAAAACTGCAGTGAACCAAAGACAGTCTCAAAAACACGCTTTGAAATCGCTGGTGTTTCTGACGTCACAAACTACCTTGTGACCAATCAGATCAACGTGTGATCGTCAACCAGTGGATCTCTGAGCTGAGTGAGTGGAGGCGGGGCTCATTTGCATATTCATAGAACCGCGTATACAAGGGCAAGGGTGTCGCGTTACACTCAAGATATTTTAAGGCATGAAGAATTTTTTTCAAGTAAAAAACGCTTAAATATGTTATTTAGGTGATCAACAAATCTTGATTATCAAACAACTGAATTCTCATCAACAGGGAGAAAATACTCAGCAATGGTGTCGACTTGTGAATTTACACATGGTTTCTCTTAAAGCATATTAAAAACACCACATGGACATATAAACAACATTAAAAGCTGTTTTTTCACCACTGGGGGACATTAAAAATAAGCCCTGATTATCTGCGTGATCTTGTGATTGGTTGCACCTTTACAGCGTGTGTGTTGTGTCGCGCAGGTCGTACACACCCGTCTCTGCGCTGTGTCCTGATGGAGCTGAGCCGCACGCCTCAGACCGACAGCGCTCACACACCCGTGTGCTCCTGCTCGCCCGTGCAGACCTTCAGCGCCGGCTCCTCCTGCAAACTGCTCACCAAGAACCGTGTGTTCCGGAGCCCGGCGGGACAGGGCGCCACGCTAGTGTGCGCCGGAGACGAGGCTAGCAACTCCACCATGGTGAGGACCCGCCCTTCAGCACCGTCCTTACGGCCGTTCACACCAACAACCATGACTGTAACCATAACTGGATTCGCGTCTACACCGACGAACGATAGCGGTCTTTTTATTCTAAGCACGCGCGTGTCTGCCCTGCGGTTTCAAAGTAGCAAACATGGATATCCTGCTGTTACTTTACGTTACACACAAACAGCAAACACGATATCCTTAAAACACGAGAGGAGTCGGGAGAATCCGTCACTCTGATTACAGAGTTGTCGTCTTTTGAAGACGATCGTTATTCATACTCTCGAATATCAATATCAGTTTGTTGCATTTACTGGTCTTTTACCAGCAGAGGTCCTCAGCGTGCTCCGCTCCGAGCGCATCTACACAGTGAGTCTCGCTAGTCTAGTGTAATCCATCTAATCTAACAGTGAATCTCGCTAGTCTAGTGTAATCCATCTAATCTAACAGTGAGTCTCGCTAGTCTAGTGTAATCCATCTAATCTAACAGTGAGTCTCGCTAGTCTAGTGTAATCCATCTAATCTAACAGTGAGTCTCGCTGACAAAGTCAATAGTGGAATAACAGCATCGCCTCAACACCTTTATATATGTGTAACTTATATAGTTATTGTCCTTGGTGTGAACGGCCTTTCCTCTCGTTCAGTGTTTCCTTGGTGACGCGTCACACACTGCATGTATGGAAGCTTGTTTCCACCACGGAATACAAAAATAAAAGGGAAGTGCAACCTTTTTATCTCACAACTTGTGCGCAAAATGGGAATATCACAAAATATTTGCGAATAAAGCAGCGTTTCCATCCAGTGAGCCGAAGCATTCCAGAGGCAGTGCCACGAGATCGGTCCGCTGTCGGTCCAGTTATGCGTCCCATCACGGAGTTATGAGTCACATGACTTTTTTGATGCGCATCGTGGAATTTATTCAGTAAATGTGTTTCTATCGTAGTTTTATGCAGATGTTTTCTTACCGGAGAAAAAGTTTATCCGACTCGATTGAGAACATGCGTGTTTTTATGCATGTTTTTTTTATTTCTGCACATTTTGGCGTTTTCATCCAGCGTTTATTTTTTTATGCGAATAATATTCATATTCAATTATGCTGATGGAATCATATCTAATGTTTGCTTTTTTCCCTCAGAATTGCACGTTTATATCTTGCAGTTCAGACTTTATTCGCAATCGCAAGAAAAAAAAGTCAGACATAAACTCGTAATTGTGAGCAAAAAGTCAGAATTGTGAGATAAAAACTCGTAATTATGAGGAACAAGTTAAAACTGGCGATTACCTTCTTTATTCTGTGTTGGAAACAGCCCTACGTGAGTGTGTGTGTGTGTGTGTGTGTGTGTGTGAGCTGTCTGACAGCCCTACGTGAGTGTGTGTGTGTGTGTGAGTGAGCTGTCTGACAGCCCTACGTGAGTGTGTGTGTGTGTGTGTGTGTGTGTGTGAGCCGTCTGACAGCCCTACATGAGTGCGTGTGTGTGAGCTGTCTGACAGCCCTATATGAGTGTGTGTGTGTGTGTGTGTGTGTGTGTGTGTGTGTGTGTGTGTGTGTGTGTGTGTGTGTGTGTGTGAGCCATCTGACAGCCCTACATGAGTAAGTGAGTGTGTGTTAGTGAGTGTGTGTGAGTGCGTGTGTGTGTGAGCCATCTGACAGCCCTACATGAGTGTGTGTGTGTGTGTGTGTGTGTCAGGTGTGGGACGCCGGCTCCGGAGCGCTGCTGCAGAAGATGCCCGCTGATCTCCCAGTACTGGACATCTGCCCGTTCCAGCACAACCAGGGCAGCTTCCTGGCCTCGCTCACCGAGAAGATGCTCAAGGTCTACAAGTGGGAGTGAGACCCAGACCGACCCACGCGCTCTTCATCACGTCTTCTGCTCAAATCAGTGCTCTCTCTGTGTTTGTTCATCACTGCTCACTATTTTCATTGTATATATGTAAGTGTTTTTGTATTTCTTTATTAAAATAATAAATGCATACATGCTTTGACAGTCTGTGAGAACTTAAAAACACCTCAGGGGACGGGAACATTACAATACCTCAGTGCATTTCCAGTGGTGGTAACTTTTTGGCCATTAAAATTGAGTTTAAAGTTACTGAAATAAAGGCTTGACACCACAGGGAACAGGCTGACCGTGTACGCATCACCATTCTGTCACCAGTTTATTCATCACCGTACATTAAGACAAGTGCTTTTATTACAAGTTTTCTGAAATGTTATGTTAAAAAATGCAAATGATGTGTTATCTAATTAAATATGCACTAATTTGCACACATTCCAGAATACAAATGAACATTGGATAAAGCCAGGTTTAAAGTTCTAATTTTATTAACTTATTAGAGTTGAAGGTTTTTATAGAGGGGCTTCTGGACTTCATGGTCTTTTTATCACTTCATAAATCAGAAAAGAGTCAACAGAAGAAAATAACCACAAATTTTCACCATGTTTTTAGGACACGAATGATGCATGAACAAACCTTCAGAATATAGATTAAAACTAAAGTTTCCTGTAGAAATAAACGTGTCTTCCTCCAGGGGGCGAGTTCTGCCTTCAACCGAATTCGGTTTATTTATTTTATTGGAAGATATACATTTGCTCTATAAAATATTCATTTCAGTGTTGTTTCCATTAATATTGTCTGACATAAAATGGAAATCCAACACACAAGAATCACTATACAACATGTGTTTAAAATAAACCTTTCTCAGTAATCGCAAACGCTTGTGATTGGCTCATCCTAAACAACGCTGAGGAAAACAACACGTGCCAGCTGACCTTATCAATTACAGCAACAGCGTTCAGGATCATAGTTTACACCTGAATAATGCCGACAATAAACGTATGGTTGTTTGATTGAGAATACATTACACGGAATACGTTTAAATTATTAAAATACTTAGACTTATTTTACCTGACCAGTTAAAGACAAGTCCGGGCATCTAAGCCCCGCCCACTTTCTGAATTCCTTGTTTCGTGCTAATTCCCTCCATTATCTTCCTTTTATCTAATGATTCAAGTGTATTTATTTAATCTACGTGTCCAGTGTTTGACTCGATCGGTGTGCCGTTCGAATACCGTATTTTATTATTATTATTATTATTATTATTATTATTATTATTATTATTATTAATGCCATGAACCAGAACAATACAATGAGACATAATCATCATATATAAAGTAAAATTAAATAAAAAGTGCCAGAGGACAAGAAAAAAAATGCTACTTTATACAACATCATACCTGCTTACAATGCTATAACCTCTACTTGCCTTTTTACTAGTGCAATTACACAAAACAGAACAATAAAGCTTGAAATCATGTACGGGAACTCAGTGCTTCCACAGAGAACTGACGAATCACACTACAGCGTCGGTTTAGCTCATGAATATTAACAAGCTGACGACGCGACGTCAGCGCGTGCTGATTAATATTCATGAGCGCGCTCTTCGGCGTAGTAGGATTGGTAACTCGGCTGAGGAAGATGGCGGCGTGTGGACGTGTTCTGCGGCTCCTGCTGGTGCTCTTCATCTCCGGCTCGATCTGCTCTGCTCGGGAAACCAAACCAGCGGCCGTAGACGGCGATAATGCGGCAGATAACAGCGAGAGAGCCCGGAACCCCGCGGGCGAGGCGAGGGCCGCGGACGGGCCGCCGGCGGGCCGCAGGAGCGGAGGCTCAGGCTGGAGGCTCGCGGAGGAGGAGGCCTGTCGGGAGGACGTGAGCAGGATCTGCCCCAAACACTCCTGGAACAACAACCTGGCCGTGCTCGAGTGCCTGCAGGACCGCAAAGACGTAAGACCGTGTTTTTATGTGCAGCGTCTGCGATTTAAGCCGCATATAACGCCTCATCATCAGTCTAACAGTGCGTTACAACAACACACATCTGGACCTGCAGCGTCTCCCTGCGTTTCTGCGACACTCAGAAGTTATAGATCATGCAAAGAATATAGATATCGACGGAAGCAGGGCTGGCGTGAGGAGATATAGGCATATGTTTAGTAACCAGACGTTTCTTTCGGCAAGAAAAGGCCTCTGAATGTCACATCCGTGCAGGTTTTGGGGGTGTTCAAGGTTTTAATATATGGTTATCGTGATTAATATAGATGTGAAATGTGTTTTCTGGTTATGGCTGTGCTTTAAACCGCAGAAAGCTGGAACTTGCAACTCGCTCACATTCGCCAAAATATGCGGCGTGACGTCAGCGGTGACGTCACGTGTGCTCTCAGATGTTTGTTATGACGAATATACCGATATCTAACAGAGAGGGAAAATATCTAATGCCAGCAAATCATGAGTGGAATGACTTCTGTTAAAGCTGACATAAAATGATCTATTTAATAATCAATGTGTTTTAAATTGAATTAAAATCAATGTATTTTGAACGTTTGATCCTTGTTTACGCTTAATTAACAAATGACTGCAAAACGGTGCACTTTGAGGGCTCAAAATTAAGAGTTTTAACACATTTACAGTGTGCAAATTGAACAAAGAAAATGCATTGACTTGTACATGGACATTAAAGAGGGCTCAAACATCTTTAACTTGATATAGAGTCTCAGTGAGAGTAATATAATTGCAAAACAAATGAAAATAAATATTTCATAAGTATATTTTACTTTACAGTATAAGGAAATTAATACTTCTCTAATTTGTTCACTTGCAGGAGATAACACCTTGAGCTTTTATTTTGGAGAAAACTTAAACCAGATCACCAAGCCACATCACGGTTTCGGTTTTAGTGGCAAAATACAACGTTAGAGACCTTTGTTGGGCTATAAGTTTTACATTTTCGCTTCATTATGAAACCGTGGCACACAGGGTCATTAAATGGGAAACACTGAATGAATATTTAGCTGAAAGATGTGCAGAAGTTGAGTAATATTCCCCCTCACTCCGACCCTGCTGTCTCTGTTAGGATAATCTGTCACACACACACGCGTGTACAGTCACAATACAGCAGGAGAATCCGTCACCACATCCGTCTCAGTGCGGCTTTTGATGGCCACTTTTACCGCAGACAATCTCAAAATGACTGGGATTTGGCCAATAATTTCCCAATATTTTACTGATCTATATTTGAGCCTCATATGTTGCATCATGCACACACTCTTCTCTTTCTGCTGCAGAGACCCGGCTTCAGTTGTTAGACTGGACTGACCTGTTTTAAGGACTTCATTTGTAGAGACTGAGTCCTCTCACCAAATATGAAAGTGAACACTGCTAATTGTTTGTCAAATATTAGACATTGTCGAAACAGTACTGACTTTGAATCGTTGAATCTCGTTGCATGATCACAAACGCGAGAGCATTAAGATCGTTGTATAATATAACAATGCTTCTGTTCGCTAGCAGTGTTTGGTTAGATGTGTGTGTGTAATGTGAGTCGGGTCATTAGTTCTTAGTTCCTGATTACACACACACACACACACACACACTCTTTCACTTATAAGAATGTGTTGATTAGCTCTTACTGGCAGAACTGGGTTTCCTCATACTTGTGTTGTGTTGTACAGACCTATGACTGTTAATCACATTACAGGACGATTCAAAGTAGGGCTGCACAATATATTGAAACTATCGAAATATCGCAAATATATATGTAATGCAAATAAATGCAAATGTATCTCGATATGCATATCGCAACGGCCTGCAATAACTGTGGTCATGAACTAAAGACTAAGAGAAGATCACTCTCTGCTCTCGGCTGAATAACTTTTGTAGCTTTAATAAGAATCAGTATTTATATTTAATTCATAGAGTGAAAACGAAGCAGTGTTTTATTTGTACATTTGATAATTCAGTTTCTGTTGTTTAATAACCCTAATGTGGGATAACCCTATAACCCTAATGTGGGATAACCCTAATGTGGGATAACCCTAATGTGGGATAACCTGAACCCTGTGGTTTACACTGATGTTAAAGTAACTCTTGATGCGACAGTGAAACGCTGATGTCCACTGTCAGAAGCTGTAGGGATGTGTTCGAGTCACAAAAAGAATGTAGGTTATATAATTTTAAATATATTTGAAAGATAATTTCTTTAAGCATTATCGCATATTGAACATCGCATTGAGTTATCGCAAATCGTGTTTTGTTCAGTATCGTGCAGCCCTGTGGATGTTCAATGTCAGGTTATTTCTCGGCTCTTAAAGGGGTCATATAAAGCCGTTTTTGTACAAGTTAATATGATTCTTTAGGGTCTAAATTAAAAGTTTGTAATATACTTTAATTAAAAATTCTCATTAGTATTGTAAGAAAACACTCATTTTACCTGGTCAAAAACAGCTCTGTTTTCAGCACGCCGTTTCAGCGCATGTGTCTTTAAATGATAATGAGCTTTGCTCACCCCGCCCCTCTGTTCTGTGCGCACACCGTAACACAATAACCGTAACGCGTTGTTCATTATAATCGTGGAATTATGAATTATATTGAGAACGTCGTACATAGAAAACATGCCGTAATGTACCCTGAGTGTAAATCTTAGCCGCATTCATCGTGAAGCGAATGAATATTCCCTTTGAAAACAAAACTCAGCCACTGCGTCTTCGGATTTAGGAACATCAAAATGATGCTGTGCTCGTTATTACACCCAAGAACACCACAATCGCTTAGACGCCATTCTCCTCATAGACAGTGCTCCAGCGTATCAACAATGTCCGCGCAGACTATGATGACAGCTCGCTCAGGGCGGGTCTGTGTTGAAACGCTGCTGTCAATCAACAATCGTGGGGGGGGGGGCGTCCGATCGTGTGATGTCACACGGCTCAATTTGAGACGGGAAAACATATAAGGAGATAATAAAAAAAAACACTGAATGGATTTTTATCATTTTATGATGGTTGTGTACAGGCACTGCCAACACACATTTCAGTACAATCAACTTGTAAAAGTGCATGTACCAATATATGACCCCTTTAAAGGACCGCTTGATCTAGTTCATGTTTTTTCTTTGTTTGTAAAGTTTTATTGCTGAATTGTGTCATAAATGTCATGGCAATGTCATAAAGATATCAGGGAGTTTACCATGTATTCTCCATAACTGAATCTCTAGACTTTCTCTTCTCGTAGAAACACACAGTCAGTGTGAGCTCTTACTGTAAGGCCAGTCGTTCAGCCGGACAGTGTTCCTCATTGTTTTCTTATAAATAAAATAAAGCCTGAATGGAGCCACTTTGTTTACTTCCATTATTTATAATCTGGCGGAGGCAAAAGGCCCTGGTAGCTTATTTACCAACCCTGTTCTCTACTGTAAAAGCCTGACACAGCTGGAGAGAGATCTCGTCTGATGATGAGGGACATCGGGGCAGGAGTAGGGCTGCACAATATTGGAAAAAAATTACATTGCGATATTTTTTTTTTCCAACGATATATATTGCGATATTGCGAGCCGTCAATCCAGGCTAAAGTCAATACCATTCCATGATATTAATAATTTCACTAATAAGCAAGCTTCATTACAAGTGACAAAGTCACTTAATATTTTATTCCAAAATTAGAACATATTTCTGTCACAATTCGGTGAACGTTCTACGCAATCCAACGTGGCGGCGCTCTTAACAGATGTTCATTAGGCTATAATTCCTCAAAATAAGTAAAAAAAGTCGTATATATTCTCTCTCTCTCTCTCTCTCTCTCTCTCTCTCTCTCTCTCTCTCTCTCTCTCTCTCTCTCTCTCTCTCTCTCTCTCTCATAAACAAGTGTTTTCTGTGTCTGCTGCAAAGATGGAAGTTGGCGATACTGACTCGCGATCTTCGCAGTAGTGAACGCGCCGGAGAGAAATCCACATTTCATACGGATTACATCGTTTTATTTTGTTTTGAATGGTTCTGTTTAAAAGTAGAGATTTCTGTAGATAATAGATATATTTCTCTTTTTTTTTTTGGTGTGTGAGGCGAGTAGGCTAAAGCTACCTTATACGCTGAGTTTCGGTTCATGGATGATAGCTTAAGCTCCAGTTCAGGCGCTGGCGCCTCCGTGTAGTGATTATCTATTGTCTGCTATATTTACTTTTTATTTATTAAATCCAGGAAATTGGATAATGAAACACTGATTAAAATTAAGATACAATTAATACAAAACGAAATTTGCTTTAAAGAAAGGCTTTGTGCTTTCTGTTTGAGGTCTCTGTGAAAGTTTTAAAGCAGTCTTTTAGTGCCTGCGTAATGGAGAACTGTCCCGTAACATTGTTTTTTTGGGTGCTACTACCCTTCACATCGCATGTTCCGGCGAAGTGACTATCGCTCATGCGCACATCGCGATATCGATGTTAAAACAGAATTTCGTTCAGCCCTAGTCAGGAGTGTGTTCTCCGACTCGAGCGTTCGTCTGATGATGAGGGACATCGGTCAGGAGTGTGTTCTCCGACTCGAGCGTTCGTCTGATGATGAGGGACATCGGTCAGGAGTGTGTTCTCCGACTCGAGCGTTCGTCTGATGATGAGGGACATCGGTCAGGAGTGTGTTCTCCGACTCGACCGTTCGTATGATGATGAGGGACATCGGTCAGGAGTGTGTTCTCCGACTCGAACGTTCGTCTGATGATGAGGGACGTCGGTCAGGAGTGTGTTCTCCGACTCAAACAGTGATTTTTCTGGCCTGTGAACAGTTGACTTTTTTCCCTCTAGTATCTCGTTGTGAACACACAGGGTTATAAACGTAATAATTTTGTTCTTTTCAATATTAGATAGTACAGATGCAGCAGAATTGCACTGAGAAGCTCTGTATATGATAAACCCTGAAAGTCTGAAAGACGACGCTCTCGGGGTCAAACCGGTTTCTCTGTCTGTGATTGGATTTGGAAGCTGTTTTTAGTAACATTGACCCTGATCAAGGCCTTCACCCGTGAGGATGAAGAGTTAAGATCTCCTTCACTCAGATTCTGGAAAACACACGGATAATGTGTCCCCGGATCGTTTGATTTTGGTTCATTCACACTGCCAGCGATTTTCCGGAATCACACACATCCCGTAGAGACTCGTTGACGTACGCGTGGAAAACATGTTGTGGTGCAACAGCAGGAGTGTTTGCATCACTGTGAACAACATGGCGGCTGATCCAGCACTAGATGTTGATGTTCAAACTTTGTTGTTTATGTACAACATGTTTCGTGGTCAAATCACAACTTTTTTCCGATTATGACTTCTTTTCAACGTGTTAATTCGATAAGCCGTCATTACGCTGTTTGCGTCAAGTTATGGCTACGACACAGCCCTTACGGCATTGGTCCTGGCTTTGGTTCACATGGGCGTTCCGGTGTGGTGAAGTGAGGAGTCCCAGCTTAGGACCCCAGAAATATGCCTGATCTAAAGCTGTTCTCTATTCTTAATGTAATCAATCCAACTTTAATTCATGTAATAATCTTTTATTTTTATCCTGATTATTTATATAGTTAAAGTGAAAGAAATAACATGTTTATGTACGTTTTGCGACATTAATTAATAAGGCACAATATCATTTGTTTTAATTACAAGCATGTCATAATTAATTCTTCAACATAATTATGCTTGTATCATATTTGTTATTGAAGTTATTTATCGAAAAATAAAAAAGATCTGTCTCTGTCTGGGCTTGTTCTCCGCTGTTCGGGATCAGGTCCTCATGGTTCGGGAGACTCCACTGTTATGCTGACGTTTTACATCACAAAGAGACGGTTTTATTAGCGGAGGAATAAAATGATTAAATTGCCTTGAAGCTGCCGCTGATGACACAGTTTACCCCCTCGCTTTATACAGATGATGAACTTTCCCTTTAAAACTTGCTGTTCTCTCAGGTTCCTCTTTTTTCCTTCAGCATTTTGCAGTGTCATCTTAATCCCTCACACATTAGTCAAAGTTAACGCTCCATCAGCTGTCGTGTTGTGAAATACTGTTCTTGTTCATGCCAAGCGTCGCTGTAAAGCTGAACCTCTCGGCTCATCTGTGAATGGCATCATAAAGTGAACGAGACACAAATAAAAGCTGTATGTTTATCTGAGATTGAAATAGCCAGTGTGCTGGTCATGTGCTGGTAATGTTAGTCTTTAACAGTGTGCTTTTGTTTATTGAGACTCGCAGTATTTACTCAGACATTTGAGTGAAATAGTGCCACTATACGGCCTTATAATGTACGTCCACCGGTTGCAGTGTTGAGTTATCCTCCAGCAAGAACTGAGAGACTAATAAGTTTAATTAGTACTTGTGTTTCTGACATGTAGTTATGGAGACATGTTGATTTTGTTTCACCACATTGTGTAATCTTCCTGATCTAAAGAGCCTAACATGTGACTATGCTGTTATAATGGATGTTTGTTGTCTAATATTTAACTTGTGTCAGATAAAGGCAGTGTTTATGTGCTCTACATGTTAATATGCCGAGTCCACACCGGATGTGCACCAGGAAGAGCGAGGCCAGATCTGTGTTTGCATCTACTCTTAATACACGCACCTCTCCTCTCCCCGGGGTCTCACACACACACTCCCAAAGCCTTAAAGTCAACACACACACACACACACACACACACACGAGCAAAAGGCACTACTGTCCTCAGGATGGGCCGTAACATTAGACTAGTTGTCCAACAGCTGTTGTTTGATATTTTTAAGTGTAGCTTTAGCTTAGCTTAGTGGTGACTTTATTGAACCGCTTTGAAGCGCCGGTGCTTTGAGTGATCTACAAGTGTTTGTCACACTAAAAGCTGTTTAAAAACACACTTCGAGACGCTGCGTCCGGTTATGTAGCTGAGCTCCTTCAACCTGTTTGTGAACGCAAGAAACATGTTTAAAGGTTTAAACAGTCGAGGTCAGGTGATCCAGAAAGCAGATTCATTATTCAGGGCTTGTTGATCTGAAATCATGTAGTTCTGCACATTACTGTTGTGTGTGTGTGTGTGTAATCTCCTCTGTTCTCCATCTCTCCTCAGGACACAGAGATCGCCTCAGACTGCAATCATGTAAGTCTTCACACACACTTCTGCTGTTCTTCCGGCATGCTGAGGTTAACCAACCACACGAGCTGGAGTTTAACACAGTTTAACACAGTTTGTTTAGTTTAAACAGAACTGCTGTACGTCTTTCTTTCACAGTATTAAATCTTTTATTTTCGAGTTAGGTTTTTTTATTTGCCTAATGACTTGTTTACTATTTATACTATTTTAAATATCCCTTGAATTACTTTTAATTATATTGTTAATGTTAAATAACAGTGAACCTCATACCTTCAGTGCTGTTCTTGCTCAGGGTAAAGGTCATTCAGTGGTGTGAGATTGAGGTGTGTGTAGTGAGTAACTCCTCGTGTTTCTTCAGCTGCTGTGGAACTACAAGCTGAACCTGACGACCGACCCGAAGTTCGAGTCTGTGGCCGTCGAGGTGTGCAAGACCACCATCAGTGGGGTGAGTGATCGCGCAAACACACTTCTGCACGAACCGTACCACAATAAACCCTTCTTAATCCCCCCCACCCCCCCACCCCTCAGATCAAGGAGTGTGCCGCTGAGGAGCGTGGGAAGGGTTACCTGGTGTCGTGTTTAGTGGACCACCGCACCAACATCTCCGAGTACCAGTGTAACCAGTATATCACCAAGATGGCCAGTATAGTGTTCAGCGATTACCGGCTGATCTGCGGCTTCATGGACAAGTGCAGAGAGGACATCAACAAGCTGCACTGTGGGAGCGTCACCACGGGGGAGAAGGTAAAGCGCACTGCACTCTGGGTAACTGGGCCTTAACCTTTTAACAGGAAGGATATAACACTTTTTTTTAAAGCCAGTACTTCCTGTTTGATATTTTTAGTATCTCTGCCAGTTTTTGTAACATTAGTGTCAAATACAGAACTGAACAAACGATCGCAAACACTCTTTTTATTATTTATATTATTATTCACAGGTTAGATTTACACTGTTCTTTGATCTTGCTTTTGAAAATGTTTCATAAAACAGTTAAAACATTTTTTTTTTTAAATGTCTATGTAGGTTTTACTTAGTTTTTAGTTTTAGTCAGCAAGTTTAAATTAATTAGAAACGCTGCCTTTGCAACTATTAACACTCACAGTTTGATATATTTAATTAGCTGTTAAATAGTGAATCTCAAAATGAATATCCATTTGTCATGCGGTCCATGATAAAGTTGTGATGCCTAAATTCTCTTGTAGCTTTTAAACGATGGGTTTTAGTTAGGGGTGTAACGATTCATCAACTACATCGATGTATCGATTTATATTCCTACGATCCAACTGGATCGATCTGTGCTCGGCAAGTTGGCCTTCCGGACGACATATATCGATCTAATATCGTTTTAAAAGGTAATGAATCGATTGTATCGATTCTAGGAAATAGCGCATTGGATTTAAGCACGTTAGACTTTATATGGATGTTTTTTCTTTGCACTTTTAATGATAAAGGCGTTAAACGTTACTCGATTCAGTCTGCCTATCTGTGTCGTCGTCGCCATGCGTGACGCGCCAGCAGCAGCGCAAAGACAACAAGCAGCGCAAAGTCTCTCACCTCAGACAAACGGACTGTCCTGTCCTCTCAGCCGCTATACTGCAGTAGCGCGCACTCTTCAATTGCACGCGCAAATGCGCTGGAGCGCGCTGTATCACTTCACTAAAGCGCAAAAGAAATACGAGCATGCAACGTCGTAAATTAGTAAGTTAAGAAATAAAAGTAAAATACCAATAAATTACGTTATTGGTACGTCATGTGTGTTGCTATTTATCAGGAGCAGTTTCTATGTTTCTTTACCAGTTCTTCTAAGTATTGTGTATCACCATGGTAGCCTAATTGTTGTTTGTTTCCATAACAAAATGCCACTTACTGGTTTTGTATATTTTTATATGACTGTGGTGGCTCATACCAAGATTGTATTAACAAAAACTAGTTTGGGACTGCTATTTAATAGCTTAACCTCGCAGTGCCTACTGTCTATCAGTATTTGTCATATTCTTAAAAAAAATTTGTTAAGTAAAGGGGGACAGAACTTGTGTGTCAACAATTTTTGTGTAAACAAATGTATTATAATAGGCTTATATAATTCCTAAAAAGGTGGGTCGCGGCTTGATGACCATGGGGAAATGTGGGTCCCATGGCCAAACTATTCAAAACATCATTCAATGTTGTGATAATCGTAATTAATAATCACAATTACAATTTCAAGGGAATAATCAACAATTATAATTTTTGTCATAATCGTTCAGTCCTACTTATTAAAATAAAATGTGAATGCATTTTACATTAATTGTTGTTTACTTGTTTGTTTATATCTATAATTAATTGATACCTGATTCCCTTTCAAGAATTTTTGGCTAAAAAGTCACTGAATCGATTTCAAGTCACTGAATCGTTTCGGATCGGATCGTTCTAAATGAACCAATATCGTCCTTGAATCGTATCGACAACCATGAATCGCGAATCGAATCGAATCGTTGTTAAAACGAATCGTTACACCCCTAGTTTTAGTTTTTAAAGTGTGAAAATCAGTAATGTATTGGTTATCAGTCATAATGTGACATGTATTGGTTTACCAGTATCCAGCAGTTTGGTTCAGTGGTCAGTCACTGATTATTTGTCTCATTTGACCAGCTTCACCCAAAAATTGTCTTAATTTACACAACCTTTTCTTCCCAAACCAATGAGACTTTCGTTCATTTTTGAAACACACTGGAGATGTTTTTAATGAAGCCGGAGAGATTTCTGTCCCTCCAGTTGACAAAGACGTCATAAAAATAGTCTGTATGAATTGAGAGATTTAAGTTTTCTGAAGACACAATTGCTTTATATGATGGATGGATTTACTTTAGGCTTTTATTCGCATATAAACACAAATATATTCATATTCACATGTAAATGCAAACTCAAACGTTCTTGCTTGATGCGTGACAACCAATAAGAAGCAATGCACGATATATCGGCCGCCATATCGGTGTCGGCCGATATATGTTCATCTTCAATGTTATCGTTATCGGTCCGCAAAGAGAATCCGGCCGATATATTAAAGATGATAAATTATGTATTATTTCCTTCAGCTGAGACGCTTAAAAAAAGGAAGATACGGTTCAGTGCGACATGTGCAGCGCAAGCCTCATATCGGCTGCATAAAAATATAACGAGAACATTATAATTGTGTGTTTGGGACATGGACTTTAATGGTGAGACTTCTGCTTTTGTAATCAGGCTCTCAAAAATGAGATTTGGATTTAAATTTTCCAGCCGATATATCGGTTATCGGCTTTCAAATATAAAGAGTTATCGGTATCGGCCAAAATTGTCATATCGGTGCATCTCTGCCAATAAGGTTTGTTTTCGTGTGTTTCAAAGATACTTTTGCTTTAAACTATCCAAAAACCACTAGAACACTGTTATATATTATTTAGTTGACTCTTATGGGTTTGGAGTGACGCGAGTTAAATGACTCTGGGCACGACCTTAAAGGGATAGTTCGCCCAAAAATGATATTTAAGCCATGATTTACTCACCCTCAAGCCGTTCGAGATGCATATGTCAATCTTTTTTCAGACGAACACATTTTCAGTTATTTTAGAAAATGTCTTAGATCTTTCAGTGGTTATAATGTGAAGCAATGGGGTCCAGCTGCTCCAAGTCGCAAAATGAGCATGCATCCTTCACAAAAATAATCCATCCGGCTCCAGGGGGAGAAACGAAGGCCTTCCGAGGGTAATCCGTGCGGTTTTGTCGTAAAAATATACATATTTAAAACTTTATAAACGAAAATAACTGGCTTCCGGTCGTGGTCGACGCGCGTTCATGGAGATGGAAGCGTCGTGACGTATAACGAGCGTGACAGCGCAGCCAGAGAGCAGAGCAAAACAAAACTCTGCGTTCGTTCTACGTCACGACGCTTCCTACGCTACGTCATACGTCATATGCCAGCATCCATCTCCGTGAACGCGCGCCGACCGCCACCGGAAGCCAGTTATTTTCATTTATAAAGTTTTAAATATGTATATTTTTACGACAAAACCGCACGGATTACCCTCGGAAGGCCTTCGTTTATCCCCCTGGAGCCGGATGGATTACTTTTGTGAAGGATGCATGCACAATTTGCGACTTGGAGCAGCTGGACCCCATTGCTTCACATTATAACCACTGAAAGATCTAAGACATTTTCTAAAATAACTGAAAATGTGTTCGTCTGAAAAAAGATTGACATATGCATCTCGAACGGCTTGAGGGTGAGTAAATCATGGCTTAAATATCATTTTTGGGCGAACTATCCCTTTAATTTGTTAATGTTGAATCAGCTGCTGGGAACCCTGTGCTCCTCTAGTTCCTCATCTCCTCGTCTCGTCCCGCAGGACCTGCACTCTCAGGGAGAGGTGATCTCGTGTCTGGAGAAGGGTCTGGTGAGCGAGGTCGAGGAGCAGGGCACTTACTCCATCAGAGACGAGTGCAAGAAGTCCATCATGCGTGTGGCCGAGCTCTCGTCCGACGACTTCCACCTGGACCGACACCTGTACTTCTCCTGCCGCGAGGACCGCGAGCGCTTCTGTGAACACGTGAGCCGCGACCCCAACGCACGCCAACGTTTCTGCGTGCTAATGCTAATGCTAACGCTGTGCTCCTTCCCTCTAGACTCCAGCCGGAGAAGGAAAGGTCTACAAATGTCTGTTCAACCACAAGTACGAGGAGAGCATGTCAGACAAGGTACGTTTGCTTTATTCCGTTACCAGTTGAGACTCGTCTTCCTCTTCCTTCTTTACAAACGCCTTTTACGCAAAGATTTAGTAGTTTTACCCTCAACTGTGTTAAATTCAGACCAGAATTAATCAGTTCTATTAACGAACAAGCAGATAAAGCGGCAAAGGAGGCACTTCAGTTGGAAATGACAGCATGTAAAATACCAGTGTGAGCATCTTAAAGCATCTTAACCCTTAAAAGAGGTCTTAAGGTCAAAATTGTTAGGAGCACGGACGAGGACTTTTAAGAGGCTTAAGAGTTTCTTTAGCAGAGGAGAAAATGGCAGAAAGACGAAATGTGTTGCAGACAACAATGGATGACAGTGAGTTAATAAGACGCTATAGATTAGATCGTGCAGGGATCATGTTTGTGACTGATCTTTTTAGAGACACGCTAATATCTCCGACACAGCGCAGAATGCCATAGCGCCTGAAATGAAAGTAATCGCTACATTACGATATTTGGCAACTGGGAAAATTCCATGTTTGATACATTAAAACCAACATTCAAACCACCGCTTAAATAGACATGCCAGCAATCAGTGTAACTGGAAAGAGTGGAACAATTTTTATCATTCTAAGCAATCAAATACCTTATAGGAAATCAACAGCATGGTAAATAAAAAAAGGATTTATATACACATATATAATGTGTGTGTGTGTGTGTGTGAGAGAACGATCAAATAGGAAAAATTACGCATGTAAGTTCAAAGTGGAGGCTTAGAATAGACCCTATACTTAAAATCACTTTTTTTTTTTCTTCTTGGACAACCAACCAATCACAGTCTTCAAAAGATTGTGTCATACAGAGCAACGGGGTCAACCCCGCCTCCTCACTAAGATAAAAGTTTTTGTATATTCCTTACTCAGAGTTGCTCTCAGATCGGTCCCGAATCGCTCTTAAGCTAAGACTCCTACGTAAAAGTTTTTAAGCTAAATTAAGAGTTTTCTGAGAGGATTCTTAGAATCTTTATGAATACGGGCCCAGATGTTTGAAAGAAGACCTGGAGTCAGAATTATAATAAACTGAAGAAAAGTCTTACTGAAGCTAGTTTTGCAGTTTCATCAGCAGAAGTTCAGCTTCAAGACTCACACGAGAGTTCGTAGGGCAACCCCGCTTACAGTTACAAAGATCACAGCAGCTACACACACACACACACTCACACACACACAGACAGCAGTTATACTCTTCATCAAGGTCTAGGCGATGTCCTTGCTTCAGGTTGCAGTTTCTGATTGGCTAAGAAATAGATAAACAGTAATTTTCCACACATATACACATAGACTGAAGCATATCTCCTTAGATTATGCGGCTGACACTCGGACCCTGAAGTTAGGCACGTCGTGACCGTCCAGGTCGCAGATTTGTGTTGCTGAACGCCAACCTGTCCAGAACAACAACTCAGTCAATCTCCAATAATGCCAGTGGTTCCTGAACCTGTAACCAAGAAGACTAACACACACACACACACACACTGACACACACACACACACACACACACACTGACACACAGCTTTTCCAAGGTTGGATTTGGCCAGACTCTAAACTATAAACAGGAGAGTCGTCTCAAAACATCAAGATAATGTGTTCTTTCTCTCAAGGAGAGCTACACTTTAGTCTAACTGGAAAGTAAGGCTTTAACAAGGAAATGGTCCCTTAAACTATAGACTTCATTGACCCCTGTGGCCGTAGTTGTCAGAGTACCCCAGAAAAACAGATGAATGCATTGACGCATGTTGAAGACCTTTCTCAAACAAAACATCTTTCCATATTTCATTTCCGGAAGCCGGGCTAAATGAGCAAGCACTGTTACTGCATTCATATCAAACACTGACATTAGAGAATACAGGAGAAGAACATTTCAGGAATCTCACAAGCTTAGAGAAGTCATTCAACTCATGTGATATGTAGAAGGAAAAATATTGATTAATACCTTGATTATAATCACTCATTACATGTACATTGAAGCAGCAGTGGATTCCTTCACCAGCGTCTGACAGTAATATACCCATATTGAATCTGAACATTTACAATAAATGGCGAATGGAACGAATGCGAAAATAACATTATATGAGGTGATTCCAGTACTAAAGCAAGAATGGACATGACCAGGTTGTGTATACGAGATGCCGAATCAGACATTCATATTCATTTAAAAGGGGAAGAGAAACCGGTTGGTGATTTGTGTAAGAATTTCATGAGTGTAAAACATAATTTAATAGAATTTCCTTTTTAAAATGATATTAGACAACGTTTTTATTCAGAAAATATATAAATTGACATTTTTAAAAAGGTTTCTCCTGGAGTAAATTTAGAATTTCTGACAAATATTAAATTGAGATACTGTTGATTGCCATGAATATACAGCCATTGCTGCTGATATGGTGTTAAATCAGAAATAAATATTAAATTAATAAATTCTACAATAGTATATAATACTGAAATAACATTAACTCAGACATTCAGTCTTAAAATATTAAAATTGATATTTATTAGGGCTGTTGCAGTACACCAACATTGACGATAACCGTGATATTTAAAAAAAAATGTGTTAATACATCATGTACAATAAAATTGTTAATCCAGCAGCATTAATTATCTGCTTGACACTCCAAGTAGAAGATGATATTGCACCTTAATAATTTTCATAAGTTTTATACTT
The DNA here is from genome assembly GCA_021464565.1 of Rutilus rutilus. Classification (NCBI taxonomy): domain Eukaryota; kingdom Metazoa; phylum Chordata; class Actinopteri; order Cypriniformes; family Leuciscidae; genus Rutilus; species Rutilus rutilus. Next base: position 27,770,421 of record JAJAQA010000022.1, on the reverse strand, counting down.
TTTATAATATTAATATAAGTGATAACATTGTTATCGTGAATTATTTTGGCCGATCTGATATTGTGACAGCTCTACTTCAGTGTTATTTTAGTATCCTTGAGATTCTATTATAATTTTTTATTCATATTTTGAATCCATTCTCATTTTTTTTTTTTTTCATTCACAAGATGAAGTTCATTTTCATCTTGGTTAGTTTTAAGTAATTTTGTTGTTATTTTAATAGTTTTTTAAAAGGTTTTTTATTTTATTTTTCAAGTTAAATTAAAATTAGAAATGTTGCCATGGCAACTCTTGAAAAGCAACTTTTTTTTTTTTTAGTTAAAGATACAATATGTAAGAGTTTTGCTTTAAACTATCCAAAAACCACTAGAACAATGTTGTGCTTGCATTATCCCAAATGTTTCCAACAATGTTTGATGACGATCTCTGGTAGCGTCTAGCAAACCACAGTTGTTTGTTTTGCACATTCGTGATGGACCACAGTTATCCGTTATCTCAACTCCCATGATTCCACGCTCCGTCATCAAGCTACGTCTGTGTTATAGTTTTGAATAAGCGTCCTCTAGTGGTGAAACTTATTTGCTGTGCCTTTAATGTTTATTTTATTTCAATATAGCAGTTGAAATGAAAAGCTTTTCCCAGTAAGTTCTTCTGCTGATGTGTGTCTGTGTCCCGCGCAGTGCAAGGACGCTCTGTCCACTCGCCAGAAGCTGATCGCTCAGGACTACAAGGTCAGCTACTCACTGGCTAAAGCCTGTAAACCGGACCTGCGTAAATACCGCTGCAACATGGACACAGCGATGCCTCGAGCTCGCGAAGCCAAGCTCTCGTACCTGCTCCTGTGCCTGGAGGCGGCCGTACACCGCGGTGAGTCTCTCACACACACACACACACTCACACTCACACTCACACTCACACTCACACTCACACACTCACACACTCAAACACACACCTGCTCCTGTGCCTGGAGGCGGCCGTACACCGCGGTGAGTCTCTCACACACACACACACACACACACACACACACACACACACACACACACACACTCAAACACACACCTGCTCCTGTGCCTGGAGGCGGCCGTACACCGCGGTGAGTCACACACACACCCACACACCCACACACCTGCTCCTGTGCCTGGAGGCGGCCGTACACCGCGGTGAGTCTCTCACACACACACACACCCACACACCTGCTCCTGTGCCTGGAGGCGGCCGTACACCGCGGTGAGTCTCTCTCTCACACACACACACACACACACACACACACACACACACACACACACACACACACACACACACACACACACACACACACACACACACACACACACACACACACACACACACACACACACCTGCTCCTGTGCCTGGAGGCGGTCGTACACCGCGGTGAGTCTCTCTCACTCACACACACACACACACACTCACTCACTCACTCACTCACTCACTCACTCACTCACTCACACACACACACTCTCACACACACACACACACACTCACTCACTCACTCACTCACTCACTCACACACACACACACACACACACACACACTCACTCACACACACACTCAAACACACACCTGCTCCTGTGCCTGGAGGCGGCCGTACACCGCGGTGAGTTACACACACACACACACCTGCTCATGTGCCTGGAGGCGGCTGTACACCGCGGTGAGTCTCTCTCTCACACACACTCTCTCACACACACACACACACTCTGCCCCCTACAGCTGTCTCTCTCTCTGTCTGTATCTGCCCGTCTGTGATTGTGTCTCTCTCTCGGCCTCAGGTCAGACCGTGAGTGGCGAGTGTCAGGGGGAGATGCTGGACTACAGGCGGATGCTGATGGAGGATTTCTCACTCAGTCCTGAGATCGTGCTGCACTGCCGAGGGGAGATCGACACACACTGCTCCGGCCTGCACCACAAGGGCCGAACCCTCCACTGCCTCATGAGGGTGTCCCGGGACAAGGGCATCCTCGAAGGACACTGCCAGAAAGCTGTGAGTTTCAGTGCTCTTTCATACTCCTGCACGCTAGTTGGTCTGGTCGAGATATTGAACATTCAATATTAGCGACAGGCCGATATGTCATGCAAGCCAGTTAATGCCTGATATTAACCCATTTTCAGGATAAATGCCCACTTGGCAGGTTGACACAAGTGATATTTTCTCCATTGTTAGTTTACAAAGTCTTTTTACTAGGGATGCAGCGGAAGTTCAGCCACAGAAAATGATCGGCCGATAATGGCAGAGATGGATGTGTGGATGTAGAGATGGGATATAGGAGTGGATATAGGGATGATATAGGGGTGGGTATAGGGATGATATAGGGGTGGGTATAGGGATGATATAGGGGTGGGTATAGGGATGATATAGGGGTGGGTATAGGGATGATATAGGGGTGGGTATAGGGTAGGCTTGGGCGGTATTACGGTAATATGGTATACCGCGGGATATTAAAATAGCAACGGTATCAGTTTCAATACCGTCATACCGTCATAAAAAAAATTATGCATAAAAATGCGTATGCGCGGTTGTCATCACGTGACAGCGTTGAGGCGAAAGAGAGCGAGAGAGGCGGAAAGATGGCGAGTAGCGCACCGAGTGACCTGGTCTCGAAAAAAAACACATCTTCTGAAGTTTGGCAGTATTTCGGGTTTCGACCGAACGAGAAGGGAGAGGCGATAAATACGGACGAGGCAATTTGCAGATTGTGCAACAAAAAGGTCACTGCGAGAGATGGAAATACTTCGAACCTAAGGTCGCATATACGAAACCACCATCCATTCACTGCTGCGAGGATGGGCCCGAGCCCGAGTTCACTCAGTGCAACAGTTTCAACGCCTCCCGAACCCGATGCAGGACCAACTACATCTAGGTCCACCGCCAGTACGCAGCCGACGATAATGGCGGCCTTCGGGAAAACAACAAAGTACAAAAGGGACAGTGTCCGTTGGAAAACCTGTACTGATGCAGTGACAAAATACTTGGCGAAGGAAATGGTCTCTTTTCACACAGTGGAAAAAAAGTCCTTTAAGGACATGGTAAAGGTCCTAGATGCCCAGTACGAGCTGCCTGGACGGAAACATTTCTCACAAACAGCCGTCCCACATTTATATTGTAAAGTTAGAGACAATGTTCAAGTGCTGCTGTCAGCGGCAGACAGTTATTCCTTAACAACTGACATGTGGTCGTCAGTTAACATGACACCATATATGTCCCTGACTGTCCACACCATTACACCTGACTGGAAACTTGAATCAAAATGCCTCCAAACTACGTATTTTCCTGAGAGTCATACGGCGGACAATCTTGCTGCTGCGCTCAAAGCTGCACTTCAGGAATGGCAACTTGACGAGAAAAAACTTTCAGCCATAACCACTGACAACGCTGCCAACATTTCTGCTGCAATCAGGTCCCTGCATTGGCCGTGGCTTAACTGCTTCGGCCACAATCTAAACTTGGCTGTCACAAATGCATTGCATGACCAGAGGCAAAAAACCGAGCGCGCCCTCGGACTATGCCGTAATATTGTCGGGGCCTTTTCACACAGCTGGCAACGTAAGCATGAACTCCACAAGAAGCAAGTGGACTTGGGACTCCCAGAACATAGTCTCATAACGGTAAGCTTTATGCTTTATGCTTTTTTTGGTATTCGTTTTATACGTGCATGCAGAGAGTCGGGGGCAGGGGCTCAAATGTAAAAAAAAAAAAAAAAAAGGGGGGCATATATGCTTTGCATCACAGAAATAAATTATATTTAAAAGTAGGCTTTATTAAAATAGTTTTTTTTTTAAATTGTAAAAAAAAAAAAAATCTGTATTTTTTATCAAATAAATGCAGGCTTGATGCGCATAAGGGACTTATTTAAAAAAAAATTGCATGCAAATTTTAGTGGGCTACTATTATACTATTGCAGCAAAATTATTAAAAATGTTAAAATAATAAAGTTACCATTTCGCGTGTTGATGTCAGCCTACACTTCATAAGCCCGGGCTTCATTTAACAAACTATAGTTTCATTAAATGGTAAACGATGTATCGCTCGCTACCTTTTATTATTGAACAAAAAAAGTTTAAAAATGGTTTGTTTTATTTTTCTCCTGCCGTCGAGTAATATACTCACTGAAAAGGATATGGCTCGAGAACATCGGTTCCCGAGCAGACTGTGTGATTACCTACGTTTACACTAGTGCATTTTCATTTATCAAGAGAAAGGAATAATATACATTAATTAACTTTTTTATTTGTGCATTCATTCGTTTATTTAGGCCTATTTATTCATTAATTCGTTTATTTAGGCCTATTTATTCATTCATTCGTTTATTTAGGCCTATTTATTCATTCATTCGTTTATTTAGGCCTATTTATTCATTCATTCGTTTATTTAAGCCTATTCATTTATTCAATCGTTTATTAATCATTCATTAATTTATTCATCCATCCATCCATTGGCAGGACTGCGCAACTCGCTGGGGCTCCAAACTGGCAATGGTGGAGCGCATCCTCGAGCAGGCCCAAGCGATCAGACACGTCCTGTCTGATGACAGAAGGAGCAGCCTGTCCCTGACCTGGCAGGACATGGACGTCTTGAAAGCTGTCCACGAAGCACTGAAACCAGTCGGTGACTTCACTGATATTTTGTCAGGAGAAAATTATGTGACCAGTTCATGTATCCTCCCCATACTCCAGCTCTGCAGGGACAATGTGTTGGCTGCGTCAGAAAATGACCTCCAGCTAACAAAGTCAATAAAATCTGGAATTCTAACAAAGCTGGAGGCCAAGTATGAATCTCATTCAGTGCGCAAAATAATGCGAAAATGCACTTTCCTCGACCCTCGTTACCGTGGAGGATATGAGACGGATGAGGCATTGGCTGAGACAAAGGCTGAATTACAGGCTGAGATCGTGAGTTTAGAGGCAGCAGGTCCAGTGGCCATCAGAGTGGAAGAGGGAGAGGCGCAACCCGAACCCCCACGAAAAAAGATGACTCTGGGAAGTATGCTGCAAAAAAAAGCCGACGCAATGGCAGGTCCCGTCGGTATCGGCACCGTAGAGGACCGAGTCAGAGCTGAAATAACAGCCTACTGTTTGGAGCCAGTTACACAAGGAGACGCGGACCCACTTCTCTGGTGGAAAAATGCTGCCGAGCGTTTTCCCCAGATGTCGCGAGTGGCACGGAAGTACCTGTGCGTCTGTGCCACAAGCACACCCTCGGAGCGCGTTTTCAGCACAGCAGGTAAAGTTGTCGGTCCACAACGTGCCCTGTTAAAGCCGGACAAAGTTAACATGCTGGTTTTTCTAGCGAAAAATCTTGACGACTAGATTTGATGCCACTTGCCATTCGTTCGTTTTCGCACTGTGTTTATTTCTATTTATGTAATTGATTCAGGTAGCCTATTTTTATTTGGTTTTTTCGTTTAAAAAAAACATTGGAAAGAAGACTGGAAAGAATAAGTTTTTATTTAGGACTATTTCCTTGCAATCATTTTATAATATGAATATTTATGTTAATTTAACTCCGTTGAGTGTTGTGGGATTATTTGCACTTTTTTTTTTATAAACTGCTCTTTGTTTTTAAAAGTTGTTCGGGCGGTGTGATTTCATTTAATTGATTTGTGTGCGCACTGCACCTTTGCACCTCGCGTCTTTGCGCGAAAACTGTTCTGGATGTTTATGTTAATTTAATTCTGTTTGACTATTGTATTTGCAATTTTTATAAGCTGCTATTTGTTGCTAATAAAAAATGTTATTGTTGTGCATGTTGTTTTGTTATTGTTTCAGTATAGCGTTTGGTATTAAGTTTCTGAACGATTTAGGCACAAGCCAACCGTTTGGTGACGCTGTCTGAGCCTTACGTCATAATTTTTAATTATTCTCGGTAATACCGTATACCGAGGTAAAATAGGGAGGAGGTTTGACGGTATCAAAATTTGGATACCGCCCAAGCCTAGTATAGGGATGATATAGGGGTGGGTATAGGGATGATATAGGGGTGGGTATAGGGATGATATAGGGGTGGGTATAGGGATGATATAGGGGGTATTGGGAGGGGATGTGGGGGTGGGTATAGGAGTGGATATAGGTGGTATTGGGAGGGGATGTGGGGGTGGGTATAGGGATGATATAGGAGTGGATATAGGGATGATATAGGGGTGGGTATAGGGATGATATGGGGGGTATTGGGAGGGGATGTGGGGGTGGGTATAGGAGTGGATATAGGGATGATATAGGGGTGGGTATAGGGATGATATGGGGGGTATTGGGAGGGGATGTGGGGGTAGGTATAGGAGTGGATATAGGTGGTATTGGGAGGGGATGTGGGGGTGGGTATAGGGATGATATAGGAGTGGATATAGGGATGATATAGGGGTGGGTATAGGGATGATATGGGGGGTATTGGGAGGGGATGTGGGGGTGGGTATAGGAGTGGATATAGGGATGATATGGGGGGTATTGGGAGGGGATGTGGGGGTGGGTATAGGAGTGGATATAGGGATGATATAGGGGTGGGTATAGGGATGATATGGGGGGTATTGGGAGGGGATGTGGGGGTGGGTATAGGAGTGGATATAGGGATGATATAGGGGTGGGTATAGGGATGATATGGGGGGTATTGGGAGGGGATGTGGGGGTGGGTATAGGAGTGGATATAGGGATGATATAGGGGTGGGTATAGGGATGATATGGGGGGTATTGGGAGGGGATGTGGGGGTGGGTATAGGAGTGGATATAGGGGGTATTGGGAGGGGATGTGGGGGTGGATATAGGGATGATATAGGGGTGGGTATAGGAGTGGATATAGGGGGTATTGGGAGGGATGGGCGAATATAGAGATGGATGGATTGAAGAGATTGATAGTTACATTTTGCTGTTGTAATATAATATTACTATGTGTGGTTTAATTGGGGCATATTAATCATTTTATTAATTACAAAAATGGTACCTTTTTTTTTTTTGCTAAACTAATACAAAACCTCTACATTGTAACTTTTTTTTTTTACTTCTTGCATTAAACATTTTGAATATACTTTGCTGTGGCCGCTTAGTCAAAATATAGATTTTTCTGATAAAAACATGCATAAAAGCTGTAATGATAAATCTCACCAAGAGGCTGAAAAACCTGAAGATAATTGTGTGCGTTTACTGTGTTTCAGTAGTTCCTGATGAATGAACCCAGGCTGAATTCATTTAAATCATGAGTAAAGTCGTGAGAGATTCATTCATGTTGAATAATGCAGCGGCTGATGAATGACTCTCGTAACTGTGTGTGTCCCTCAGCTCCAGACGCTGATTCAGGAAACGGACCCCGGGGCCGACTACCGCATCGATCGGGCTCTGAACGAGGCCTGCGAGTCCGTCATCCAGACCGCCTGCAAACACATCCGAAACGGAGACCCCATGTGAGTGTGTTTGAGATGACAAGCTCATCCGAGGTCAAGCGGGTCACGTACTCATCCTTTACGGAACAATAAATGGAACAAATTAGTGCTTTTATTAATATTAGGCATGTTTGGCATATTTGTGTTTCTGTAGCAAGGCATGTTCTGTTGCCTCAGGCACTGAAGAGCTCATTGTTTTAAATCTGAGCCAACCAGTTTTACCATAAACTTTCCAGTATGTTGATTTGTGTTTGTTCATATTTAAGTGTCCAGAAATAGAAACATTAAAGGTGAAGTGTGTAGTCCAGCCTGAACAGGGGTATTTTGTCAAGACTGTGTGTGTGTGTGTGTGTGTGTGTGTGTGTGTGTGTGTGTGTGTGTGTGTGTGTGTGTGTGTGTGTGTGTGTAGGATCCTGTCCTGTCTGATGGAGCATCTCTACACTGATAAGATGGTTGAAGACTGTGAACACAGACTGTTGGAGCTGCAGTACTTCATCTCCAGAGACTGGAAGTGAGTCACAAAACTAAAAAGAGTATATATATATATATTTATATATATATTTTTTTTTTTTACTAAATTCCACAATTTTAATTAAACAAAATCCAGTGACCAAAACTTAATTTAACTTTCACATACACTTCAAGTACTTCCTTATTTGTCTTTTTCACCATGCTTCAGGAAGAATTCAGTAATGTGCCACAGGAATGTTTTAAGGAATGTTACTTGTTTGTAATGAGAGAATCATGTGGTTACACGATTGAGCGCAAATTGGAGAAACGGCTAAATATTATGGTGGCAATAATTGATAATGCCAGTAAGTTTAAAGTAGAGCTGATGATGGTGATCTTATTCCTAAATGACAGTGATTCTTCTCTGTCTTTTAAACCTTTGACGTGTTCAGATCTGTGTTCTGATCCAGAGAGAGACATTATCATGAAACAGCTTCAGTCTTTTCAACATCACAGGATCATTGAAAATCTGAATTATTGTAAGACAGAAAACCAGAAGTACTGGTATAAAAGTTTACAGTTCGGATATAAACACTGATGATTACGGTAGCGATTGAAAATAGAGTAAATCACTGTTAGAAAGTAACTTGACACTTTAAATAAATATTGTATCATTACACCAGTAGGTGGAGACACGAGACTGTTAAACAATGTGTTTGTCATTGTAATGAAAGAAGTGAAGTCTTTATGAGCAAGTCATTGAATCACTCACAAATCATTTTTAAAATACATTTAATTAAAACTTTGAAACAATTTTGTCTCAACCTCTAGTAAATGACGTTACTTTGCCCCCATGTTTGTTCTATTCACAATCGTGATCTTTATCTTAAACAAAAATTTCGATTCTCAATTTATCCAGAATCGTGCAGCTCAGTTTAAAAAAAATTATATATTTTTTAATTTTTTATTATGGTTTGTTTTGAGAAGGTTTGTGTTTTTGTTTTTTTATTTTGGTATTTTGTTTGGTTTGGTATTGCTTTAGTTTGTTGAGAAGGTCCGAATGAAGGTTCATTTTACGTCAGAACATTGTCAAAAACGTGAGATTTGTTCCTTTGGAGAGTTCTTGTTGATATATCTGTCATATAACTGAACACGTGTCATTTCCTGCGGTTCTGTTTACAGACTGGACCCCATCCTGTACAAGAAGTGTCAGAACGACGCGGCCCGCATCTGTCACACTCGCGGCTGGAACGAGACGAGTGAGTTCATGCCTCCCGGAGCCATCTTCTCCTGTCTGTACCGGCACGCGTACCGCACCGAGATGCAGGGGCGACGGGTACGCGTAACACACTCTCACACTGCATTATCAGACTATAGCACACTGAGAAACTTCAGCAATAGCTTATCCTCAATGTAACCGTAGGCTTCATCAGAAACTTCTGAAGTCAGTTCGGAAGTGAGTTTGTATGTAAGTATATCTGATTTCTTTAAAGTGCTGAATCTCACAAACCTGTCAAGAACATGTCTAAGTTGCAGTTCACAGCCAAAACATTTATAAATTCAGCATTAGCCTGCGTCTGAACCATTTTATGCACTGATACATTATTTTCATGTAAATTAGGCACCCTCCCTTAATTCTCATTAGCGTTATGAAAGGCAATACAAATAAGCATGAAGTATGTATGTATGTATGTGTACTTCATGCTTATTTGTATTGCCTTTCATTTAAGTTGATTTTAATATAAAAATACAAAAATAATGTCTCTGTGCAGAAAATATAAAATCTCTATATATTTAGTTGTGACATGACGAGTTATGTTCTTGCCAGGCCTGGCGATGTTCATTCACTCTGAGAGTAAACATGCTTAAGCTACACACACACACGCTTTCAGCAAAACTATCAGGGACAAATCAAAGTCTTCCTTTACTGACACTGAAATCACATTAATGATGCCGTGGGCTTTTAATGATTGGTAGCGATTGACAGGAAATTCACTCCAATGATGAGGGACTTGGGAGATTTCTTTACAGACTAATCTAAAAACAGACATTGTGATTTAATGATTTCCATGGTAACGTGTCACACACACACAGATTGCTGTGATTGAAGGGTGGGTGGGTGGGTGGGTGTGAGAGAGAGAGAGAGAGAGAGAGAGAGAGAGAGAGAGAGAGAGAGAGAGAGAGAGAGAGAGAGAGAGAGAGAGAGAGAGAGAGAGAGAGAGAGAGAGAGAGAGAGAGAGAGAGAGAGAGAGAGAGAGAGAGAGAGAGAGAGAGAGAGAGAAGTTGTCCCGGGACTGTAAGACTGAGGTTCAGAGGATCCTCCACCTGTGTGTGTGAGTGAGTGTGTGCTAACGCTTCAGTCGATCTGCAGTTGTCCCGGGACTGTAAGACTGAGGTTCAGAGGATCCTGCACCAGCGGGCTCTGGATGTGAAGCTGGACCCGGATCTTCAGCATCGGTGTATGACGGACCTGGGGAAGTGGTGCAGTGAGAAGACTGAATCTGGACAGGTTAAACACACATCATTACTGCACTCATTTCACACTGGAACTCACTTTCTTAAATGCTCAGTGGTTTTGTTTTTCTGTTCATTTTATGAGGTTTACAGTTTTTGCAGCCGTTGCTAAAACTTAAGACGTGTCAAAATGCATGTCCTAGCTATAAACATGTAAATCTTCTAACTTATAAATTACACTTGTTAATTTCCTAAAGTGTGTTTTTAAGAAAACTACAGCAGGGTGGGTAACAGGGTTGCAAGTAACAAGGCTGAACATCTACCCTACATTTAAAGGAACATGCCGACTTTTTGGGACTTTAGCTTATTCACCGTATCCCCCAGAGTTAGATAAGTCCATACACACCCAGTAGCAGCGCTTCGCCTTCTGAGAATATAGTTCCCAGTATGTATACAGTTAGAAGATGGCTGTGTCTCATGTGACCTTGTTATTCGTACACGCTGTGACTATACAAATCACATGTAAATAGGAAAATGTTAGCGTTATTTTGTCACTTATTGGGAGCAGTATGCTAGCTGTAGCCATTTACATCCAGTCTTTGTGCTAAGCTAGGCTAGCGGTGTGTGCGTCAGACAGAGTTACGGCACACATGGAGATGAGAAGGGTGTGTATGGACTTATCTAACTCTGGGGGATACGGTGAATAAGCTAAAGTCCCAAAAAGTCAGCGTGTTCCTTTTAAGTTCTCACACATTACAGTCAGGACTTATTGAATATGAAAATGAATTGATCATATAACATGTAAAATAGCACTGCATAGTCCTCACTGTATCAATTAAATATAGATCAATCTTTATTAAAGTTACAGAAGTTATTCAGTCAAGAGCAGTGAGTTTGATTAACATTAAACACAGACACTGCAGGAGTGTTAGGCTACTGTCACTTTAAGAGCGAATGCACTGATCCAGTACACGAATACCAATACACGTGCGTTTCAGTTCTCGACTATTTGTGTTCAGTTAACACATAACTAACTATGTTTACTAGGATACTCGCCAAGACGTATATTTTGTGTGAAATTGTCAGTTCAAGCGCAAGAAGCCGTGAAAGAGCTCAATCCAGTGTGCGTCTGATGTGCAGTTGCACACACAACTTCTCACACAGCGCACGCGAGTTATCGTTCACGTCTTCTTGCGCTTGAATGTTTAACTTATATCTGTGCTAAACTTATGTTTTGCCTCTAATTAGCCAGTGGCTAGTAAATTGCACGGCTAGTCAACAGTAATTGAGTTAAAGACATTTTTAGTCGGCTCTTGTGGAATCTGGTCACGTGCGAGTGACTTACTCAGTGTGGAGGGTTGCTGTAATGCTCATGGGACACCAGCAAATGTTCTTTATTCACTGATGTTGCCATCTGGGGAAACGGTTTGAATGTTAAATTCACAGACATGAACCGTACTCAGTGTTGGTGTGTGTGTGTGTGTGTGTGTGTCTCAGGAATTGGAGTGCTTGCAGGATCATTTAGAGGATCTGATCCCTGAATGCAGGGAAGTGGTGGGAAACCTCACAGAACTGGAGTCCGAGGTACAGAAAGATGCTTTTGTGATGTTTTACTGCCGTTTAGCTCTGAAATACCTAAAATATATCAATATATGTATATATAAATCTATATAGTGTTTTGAGGTTTGGACTGATTTCTGTGCGTCTGCTTTTCCAGGACATTCAGATCGAGGCGTTGTTGATCCGAGCCTGTGAGCCCGTGATCCAGTCCTACTGTCACGTGAGTCTCAGATCAATACTGATGAATCAGGGAAAGAAAAAAGATATATTTCTATATATAAAGATACTTTTCTTTTATTAATCTTAATGCCTCTAATGTAGCTGATTGACTTATGGGTAAACTTTTGTACTTGCTGTTCAGATGAGGGCAAAAGTCTGTAAGTTTCCGATGTCTCAGAATACAGTGGTAAACGAATCTTAGCTAAACATCTTGAGGCTAAAACCTCAGAGTATGAAAACATGAAAAATAGAGATGTGTGTGTCTGCTTCGATGCGATACACTATGAAAAGAGGAACTTAGCTCAGATCTGATAAGCACCTGTATAATAGCGAGATTATCTGTATCCTTAGACTTTAGTTTTAGTTTTGTTTAATTTTATTTGCACAAATGTTAAATATATACAATAAGAGCAAGAAAATACAATGCAAATACTGTGCAGGGAGAGGCAGATTTAAAGCCCTCCCCTTAAACAACAAGGAAAAAAAGAAACTTTAAAATTAAAGAAAGAGCTAAACTATAATAACAAATATATAAATGTATATGACTGAATCAAATGAATTGCAACATATACCGAAACCCCCCACCCCAAAATATACATACCAAAAACAAACCCTGTTGGGCTCATAAATGCATAACAACAATGGAAAATAGGACACAATTACAAAGCAACAATGAAATTATCCTTTATACATCTTTTATAATATATTGGAGATATATAAACATTGGAATATAAACCATTCCATAATTTAATACCATATTGAGTATTGACCTCTACAAGTGAGAAACTCTGGAAGATGAAAATCTGTAGATTGACGAGTGACAGTGAACCTGTGAATTTACTTTTAAAATACATCTTAAACTGCTCTGGAATGTTACCGACACTTGAATATATCTAATAAATGAAAACGCATGTTTGAGAAATATTGATATCATAAATAGTAAGAACTTGAAGTTTCTGAAAGGCACAGATGAAGTATATGCATTTGATCGGGTTGCAATCCTAACAAAACGTTTCTGAAGGATTTTTTTTTTTTTTTGTTGTAGGAAAAGTGCTTGTTTAAACAATATTACAATATGAGAGATATGAATAAATTAAACTATAGTGAAGAGTAAGACGACATTCTGTAGTAACGAGATGCCTAACTCTCCTTCTTATACCAGTAGATTTATGTATTTTTCACACAGTCCGCGTGTTCCCTCCAACTCAGGCTCTCGTCAACACAAACTCCTAAGTGTAATTTTTGATAAATCCTATTAAAGGTTATCATTTTTTTACCACTAAAAATAATAAAATTATATTTATTAATATTTAACGATAATTAATTTAAATTAAACCAATTAGCATAATCAGTTCAACTATCATTTACATTCTTGATCAATAAATTAAAATTTGAATGAGAGAAAACTAATGTTGTATCGTAAGCAAACATTACTGGAGCCGGTTGCACCAACAGGGCGTACGCCTGGTCTTAAGGTAAGTAGGTCTTAACTCAGCATTCTAAGCCCGACCTAAAAGTTACGACAGTTGCACCATCCAGGCTTAAATCCTCTTCTCGCTAAGACTGGGCGTAAATCTTACGCCTAGTCAGTAGCAGGCGTAAATTCAAAATCTAGGCATATAATAGCGTTAATAGCCGTTATCCGACAGATAATGTTTCTATAGTAACCACTTGATAACTCAGCAGTAAAGAGATGGCGCGTCTTATACACAGAATTTACAATGAGGAGGCTTTTTATTAGGGACAGAAGCAATCCATTGGACATTTACAATGATGAGGTGCTGTTTCGATTCTGTTGGAGAGTTACATATAAACTTGTTGAAGAGCTGTCACCTGACTTACAGTTTGTGTCGAACCACAACGCAGCATTGACACCAGCATTACAGCTGTTAATAGCGCTATGTTTTTATGCAAATGGTGCGTTTCAAAACACTGTTAGAGACATGATTAATGTCCACAGATCCACCGCATGTCGATTGATACGGCTACAAGTTAACAAAACAGCGGTAGATAGTTTACAGCGTAACCTAGCAACAGGTCAACCGCTATAGTTCCGTGGCCATTCACATGAACGTGCAACGCTAAGACCAGGCGTAGTTAAGCCTAGGCTTAAGTTTGGTTGGTGCAACCGACGTTAGGTCAACTCTAAAGACTGGTCTTAACTAAGACCTACTTAGCAGTCAGGACCAGGCTTAGTAAAGCCCTGTTGGTGCAACCGGCTCCTGGAGTAAGAATATTTGAAACATTTGACAAATCTAGTAAGGGTCCAAGAGCGGACCCCTGAGGAACCCCACAGAGTTATCCTCCTCTGCCTGAACAACCCTTAAAGCAAACTAACTGTCTTTATTAAAAATGTAATTTCAGCCATTTGTATGTAATATCATGAGAAACATATTTATACAGCTTTTCCTATAACATGAAATAATTAACTATCAAAAGCTTTTGACAGATCTAGAAAAATACTACATGTAAATTCATGGTTTTCACGTGCAAGTCAGTCTGGTGAAGCAAAGACATGTAAGTAGAGTGATTTTACGGAAACCATACTGATGTTCATGAAGAATGAGATTTGAATCTAGATGAAAAAGATTCTGTTTATATTAGGGCTGTCAATCGATTAAAAATTTTAATCGATTAATCGCATGATTGTCATGAGTTAACTCGTGATTAATCGCACATTTTTTTATTTGTTCTAAATGTACCTTAAATTAATGCTTTTCAAGTTTGTAATACTCTAATCAACGTGGGCATGGATAAATATGGATGCGTTATGCAAATGTATGTTTATTATTGAAACCATAGTCGAGCATGAAGACGAGACATGTTTCAAAGGTCATAGATGTTTTTCAAAGAACTTGTTCATGTCTATTAGACACATGTAGAAAGAACAAATAAATACCAGGTTCCCATTACTTCTCTTTCTTTGCACTGAGCAATTAATACAAACATGTTTAGATTTTTGCATGACAGGGCAGCTCTTCTGAAAATGCTACATGTACATTTATT
Source organism: Rutilus rutilus (assembly GCA_021464565.1). Taxonomy (NCBI): domain Eukaryota; kingdom Metazoa; phylum Chordata; class Actinopteri; order Cypriniformes; family Leuciscidae; genus Rutilus; species Rutilus rutilus. The sequence goes on along the minus strand of JAJAQA010000022.1, from coordinate 27,755,350 downwards.
ATTAGGCTACATTATAGTTTGTCTCTCTCTGTGCCCATTTTGATGAAGCTAAATTCTCAATAAAACTGTTTTCATTGGTATATTTTACTGTTTCTGTTGTCAAACAACGGAATGAATATGAAATGGTGACTGAAACGCGACCCATTAAGACATAACCAGCTCTCCCTTCCAAGATGTTAATCTGCACAATAATCCTGATAATCGAGCCGTCGTCTGATGAAATCAAATACACATAAGATAAACACAATATCTGTTTTGCGATTTCGGCTATACTTGCATGTAAAATTAGAGAAGCAACATCATATCTGTGTTTAACTGAATTAAAGCGGTGCTCCTCTCTCCAGCGCGAGACGCAGAGAGAGAGCGAGAGAGAGAGGCGCGCGCGCGTGCTGGGAGAGCAGTACCGGCGGTACCGGTAGATTCTCAGAAACTAAATAAGGTTTGGGCGCTTTGTTGAAGGGAAAAATAGCTAAATGGGTCTGCAATGTCGCTAAGTTGGCAACACTGTGTATCGCCATTTCTCCAACTGGGTTTTGGGCCACGGGTCAAACAGAAAATACGCGCTGCGTTAATCGAGCGTTAAAAAAAAATAGTGCCGTTAATATGATTTTGCGTTAACGCGCTAACTTTGACAGCCCTAGTTTATATACAATTCTCTCTAAAAGTTTTGAGAAACATGACAAAATAGATGTAGGTCTACAGTTGTTCAAACATTGTGGATCATCTGCTTTAAACAGAGGAATGAGTTTTGCTGTTTTTAAGCTTTCTGGCACAATGCCTGTTTTCAAAGAGAGAGAAAACACGTGAGCAAGTGGTGCAATATTGAACATTTCACCGGTTTGACAAGAAACACAGAAATGTTATCATGACCCGCTGAAGATATTTTTAATTCATCAGTAATTTCACTTATTTCCTGTTTCTCAGGTGACTTAAAAATGGAGATAATAGGAAAATGTCCTGAGAGATATCTCTCTCCAAGGGGTCGCCAGTACCAATAGGAACATTATCAGCCAATTTATGACCAACATTAAGTAAAAATGCATTAAATTTGAGCTATGTCAAATGGATTATTAAAAACAATTGTTACCATCCACAAAGTGTGAAGTAATCTTCTCTCTGCAACCACTGATCTAGACTCAGACCTTGATCCTTCACAACCTGTCTTTTCAGAGAGAGATCTCTCAAACAGCGGAGTATTAAACCCAGTGTTAATTATATTTTACTTAGAAATATTAGAAGTTAAAAAACTCTTGTTGCTTTATTAAACTTGTAATCCTGATTATGGATGAATTAATTTTACTCTTCCTTTATTATTTGATTGTCTATGGTTGAGATACAATATGTCTTAATCCTCTGACTGGATTTCCTCCATGCATCAGCTCTGTTAAAGAGGAAGATTCTTCTTCTTCTTCTTCATCATCTTCTTCTTCTGTGTCTCTCGCAGGACGTGGCTGATAACCAGATCGACACCGGGGACCTGATGGAGTGTCTCGTTGCCAATAAACACCAGAAGGAAATGAATGAGAAGTGTGCCGTGGGAGTCACACACTTCCAGCTGGTGCGTCTGCCGATCACACACACTCGCTCTTCTTCTTTCTGTCACTACAGTTCTGTCAACCGTCCGTTTCTCCTCCTCATCCTCAGATCCAGATGAAGGACTTCCGCTTCTCCTACAAGTTCAAGATGGCCTGCAAGGAGGACGTGCTCAAACTGTGTCCCAACATCAAGAAGAAGTGAGCGCATGGCATGGCTGTTGGGTTTGCTTGTGTCATATTGGTCACATGAGCTACACATGCTCTTGTAGAGGTGACTGAACACTGAAGCATGATGGGAAGGTCCTGATTGTGTGTGTGTGTGTGTGTCCTCAGGGTGGATGTGGTGATCTGTCTGAGTACCACCGTGAGGAACGACACGTTACAGGAGGTCAAAGACCAGCGCGTCTCCATGAAGTGCCGAAAGCAGCTGCGCGTGGAGGAGCTGGAGATGGTCAGTGCACTAACACACCTCACACTAACACACACCTCACACCCGAGAGCCTGATGAGTTCAGCGGTGCGCAATCCTGTCATCATAACAGAATTTACTGTATAACGTGGAAATTCACAGAATTTGTTGACACACACATTCTCCAGAGTCGCTTCACCAGCATTAATATATCATAAACACACACAAACTCTAAGCTCTTCACGGCAACCTGTCAAAATAAAAGTTTGGTTTAACTTGAAGAAATTACGACAGAATTATATTTCTGTTGTACAGTAGAATTTAGCTACGTCTCAAAGTAATAATATTTACACTAATAATAATTTATTATTATTAAAACAATATTGTTTAAGGAATAATACATTTTTCATCTATTTTAAGTTTAACAGCAAAGCTCTGTTGTGCAAAACTTTGATAAAAAGAGTTTAATTTCATGATAAATGAATGTTTTATGCCTTCATTTGATTGTCAGAAAAATTAAAATACACAAAAAAATATATATATATTTCATAGAAATGAAAAGGACTCCAGAAAACTTTACCCAGAAAACACAGAATTTGGAAAAAACTTAAAACGGAATTTGTTGTTAAAAAGAAAACAATTAATTTCATTGGGCCCTAAACCTTGTCTTGTTAAATTTTAATAAATTATTGGTGAATTGTTTCATGAATTAATTTAATTAGATATGCTTTTTGATTACTAAAATTTAATTTAACGATTAAAATGAGTAAAAAAAAAAAATTATGGAAAAAAAAAACAAGAACAGAATTTGTGAAAATAAAACGCATTTTATAGGGCCCTATAAAACACATTTGAACAGATATAATGATGTGTAGGTCTGATGTGTGTGTCTGTGTGTGTGTGTGTGTGTCAGTCGGAGGACATTCGTCTGGAGCCGGATCTGTACGAGAGCTGTCGTCAGGACATCAAGCAGCACTGCCAGAACGTGGTGTTCGGGAACGCTCAGGTAAACCTTCATCATCATCATCATCACTTTACCTGCAACCGCATACTCATCTGTGTGTGTGTGCTCAGGTGATTGAGTGTCTGAAGGAGAACAAGAAGCACCTGACCCAGCAGTGCCATCAGAAGGTGTTCAGACTGCAGGAGACCGAGATGATGGACCCCGAGCTCGACTTCCAGCTCATGAGGGTCTGCAAGCAGATGATCCGGGTGACCAACCTCATCTCACAACATCACACAGCATCTCACACACAGTCTCAGCGCATATAAGGCCGTTTCAAGAGCTCCTTCGAAGATGAAGAAAAAGCATTTTTTTTATTATATATAAGTGAATCTCACTATAGTCACTTTTCGTTTTAAATGGTTTAAAGGCTGAAATGTTATGTGTCATTTAAAAAAAAAGAAAACTTAAGTTTAAATTATTTACAGTCATTTATGGTTTAAATGTTACTGTAGATCTTGCTCTACCCAACTCATAACGCATTGATTTTATTTTAATAACGCTGCAGAAACCCTGTTATAAGACCTTAACACTGAAAGATGGCTTTGTTCTGTTCTGTCCTCCAGCGTTTCTGCAGCGAGACTGATGCCAAGAACATGTTACAGTGTCTGAAACAAAACAAGAACAGCGAGACCATGGACCCTAAATGCAAACAGATGATCACGAAGAGACAGATCACCCAGAACACAGGTACACACACACACACACACACACACACACACACACAATGGAGAGCGTTTCTTTAATCTCTCGCTTAAAATAAGAGGTGTGAAACAGGGAACCAGCTTCATTAATGCAGAAAGCAGATGTTTACTACATTATCATGGCCAAAATAATGTGTGATATCAATAGAGATTTTGAACACTCAAAATGTAAGTGTAACGAGGTGAAGAGAGAGTTTACAACCATAACTATACGCAAACAACCTACTGTTGACCTGCACGTCCACCACCCGTCTAGAAGACCCCCACACTGTTCCTGGGTTCAGGAGCGACGCTGCCCCCTGCTGGGCTGGAGTGACGGCTGCTCCATTATTTACCACAGTAGTGTGTGTGTGTGCTAGGGGTGTAACGGTACACACACACGACGGTTCATTCAGTACGTACCTCGGGACTGAAGTCACGGTTCGTACAGCAGGGGGACGGAAACTAAACACAAAATGCTTTTTTCTTTTTTTAAATTAAACAGTTTCTTTAACAGATGTGTACGTGTTTAAATAAATAAATTATAATATAATTTTCTTAAGGATAAAATCTATCTTAGCTAATTCTGTAAACTATATGGGGATATTAAAGGTTGAAATTGACAACAGAGCCCAAATTATTAAATTTAGTTGCTATTTATTTTTAGATATAATCAACCCTCAAAAACTAAAAACATACTGTAATATACCAGTTCATTCATTATGACAACTTTATTTAAACATACATTAAATAATCAAGACATTTAATAACAGGTTAAGTAAATATCATGAATATGCTAATATAGTGCATATACGAATGCTTCTCTCTAGAGTTGATTTCTTTGTTTTTTAAATCACAAACAATGTCAGTGTCAAATTTTCTTTCAGCGACGGGTCAGTAAAAGTTGTTAAACTCATCAGGTCAAAGTAATTATTTTAGGAGCGGTTTTATTTTAATGAGGATGTTTATTTCAGCCCTGTTACAGAAATCTGGTAGCTGTATTAACCTGTTAAAAACAGAGTCATCTAGTAACTTCTTTGGGAACACTTTACATTAATGTTCCATTAGTTAGCCTGTAATCTTAGTTAATGCTTATTTCAACATTTAATAATATATTACTAAAATCCAAACTTGTATCTGTTAATATTATTTAATAGACTCGAGCGAACATGAACTATTTAATTAAAATACAATTGTTCATTTTTAATGTTAACAAAAATTAATAAGCGTAACATGTATTGTTCATTGTTGGTCAATGCACCAAATGATGTTATCTAATGGGTCTTCATTATAGATATAGTGTTAACCCGTTTTATTTTTCTACTAACAACCATCAAAGAAATTGAATTGAAATCATTTTATATTAGATTTGAAGTGGATAACAGGTGCCGGGAACAGGGCTGTAGATGTTGCCTATAGTGGGGTTTTACTCTGCTAGTCTGAGACTTGATGGTTTGTAGTAGCCTAAATTTAAATGTTTTTTTTCAACCCTTCTACAAAAAATGGGCTATGTCTTAAAATTGTTTCTGAACCCAGCAATAAATATTTTCGGGTAACGTTTTTCTTCTATTTTATAATAACCATTGAATGAATCTAAATGAAATAAGACATCTTGCTAAGAATGGATAAGTGACCGGGTTGTAGGTTTTGCCTAAACTGCGGTTTAACGCTGTGGCTGCTGGGTAGTTTGGGACTAGATGTTGGTTTGATATGGTTTTCAACCCTGTTATAAGAATTCAATTCGGTTCAGAACCTAGTAACACCTTTTCTAGATACATTTTTATTCTATTTTCTACTAATTAACCATTTAATCTAAATGAAATATTTTACTAAAATGGATCAGAGTTGCAATAACAGCATTACAAGGTGCTTGAAGTGGGAAACCCATGAAAACAGCCGTATTTATGAAAAAGTACTTCAAGTGCTTGAATTATTGAAAGACAATATACACTCACCTAAAGGATTATTAGGAACACCTGTTCAATTTCTCATTAATGCAATTATCTAATCAACCAATCACATGGCAGTTGCTTCAATGCATTTAGGGGTGTGGTCCTGGTCAAGACAATCTCCTGAACTCCAAACTGAATGTCAGAATGGGAAAGAAAGGTGATTTAAGCAATTTTGAGCGTGGCATGGTTGTTGGTGCCAGACGGGCCGGTCTGAGTATTTCACAATCTGCTCAGTTACTGGGATTTTCACGCACAACCATTTCTAGGGTTTACAAAGAATGGTGTGAAAAGGGAAAAACATCCAGTATGCGGCAGTCCTGTGGGCGAAAATGCCTTGTTGATGCTAGAGGTCAGAGGAGAATGGGCCGACTGATTCAAGCTGATAGAAGAGCAACTTTGACTGAAATAACCACTCGTTACAACCGAGGTATGCAGCAAAGCATTTGTGAAGCCACAACACGCACAACCTTGAGGCGGATGGGCTACAACAGCAGAAGACCCCACCGGGTACCACTCATCTCCACTACAAATAGGAAAAAGAGGCTACAATTTGCACAAGCTCACCAAAATTGGACAGTTGAAGACTGGAAAAATGTTGCCTGGTCTGATGAGTCTCGATTTCTGTTGAGACATTCAGATGGTAGAGTCAGAATTTGGCGTAAACAGAATGAGAACATGGATCCATCATGCCTTGTTACCACTGTGCAGGCTGGTGGTGGTGGTGTAATGGTGTGGGGGATGTTTTCTTGGCACACTTTAGGCCCCTTAGTGCCAATTGGGCATCGTTTAAATGCCACGGCCTACCTGAGCATTGTTTCTGAACATGTCCATCCCTTTATGACCACCATGTACCCATCCTCTGATGGCTACTTCCAGCAGGATAATGCACCATGTCACAAAGCTCGAATCATTTCAAATTGGTTTCTTGAACATGACAATGAGTTCACTGTACTAAAATGGCCCCCACAGTCACCAGATCTCAACCCAATAGAGCATCTTTGGGATGTGGTGGAACGGGAGCTTCGTGCCCTGGATGTGCATCCCACAAATCTCCATCAACTGCAAGATGCTATCCTATCAATATGGGCCAACATTTCTAAAGAATGCTTTCAGCACCTTGTTGAATCAATGCCACGTAGAATTAAGGCAGTTCTGAAGGCGAAAGGGGGTCAAACACAGTATTAGTATGGTGTTCCTAATAATCCTTTAGGTGAGTGTATGTGAAATTAGTGTTTATTTTTTTGATGAAACAATCTTTTCATGCTAAATTAATGCTGCAGCTAGTCTGATATAGATGTAGCCAATATTCATAATATAAATACATATTTCCCATATAAATATCCAAGTATATGATGCATCTTCAATTCTTCAGGTCAATCATATATTCATGGGAGGAAAATTAGTTTGAATGAGGAAATATCTTTGTCAAGGCGTCCTTTCAATGGTTAAAGTTACCAGTCATTGCTTCTGCTGCACTTTACTTTATTTTGATTAGACTCTTTACCTTTTTTATAATTTGAAAGATAATCAATATATTGTTTGATAAGTGCGATCTCTGATTGTAGTCCTTGAAAACCAAAAGTAGTAGTGCTTGAACAGCCCTCAACAGTCCTGAAATTACATTTTACAGTATCTGTACAAACCCTGTAACAGGAACGTAGATTGTGCCTAAATTACGATTTCTCTCAATAGAGGCCGGCAAGGTCAGAACTAAAGGTTTCCTCATTATTAATAAACATTCCCCATGTTTTTATTCTATAAATGAAAAGGAAATGTTTGTGTGATCATTGTCCGTACAGTAGCATGTGTAACAGGTGTGAATGGTTGGGTTTGACAGCGTCAGTGAACAGAATGGGATGAAACTGATACCTTTTTCCCCCATACTTGAGAACAGTTGACATTGTCCCCTTTGAGGAGCGTCACAATTTGAATTTGTGCCATTATTGGTATGAAAAGTAATGAGACGGCAGTTTTTACTGTATTCGTGTAAAGTGCCCAGAGCCTCACTCCGTCAGTGACACCGTGTCCTAACTACACGCGCGATAAAAGGTTGTCCATGTTAATCAGAGTGTGTGTCCTAACCAGCCGCGACGACTCTGTTTTAGAAACGGTTTCTATTTTTATGCGACGTCGCACTGGAACAACAAACACAAAGTGTGGCGATGATAATCTCAGGTGCTGTTTATGTGCTTTATTTAATGTTAAAAGCGTGTAATGTGACTCTGAATATCATTTAGTGCTCCAGCTTTGTAGCTGCAAAAGCAATTCACCTCAGGTCTTGACATTAAACAAATGAAAACAAGAACGTTCAAACTGTGATCAAACAAGTGTATTCTTTGACAAAGATTGTTTTAGTAACTCAGTAGCCTATGTGTTTTTAATAATATTTAAATGGTGTAAATGTGTGAGTTTGATTATGTAGCTACTTATCCATTTTCTTGCAAGTGCCGTCGAGATTACTCTCTGGCGCCGTGAGACTCCGCCCACACGCTGCTCTGATTGGCTGTGGGTTTTGATTGATTTCGGTGTAACTCCGTCTCTTGTGTTTAGACTATCGCCTGAACCCGGTGCTGAGGAAGGCCTGTAAAGCGGACATCCCCAAGTTCTGCCAGAACATTCTCAACAAAGCCAAAGACGACAACGAGCTGGAGGGCCAGGTCATCTCCTGCCTCAAACTCAAATACGCAGACCAGGTGTGTGTGTGTGTGTGTGTGTGTGTGTGTGTGTGTGTGTGTGTGTGTGTGTGTGTGTGTGTGTGTGTGTGTGTGTGTGTGTGTGTGTGTGTGTGTGTGTGTGTGTGTGACGGCAGCTGGACCAGTGACGGCTGGAAATAATCACTAAGCAATTAGTTACTGTAATTTAATTACTTGTCCCTCGAAAAAGTAAAGTAATGGATTACTCTTAATTTTTCTGTAATTGAACTACAGTTACTTCTGATGTAATTGAGCTAAATACTGTGTATAGACCAATCCGATCTCACGGCAGTTCGAATGCGTTTCACGCGGTGGCTAAATCATACGACCTGAGATCGGACTGTAAACTAGAACAATTCTATATAAAACAATAGTGGGTTTAACATCAAAATGTATTGTCTGATGTTAAAGTGTTTATTATGTAGCCTCCTTTAAATTGTTTGGGCAGTTTAAGTGTAATTCGTGCAATTTTATAGTTTTTATTTCAAAGAATTAAAACATTTCATGTGTATCCCTGTATTATTCAGCTGGTTGAGGTTGATATTGGATTTAGAAAGTAATTAGTAATTAAATACTTATAGAGAGAGTAATTAGTACAGTAATCTATTTACACTGTTGACAAGGTAATTAGTAACTAGTAATTAATTACTTTTTAGAGTAACTTCCCCAACACTGAGCAGGACTCATATAACTGTGTGTGTGTGTGTGTGTGTGCGCGCAGCGTCTCTCTCCGGACTGTGAGGGTCAGATCAGTGTGATTCTGCAGGAGTCAGCACTCGACTACAGGCTCGACCCACAGCTGCAGCTCCAGTGCAGTGAGGAGGTGAACACACACACCTTACACACACCTTACACACCCACAGCTGCAGCTCCAGTGCAGTGAGGAGGTGAACACACACACCTTACACACACCTTACACACCCACAGCTGCAGCTCCAGTGCAGTGAGGAGGTGAACACACACCCCTTACACACACCCACAGCTGCAGCTCCAGTGCAGTGAGGAGGTGAACACACACACCTTACACACCACACACACACACACACACACACACACACACACCTTTCAAACCTTCATAACCTTACACACCTTAACCTGACCTACACACACGTGTTCTGCTCCTGAATCACTCGTGTGTGTGTGTGTGTGTGTGTCCAGATCCCGCGGCTCTGTGCGGAGGAGGTGGCGGCGCAGGAGCAGACGGGTCAGGTGGAGGAGTGTTTAAAATACAACCTGCTGAAGATCAACCATGAGGGCTGTAAAAAGGTAAGACTGCGTCGACTTTGAATCTTCACTAGATGTTTCCATCCGAAGATGCGAATTTAAAGGTGCAGTGAGTGAGTCTTAGCGGCATCTAGTGGTGAGGTTGTGAATCGCAACCAGCAGAAGTTACAGTGGCCGACAGGAAGTGATGTCATCGTCTGAGACCGCAGAGAGTAGCCAGTTCAGCCATAAGGTTTCTTTACAAAGATAATCATTTGACTCCGGCGTTTCAGAAACACCAAACCAACATCTGAGATGCTGCAACGCCATTGGTCCGCTTGTTACTCCAGTTATCCAATCACAGACTCTGCTGAGGAAAAGTCATGTGTTTTTTTTTTTTTTTTTTGCACATCAAGGGGTTTATTTGGTAAATGTGTTTATGCACATGTCATCGTTTAATGCACATTTTTAGAGTTTATGCACATCCAGTGTTTTTATGCACCTAATGAGATGTTGCGGTGTGTGTGACGCTGTAGGAGGTGCTGAACATCCTGAAGGAGAGCAAAGCTGATATCTTTGTGGATCCGGTTCTTCACACAGCCTGTGCGCTGGACATCAAACACCAGTGTGCTGCGATCCCGCCGGGAAGAGGACGACGTGAGTCATTCTGGGAGGGGTTTGAGGCTTATTGAAGTGTATAGATATTAACCCCTGCGCCCTGTGTTTGTGCAGAGATGTCCTGTCTAATGGAGGCTCTCCAGGACAAGCGTGTGAGACTCCAGCCCGAGTGCAAGAAGAGGTTACAGGACCGCATTGACATGTGGAGTTACGCTGCTAAGGTGAACAATCCCATGGTCACACACACCACCAAAAACAACCGATACCTGACAGTCAGAAGTGGAACGATATTATTACAGGGTTCCCGCGGGGTCTTAAAAAGTCTTAAAATGTCTTAAATTCGGAACTTTAAATTGAAGGCCTTAAAACGTCTTAAAAACAGGCAGATTTTCATCCGCGGTCTTAAATTTCATTTAGTCAGGTCTTAAAAAAGATTTTACCCTCGTTCATTAGAAATGCTGGCCGCAGAAAGTTATTACAAAGTAGCAAAAAAGTATCGAAGTCGCTCGCCAAGAGGCAGTTCACATATCACGTCTTTTTCGCGCTCAAGTTCATTCAAATGTAGGCGCGCGGTAAGCGCATGGGTAAGCGAAGCGCTCGTTTTTTTCCAGGCACAGCAACATGAAAAAACACATGAAGGATGCGGGTGCACCCAAACACTACGGGTGTTTTTCTCTCCTCCGTAAATAAATCTTGTAACAGAGCTACAGCAAGCGTTTTTCGGCGGTGGAAATCCATTAGCCACTAAAACTTTATTGTCATTGTGGAGTTGCATAGCAACGACAGACGCCACGGGAAAATCGGACCGAATTTTATTATTAATAATAAAAGATAAGCTAAAGTGTATTGTAAATGTCACTAAATCATTTTTTATAAAAAGAATGAGTCAAAAAAGATAAATTAAAGGGGTCATGAACTGGATTGTTTTATTATTTTATAATGTTTCCTGGGGTGCCCTTATAATGTTAGTATGATTTTTACATCAAAAATTGTCATAATTTATAAATAAAAGCCATTTTTCCAAGCCTGATTTCAGGCTCAGATTTGAACGCTCCGTTTTAAGGGGCGTGTCTGCTGTGAGACTGCAGTGCAATCGCCCACTGCTGTGATTGGCTGACATGCTTGCATATGAAATAGCTAGTATTACATGAACTCTCTCGAAAACTGTTACTACGTTTTTACTATTACAGCTATCGAGATTAACAAATCGTGAAAAGTATCGTTTAAAGCATTATATTTAAATCTATTCCATCACATGAAAGGTTGCAGCATGATGAGCTTTGACTGAGCAGATGACAGACAGTCTGTTGATCGCGTGAATAAAGATCTTATCATTGCAACGCAATTTTTGCACTCTCACAAATGCTTACACCAAATCACAATGCAAACACGATGTGAATACACAGTAAGAGCTTCGTTGTGTAGTGTAACAGTGTCATTATTTCGTTTGGTAAGTGTCCAGATAAGCTCTCGCGGCTCGCGGCTCGCGCTGTGCTGTTTGATTGACAGCTTGGGCGAATGGAAAGGGATCGTTCTTTGATCGCTTTCTGATTTAATCTAATTTAATAACAGTTTAAAAAGGATTATTTTCATAATACTACGAGAAATTATGTGAAGTTGATCATTTAGTCACTGATGCATAAACAGTATTGAACGATTTTAAGAGAATCTGAACTTGAATAATTACACAGAAACCACTGATCGCAGATCAGGCATTAGAGTACACATGGTTACTTACATGTTGCTGGCAGATCCGTGTCGGGAAATTGTGATTGACTGATTTAATAAAGTTTAACCATGCTGGAATCCGAAGGAAGCTTATGCAGACTGTCTTCTTCCACAACCAGGCACTGCACAATATTTAGTAAACAGCATGTTTATTGGTTTATTGCTTGGAAGTAGCTCGATCCGGTAAGCAATCATCATGTCGTCCTATGTTATTTAGCATGTTTGGGCGAATCAGTGGGCGGGGCTAAACAGGCCGTGTTGAAGTAGGCGTTGATCTTCTTTTGTGGAGGCGGTGTTTTATCCTCTTTGACGTCATAGTTCCCCACTTTGAAAAACGAGTCGTTTGCTGAGCCTGATGTCTATAAAAGCTTTTATTGGACTAACAAGGTAGTTTTCAGTTCTGAAACTTACAGGATATTATTATAGTATGATGATCTCTTATATGTCAAAAGCTCAAGTAAATTTTGATTTCTCAGTTCATCACCCCTTTAAAGTCTGAAATATGTGAGGTTTATCTTTTTATAAAAACCTTTTTTTGTCAACTTTATTTGAACTTGTACATGTTAGTATATAACATGTTGCAAGACACTTTTAAAATCTGGCTATCATTTTTAATGTTATTATTTTAATGTTTATGTTAGTGTGTATTGATGCTAATTTTATTTGTTATTTGCTGTTTTTCGACATAAAACTTGGTGAATTGATTTCATTGTGTAGTATTAGTACTCTTTGAACAGGATTCTGTGATAACAGTGATAATCTTTGGCACTATAATAATTAAATGAAATGTTCATGCCATTTCATCTCTAGTTATGATCAACTAAAATCATCTAATAATTATGTGTTTTTACAGTAGGTCTATAATATGCAAAGTACAATTTTCTATAAAAAAATTATATCCGATTCTGTTCTTTTCTCTGACACGCGGTGTTGGGTCTGGAAGGTTATTAATGTGATTGCTTTATCTGTAAATTAAGTTAATGCTTTTTCAATTACTGAATTCATTGAAATAAAATGAATTCTTTGATTTGAATATTTTTGGGCAATTCAGGTCTTAAATTTCAATCTTTATGGTCTTAAAATGTCTTAAATTTGACTAACTGAAACCTGCAGGAACCCTGATTACTCCATATGATAAATGTTTTTTGTAACGGTATAGCCATACTGTTCCAGCAAGTAAACGGCAACATCATGCTGCCTTCAAGAGAGCTTTTCGTGGATCAATGATAAAGCTGCTTTGCATGTATTATGAGGTTTGTATTAGAGCTTAGATTCTCTGCCCGAGCCTGAACTTGACCCGACCCGGCCCCGCCACTATCCTCGGGTCGGGCCCTTGATCAAGCACTTGTGTTACAAAATGTAAAATTCAGAATTAAATGAATGTGCAGCAATTTGTACAAATAAAAAGTCTGTAGGCTTACTATACGTGTTGTAGCCATTAAATAAGCTCATTTAGTTTCATATTTGTTAAAATGTTATAATGTTGTTGTTTTTTTCCATCTATGTTGACTACGAAAAGTGAACAGCATGAGTAAGATAGGATGCGCAATATATCGAGAGACATGGCGTGGGTCAGACATGATTTTGAATTAAGTTTTGTTTTGTAGAAAGACTTTCTTTAAAGTGAATTTCGTTTTGTATAAATTGTATCTTAATTTTAATCAATTTTACATCAACCAATTGCCTGTATTTAATAAATAAAAATATATTTCAAATATAGCAGACAATATAATCAGCGAGGCGCTAATAAATCTTTAAGAATATTTGATTGAATGCTGAATGTTGTGCTTGTTCAATTTAATAAAATTAATACTTTAATTGTGATAATTAAAATAATTGAATATTAAATATTAAGTGGCCTATGTTTGCTCATTTATTATTAGTATTTATATATAATAGCCTATCTAGCACCCTCTCAGCACCTGCATTAAAAAAATTATCTGGCACCGCCCCTGGTTATACCGGCCCACGTATTAAAAAATGGTCGGGTTTAAATCGGGCTCATAATTAGTTAATGTGTCAGGCCGGGCTCGGACACAACGTGCACGGGCTCAGGTAGGGTCGGGCTTGAATTTTTGGGCCCGATCTAAGCTCTAGTGTGTATATAACCATTCTTACGAAAACATTACCTCAGAATGATTTTCTGAACGACTGTCTTGTGTAAATTGTTGCATTTAATACAAAAAGAGAATTTTACAAACAATTTACACACACACACACAAACACACACACACACTGCACCCGAGTGTAGTTTGCAGGAGTTTCTCCCACACACACACACACACTGTTGTTCCTCTTCTCCTCCTCCACAGGTGGCTCCAGCAGAAGGGTTCTCCGACCTGGCGGGTCAGGTGTTCACGTCTCCAGCTAAGGGCTACATCCTGAGCATGCTAGCGGTGTGTGTGTTGCTGCTGTTCCTCATGGGTCTGCTGTGCGGCCGCATCACCAAGCGTGTGACGCAGGAGCTGAAGGACAGGTAGAGGGATCAGCCCATGGCCCAGACACACACTCGTCCCCGTCCCGGGCCGGGGGAGGACACTGGGTGACGGGGGGGGGCAGACTCGTGCTGTGTGTGTGTGTGTGTGTGTGTGTGTGCGCATTTACACAGACGGCCACATGGGGACCCAGTTTTAATTGCTACACACACTCTATTTCCCCTGACTGTGCTTGTCCTCGTCGTCTCCTGCTTCTCCGAGTCAACCCTGCGAGCGCCTCCACCGGACGTCCCGACTCCATCGGCTTCATCAACTAACGTCACAGAGACTTGGTTTCGCTCTCCAGCTGAACATTTTTATTTATTGTTGGTGTTTTGGATGCGCAGGAGGTTTCGCTCTTGATTTCCTCTGGTCGGCAGGGACGCTGAGCGGTCTCTCACCTCCACGCTCTGGGAAACAGCCCGTTACTGAAGATGTGCATATTGACAAAGATGGAGCGATCGAATGAATGCGTGTTTGTGCCTTTTTGCCCGTCCGAGTGAGAGAGCTTGTGTCGTTTGTGTGACAGGGACTGATGTTTTTTGGTTTTATCATGGGCTTCTCGTTTCTTTTTGAGTCTTTTCTTTGCAGCGGGGGCTATAAATATGTGCTTACTCTGTCTTTGGTTTTTCATGAGGGGAAGGGTGTGTGTGTCATGAAGTGTTCACACCAGAGAACTGGTCTAAACTGAGCCGTGAGATGATAACGATCCAGATGTTAAACCTGAGGGCGACGGGTGATTTCGGACTGTGGTTACATCATGACAGCTGTGGTGCGAGCCACATTCTGACATTAACATGAAACATCCACACCAAGAGTTCTGTCAATCAAAGTGACGGTTTTGGTGATTCACACACATTGTAGATGTCATTCAGTCACATCTCTGGATTATTCTGATGCCCTGCTCGTGTGTCATTGGGTTTCCACACACGTCTAGGCCGGTTTGTGGGGGAATTGTTGGTTTTAAACACACTGTGTTTCGTACAAATTTTTTGAAATAAGCTTTCTTGACAGTCGGTCCATCTCTTCTGTGGTCTGGAAACATGTAAAGCTCAGTGCCGTCCTTAATCGCCACAGTTTCAGCTTTATCATTCTCAGACATTGGGTTTTCTTCTGTTTCTTTTGTGATGCATATTGAGTTTTTCTCATGTACTGAAACTAAACACCAGTTATTGTCGAATAAGTTGCTACTTGACTGGATTCATAGCTTCGAAACCCTGAATCACTGAAGGCTTTAATGCATAAACCCCCACATTTGTAGTAATTTTCACTCTTTGGAGAGACATCACACTATTAAAACCGCAATAGAGCCGTAACCCCTACAGTCCCTGTGCATCTCTGCCTTTTACATTAATTTGGCTTTTGTATTATTGTTATATTTGTATGCTTTTGTACAAAATGACATTAAAGTGGACTTTGGTTATAGTGTTTGTGCATTCAAGCTGTGCTTTAATAATCTGAACTCATGTCATAATGCTGTACTGTCCGTACTGTAAATAGCTCAATGCTTTTACTAGAGGATTGTGGGTCTCGCAAACTCTGCCTTAACTTTGGCATTTCTTCTTTTCTTTGCAGAAGACTTGCTCAGCCATGGGTTGCTCCTAAAATCAAGGACAGGAAAGGATACATTCTTATACACTAACAAAAATAGCCACTTTTATTCAGACCACATCAAATGGCTTGTGCTTTAGTGTGTTTCTGCATGACCTTTTTAAAGATAATTTCCAGGCCATACATTGAATGTATCCACATTGGCAAAGTTCTTTAAATCAAAAGATGTCGCGCTCGATGGCTTTTTAGCTTCACGTGCTTCTCATCCTCCTGCTTATAAACGCTTCAGTTCATGGCTGTGATCGGGTTTCCTGCAAAGATGAGGAAATTGATTTCAGCCAAATCCTGTACGCTTTCATTCTTCCTCCATGTACAAGTTCAGTTGTTCTTCTGTCCACTCGCAGCATGGGAAACAAGGTCCTTCATCTCCTCCGTCTGTAAATCATCTCTTCCAACAAACTGTTTTTAATTGGTTTATATTGATACAAATTACTTGAGCTGTGCTGTTTGTGTGTTAGCAGTACCGTACTCATTTAAACCATTGTCCGTTTGGACTCCACGTTAGAAATAAACCGCTACTTTTGGTTGTATTTTATTTATAAATGCGTGTCTGGTTCATATTTCACCCTAAAATCAAAAAAATAAATAAAAACTAAGCCATTTTTGGAGCATTTAACCAATAATAGTAATACTAATTTAGCTTAATTTTGATCAGCTTGATCAGATACTTAAAAAAAAAAGAAAAAAAAAGAAAAGATTTGCTCAATTTTGATTTAAAAATGTATTAAAGTATCTGACCAAGCCAATTTCTTATTCGTTTGCAAGTAGTTTGTATCAATTATAAGGTGGTTTTCTGTCTATGGCTGTCGGCGCTAGGTGCAGTTTTTGTTGTTTTTTTACATTATTTTTGAGCGAGTTATTCCTGGAAAACGTGTGT
Source organism: Rutilus rutilus (assembly GCA_021464565.1). Classification (NCBI taxonomy): domain Eukaryota; kingdom Metazoa; phylum Chordata; class Actinopteri; order Cypriniformes; family Leuciscidae; genus Rutilus; species Rutilus rutilus. The sequence continues at coordinate 27,738,565 of JAJAQA010000022.1, read as the reverse complement.
GTGTGTATTTCATCTGCTCACCGCCATCATTCACAACCAATGCTTTCTGTCTGTCCAGCTGATATATGACATAGAAGTGATCAAATGATAAATGCCGGACTGTTTTTGTATTTCTTTTCCGTGCACAAATTTATTCTGAAAGTATTTCTCCTGGAATCTGATCAAGCCGTGTACTATACAGATATAACACAATAACTGCGCTTTTCTTTTGCCATTTTTCATGTTTTGTTCTGTACAAGTCGAATTGGACCGTTGTTAATAAAATTGATCTGATGGTTTGTATCTGCTGTATTTTGTCCTGTTTAAACTTGAAAATAACAAGTGTGATTTGGGTGTTGGTGTGTCTGTGGTCTTTTATATATCCTCCTCCTCTTCACACAGTAAAGGTCAGGAGTGTCGAGACGCCGCCTGACACTGAGGTGCGACATTCCCCTCAACCAGTTTCTGAACCCAGACTTTGGACGACAAACGTTTCACTTTTCTGTTGGTGCATCAGTGGAGCCACATCTGCTCTGTCGTGAGATAAAAATGAGTATTTGTGGAGGGAATTGTTTGTATTTAGTCTGTCAAAGGAACCAGTGTGCTTCTGAAACAATTTTTCCCAGCAAAGTTTCTGGTTTTCTCTTTAGAAGAGTCAATGACGTGCCACATTTTTTTATGGATCTATGAATTTATTCAACTTTAAAACCTCTGTCATGAACAATTTCTGAATTAAAAAGGAATGAATGGGTTAGTTCACCCAAAAACGAAAATTGACTTTCATTTGTTTTCGGGACACATATGATGATGTTTTTAATGAAATCTGAGAGATTTCTGTTGTTCCATTGACAGCTACGCAACTACCAATTTGACGCTTCAAAAAGTTAATAAAGGGATTATAAAACTAATCCATAGGAATTGAGCGATATAGTCCAAATATTTTGAAGAGACTTGGTCGCTTTATCTGAACAGATTGAATTTAGGCTTTTATTCACATAAAAATGTATCAACTCGCACATCAGTTGTGGTAAACGGAAGCTCAAGCATGTTCGCTTTCAAGCAAGAACCAATGAGGTTCATTCTCGTGTTACGCAGCACGTTTGAGCTTCAGCGAGAACCAATGAGGTTCATTCTCGTGTTACGCAGCACGTTTGAGCTTCAGCGACAACCAATGAGGTTCATTCTCGTGTTACGCAGCACGTTTGAGCTTCAGCGACAACCAATGAGGTTCATTCTCGTGTTACGCAGCTCGTTTGAGCTTCAGCGAGAACCAATGAGGTTCATTCTCATGTTACGCAGCACGTTTGAGCTTCAGCAAGAACCAATGAGGTTCATTTTCGTGTTACGCAGCACGTTTGAGCTTCAGCGAGAACCAATGAGGTTCATTCTCGTGTTACGCAGCACGCTTGAGCTTCAGCGAGAACCAATGAGGTTCATTCTCGTGTTACGCAGCACGTTTGAGCTTCTGCAAGAACCAATGAGGTTCATTCTCGTGTTACGCAGCACGTTTGAGCTTCAGCGAGAACCAATGAGGTTCATTCTCGTGTTACGCAGCACGCTTGAGCTTCAGCGAGAACCAATGAGGTTCATTCTCGTGTTACGCAGCTCGTTTGAGCTTCAGCAAGAACCAATGAGGTTCATTCTCGTGTTACGCAGCACGTTTGAGCTTCTGCGAGAACCAATGAGGTTCATTCTCGTGTTACGCAGCACGTTTGAGCTTCTGCGAGAACCAATGAGGTTCATTCTCGTGTTACGCAGCACGGTTGAGCTTCAGCGAGAACCAATGAGGTTCATTCTCGTGTTACGCAGCACGCTTGAGCTTCAGCGAGAACCAATGAGGTTCATTCTCGTGTTACGCAGCACGGTTGAGCTTCAGCGAGAACCAATGAGGTTCATTCTCGTGTTACGCAGCACGTTTGAGCTTCAGCGAGAACCAATGAGGTTCATTCTCGTGTTACGCAGCACGCTTGAGCTTCAGCGAGAACCAATGAGGTTCATTCTCGTGTTACGCAGCACGGTTGAGCTTCAGCGAGAACCAATGAGGTTCATTCTCATGTTACGCAGCACGGTTGAGCTTCAGCGAGAACCAATGAGGTTCATTCTCGTGTTACGCAGCACGCTTGAGCTTCAGCGAGAACCAATGAGGTTCATTCTCGTGTTACGCAGCACGGTTGAGCTTCAGCGAGAACCAATGAGGTTCATTCTCGTGTTACGCAGCACGTTTGAGCTTCTGCAAGAACCAATGAGGTTCATTCTCGTGTTACGCAGCACGTTTGAGCTTCAGCGAGAACCAATGAGGTTCATTCTCGTGTTACGCAGCTCGTTTGAGCTTCTGCAAGAACCAATGAGGTTCATTCTCGTGTTACGCAGCACGTTTGAGCTTCTGCGAGAGCCAATGAGGTTCATTCTCGTGTTACGCAGCACGCTTGAGCTTCTGCGAGAGCCAATGAGGTTCATTCTCGTGTTACGCAGCACGTTTGAGCTTCTGCGAGAGCCAATGAGGTTCATTCTCGTGTTACGCAGCACGCTTGAGCTTCTGCGAGAGCCAATGAGGTTCATTCTCGTGTTACGCAGCACGTTTGAGCTTCTGCGAGAACCAATGAGGTTCATTCTCGTGTTACGCAGCACGTTTGAGCTTCTGCGAGAGCCAATGAGGTTCATTCTCGTGTTACGCAGCACGTTTGAGCTTCTGCGAGAGCCAGTGAGGTTCATTCTCGTTACGCAGCACGTTTGAGCTTCAGCGAGAGCCAATGAGGTTCATTCTCGTGTTACGCATCACGTTTGAGCTTCTGCGAGAACCAATGAGGTTCATTCTCGTGTTACGCAGCACGTTTGAGCTTCAGCGAGAGCCAATGAGGTTCATTCTCGTGTTACGCAGCACGTTTGAGCTTCTGCGAGAGCCAATGAGGTTCATTCTCGTGTTACGCAGCACGTTTGAGCTTCAGCGAGAGCCAATGAGGTTCATTCTCGTGTTACGCAGCACGTTTGAGCTTCAGCGAGAACCAATGAGGTTCATTCTCGTGTTACGCATCACGTTTGAGCTTCAGCGAGAACCAATGAGGTTCATTCTCGTGTTACGCAGCACGTTTGAGCTTCAGCGAGAACCAATGAGGTTCATTCTCGTGTTACGCATCACCTTTGAGCTTCTGCGAGAACCAATGAGGTTCATTCTCGTGTTACGCAGCACGTTTGAGCTGCAGCGAGAACCAATGAGGTTCATTCTCGTGTTACGCATCACCTTTGAGCTTCTGCGAGAACCAATGAGGTTCATTCTCGTGTTACGCAGCACGTTTGAGCTTCTGCGAGAACCAATGAGGTTCATTCTCGTGTTACGCAGCACGTTTGAGCTGCAGCGAGAACCAATGAGGTTCATTCTCGTGTTACGCATCACGTTTGAGCTTCAGCAAGAACCAATGAGGTTCATTCTCGTGTTACGCATCACATTTGAGCTTCTGCGAGAGCCAATGAGGTTCATTCTCGTGTTTCGCAGCACGTTTGATTAATGTGTTCATCATATAGGCATCAAGTCTGAGAAATGTGGACTTTACCACTCAATTCATTTGGGTTAGCCAATCGGTTCATTAACTTTTTGAAGAGTCAAAGTGGTAGTTGCGTAGCTGTCAATAAAGGGACAGAAATCTCTTAGATTTCATCAAAAAGATCTTCATTTGTGTTTCGAAGATGAACGAAAGTTTTACGGGGTTGGAACAACATGAGAGTAAATTGACAATTAAAATTTTTGGGTGAACTAACCATTTAATGTAGAAATGTGGAGATCATAAGTCTCATATTTTCTTTATTTTGTAAAAATATGTAGTGAAGCAATTGTTTCAATGTCATGTGGTGCAACTCTCCAAAAAAAAACTTAGTGACATAAAAAAAGTTTTGTCTTAATGTTTTCAAAAACTGTTTTTAAAAATAATACACATTCATAGTATAATTTTTTATTACTTTTTATTTGATAACAAATTTAAAGTCAGTAATGCTTTTCTTGAAAATAGTTTTTTAAACCCATAAAACCAACTTGAAATCATTTCTAAAAAACTGACATTTCAAACTAAATTTGAATAGATTTGTCCTTTTATTATTGTCTTCGACTACCTTATTTGTCCCAGAAATATTTTTAATATGAAATGAAGTCATTTTTCCACATTTCAAAATTACATGTCATTGTCTTAATTATCTTCAACACTGCATAAATATTTCGGTCCAAATGGAAGGTTTTTGTTTCCTATTCTGAGGGCTTAAATTACTCCGACCATTCGTAAGTTTTCTTTTGTCCTGGTAAATTGGCACCTCAGGAATAGTATAACAGTGCCTCTATCTCTCCTCGGCAGGGACGGTCCCCGGTATCTCGCCTGTGAATGATTGAATGTCTTCTCAGAAGCTGTATGGTGACACAAAGAGAGTGACTTTCGTGACGTATCGCCCCAGCAGCTCCTTCCTTTCCATTTCGCTCATCTCGATGTCGACCTCTAGCGTGGCGGGACCCTGGACGGGCTTCACCAGCACCAACTGCCCCGTCTGTCTGCCGGCGCGCTGGACGCTGAAGTGCTGAACTCCCCGCCTCCCCAGCAGGCCGAAGCGCAGCTCGTCGCCCAGGACACGGGCCGCAGACAAGCGGAAGAGCACGGTGGGCGCCGACATGTTGGACACCACCGCCATGAAGTGGAAGTTAATGGAGACCGGGGCCTGCAGACAGGAGAGGTCTCCTTGGACACACGGGTTACGGTCACAGCGCCTGGGCGGAGGAAGAGAAACCAGAGAGAGGCGGTGGGAAGACCAGACCAAACTTTAACCTGAAATTATGTCTTGGAAATATAGCAAGGTGATCGGCACAGAGCAGTAAATCCAGAAATGTGGACAAACTAATTATAACTTGGGGGAAAAACGATTGTTTTTGCAACAATGCTAAGAACACGTTTCTCATCTGTTGCATTATAAACCAATATACCAACCAAACCCTTTTAGTTACGCCTACTCGATTTTCAAATCTGTCAGTATGAACTGAAATTGAGCTAAAAGTTTGAGTTTACATGTTTGTGTTGTTTTTCGGTCTTAATGCAGCCTTCAGATTAATTGTTTGGGTCCCACTTTATATTAAGTGGCTTTAAGTACTATGTACTTATTGTGTTCATGTTGTATTGTAAAACACTTTTGCTGCTATTGAGGTGTGATACGGGTACGGTTAGGGACCGGTGTGGTGGTATGGGTGGGTTAATGTGTAAGGGAAGGGTCAACAGTGTTGTTATAAATGAAATTACAGCTGTAATTACATGCAGGTATTTTTAAAATTTAAGTACAATGTAAAAACATGTATAGTACAGAAGTCCATTATATCAAATTATTAATTTCCATGTTAGTTTAAAGTAGTTAAAACCACTTGATATAAAGACTATTGTTGGTCATGAGCGTTTGTTTTGTTGACTTCTCCAGCCAGCTCTTGAACTCTGTAACTTACAGCGGTGAGGTTTTGATGTATGTGGCGTTGCGGAAGCGAGGACAGTCCACCGGCTCACAGCGATGACCTCCGTATGTGTTCACACACACCTGCTCGCTGCTGCAGTTATGGCTCGCCCTCACACACTCGTCAATGTCTACACAAAGCACAAACAACTTATTTAAAAGGTTTCATCTACTATGAAAATATTAGACTTCAGTTTTCCCATTTTTAAGTTAGTTGACTCATATCTTGGTCAATCTAGCTTTGTTCTAAATGAGCTGTTTACCAAGGCAGCATTTTAAGATGACGTTCACCTTCTTTTGGGCAAAATCTATGGCCACATTGTATTCCCAGCATGCCCTGTAAAAACTTCAGTGGCTGTGTTCAAGTCCACTTTTTTATGCCCTTCCCTCCCTAACTTTCCTCTCGTTCACTCAGATGTACGTCATTGCTTACGTTGCATGAGCGCCCACTACTGGCAGAACCCTTGCAATGTGTTTCATTGAATGGTCTCAGCCCTTGATCACTTGTGGGTAAATTAAGTGTGACTCTGCGAGTTGCTGTTGTGACGTCACAACCGCTTTGCTCTGTGGTCTATGGATCTGCCTGAAGTGTACGTATTGAGTAGACTTGCTCCTTTGGTCAAAATCGAGTCCAAATAAACTTCCCTCGCCCACTTGACGAAGTTGAACGCACTTCAAAATGGTGGCGGGGATCCAGCCGAGAAGTGCTCAGGGAGGTTCACGAGTGCATGTCTAAAAGTGGAGTTAAACAGTGAAAGAAACCCATCCAAGATAGCAGACGTGTGTGAGAAAATCCTATAGTTTAATCAAAAAACGTTGATTAAATATAATCATTCAATATAATTAAAAATTACTGTTGCCTTGAGTATTTAGTTTATTTTCTCCATAAATATTTCTTTTAAAAAAAACTAAGATGAATCGCATTACAAACTTTTTCGAAGCAGAAAAAAAAAAAAAAAATCAAAGCCTTAAATGAAAATGCAGAAAAAATAATAAATAAAACTACTGCAATTTTATTCACCTTTAAGTTTAAAAACAGTATTTTTATCTTTTTTTGTTTTCCCTCAATGTAGATAACACAAGCATATAAGTTGTTTGCAAGTTTAGGGAGACTTATTTTGCCATGGTTTGCGCTTCCATGTTAACAGTGTCTCCTCTGATTGGTGGATCTCTCTCTGGGATTATGGGTAATGTAGTTCTCCACAGGGAATTTGGCATATACATTATTTTTGTTTCCTCTGAAACAGTTCTCTATGGAGACGAGTGGGGTTTTCGCCTCCTGCTGTGAAGTGTTTCAAGAGAAGTGCTATTTATGTGGCGTGTAGAACTGATGTAGAGCGTTACAAATCACTCCATCACTGAGGAACGTTGTATTTAGGATGCTGCCCTAGAAAGCCGCTGCATCTGTGAGCAGCGCACTAGATAAACTACGACAGAGAGTCTGTTTCATTAAGATGATTATACAGGAGCAGATAATGCAGGTTTGGTGATGAACGCACCATGGCAGCTCCTGCTATCGCGGCCCAGGCGGTATCCGGCCGGACACTGGCACTGGAAACTTCCAGGTGTATTCACACAGGTGTGCAGACACAGACGGCCAGGTGGAGTTAGGCGGAAGAGCTCGCATTCATCAATGTCTGAAACACACACACACACAGCGCTGCTTTAGGTCAGACGTCGCTGCTGTCATTTAAGTCCTGATACGACTGCTGTGGCATTTGCGTCTGAAAACTGTTCAAAAATGAAACTCATTAATCATACATCAAACCTACCATGCTGGATTAATTTCTGTTCTGTTTCATTTCATACATGATCACACTGAATAATTTAGCATTTTAAAAATACATTTAATCGACCATTGGCTGACGTGCTCTTTTATCACTGGCATTGAGAGCCAGAAACAACACTGGAATAAGCTGACTTTCATGGCAGGTATTATAGAAGCAACAATGATAGTATAAAAATAAAGTATAAAATGCAGTCCAAGCAGAAGTCTGGTCTTCCACTGACCATTATCAACATTTATTCTCCTGCTATACTCTGTGTAATACTGGATACAGATAATAACCTTTCTGAGAGTTGATAGACGATCAATACTGAGTGTTTACTGGGCAAACAGATTAATTGATTGTAATATTAATTCTTCAACATCAAGTTAATTCTATTAACTGATCCAAATATTTATTATTAATTATGAGTTCAAATTAATCATTCACATTGTCCTTCTGCTAATTTGCTACTATATATGTATATATATATGTATGTGTGTGTGTGTATGTACTGTGTAAATATATATACTGTTGTAATCAAAACTATTCAACCCCCATTACAAATCAGGTTTATTGGCAAAATTGACAGACTTTCAGCTGTTTGCAAGGAACAAATCAAACAAAAATAATTAAAATAGCTCAACACAACAAATCTTTCAAGGGGTTTCCCCAAATTCAACTGAAAATGCAACTTTTAAAGTCCCCTTGTGGTGAAAATCAAGTTTTTAATGTTGTTTATGTGTCTATGTGGTGTTTTTAATATGCTTTAAGACAAACCATGTGTAAATTCATAAGTCGACACCATTGCTGAGTATTTCCTCCTTAAAACTGCAGTGAACCAAAGACAGTCTCAAAAACACGCTTTGAAATCGCTGGTGTTTCTGACGTCACAAACTACCTTGTAACCAATCAGATCAACGTGTGATCGTCAACCAGTGGATCTCTGAGCTGAGGGAGTGAGTGGAGGGGGGGCTCATTTGCATATTCATAGAACCGTGTATACTAAATGAGGCAAGCGTGTCGAGTTACATTCAAGATATTATAAGCCATGAAGAAATGTTTTTCACAGGAATTTTTTTTTAAATATGTCATTTTGGTGATCAAAGATGAGTTTTAAGGGATAAAATGATTGACTACAGGGCGACTTTAATGACTTATGCAGTCTCAAAATTATTCAACCCCTTCATGGCAAGCATCTTTAGTACTTAGTATAACACCCTTTTGCTGTTATGGACTTCCTGATCCTTCAATGAATCCATCTTGTCTTCCACACACCGCAGGTTTCCAGTGCCGGAGGATATAAATCAGCCGCAGAGCATCACTGATCCACCATGCTGAACTGTAGACAGAGTTCTTTCAGCATATGCTTCATTCTTCTTCCCCCAGACATACCACTGATCCAGAGGCCTGAAAAGCTCCAGTTTTGTTTCATCGCTCCACAGAACAGAATCCCCAAACTTCTGTGGCTTATTTATTTGATTTTGAGCACTTTTCTTGTGCTTGAAACTTGAAACATTTGTTTTGTTGAGCTATTTCAATTACTTTTGTTTGATTTGCTCATTGCAAACAGCTGAAAGTTTGAAAGGTGTGTGTGTGTGTGTGTGTGTGTGTGTGTGTGTGTGTGTGTGTGTGTGTGTGTGTGTGTGTGTGTGTGTGTGTGTGTGTGTGTGTGTGTGTGTGTCACCTGTGCACAGTGTGTTGTTGTGGCTGGAGATGCTGAACCCCGGCTCACAGCTGCAGTGGCTGGAGCCCAGAAACTGGATGCAGTGCGACGGCCTCCCAGACGCTGATAGAGCAGCGGATCCATCAGTGTAGCCATCAGTGTTTACAGGGGCGTCCACAACTGAGACCACACAAGCAGAACACGCTTAAACACTGACCTTTGACCTTATAGACTTCAGTCAGGGTAGACACCACATTTAATATGACAGCAAGGTCCCGATGGAAGTAAAGTCCATTCAGTGTGTCATAACATGTAAAATATGGCTTTGGTTTGAGACAAATAGAAATGGCCCCACAGCAGCACACACTGGATGAGCTTCATTCATTAAACCAACATGTGACTGTTTAAATAAGAAAGTTGTTAAAAGGATTTACACACATTATCCGACGTGTTTCATGAAAAGGTAAAAAAGTGTTGCTTTGAATTGAAGCAGGTTTTATAAACGATTTACACAAAAAATGCTCAGCTTGTGTTTAATGAATGATTCTTAAATTGTTTTAAATGTGCACATGCAAAAGATTTTATGAATAATTTATTCATGAAACAAGAGGAAGTGTAAGCATGTGTAAAGCAGAAATTGTTGTAAAACTGAATATAAATTATGCAAGAGGTTTTACGAAGGATTTGCACTAATTTGTTTGGCTCGTGTTGAACAAATAAGGCATAAACTGTTCTACTGAATTGAATACAAACATTTTTGCAAAAGATTTATCTTGTGTTTCATGAATGATGCGTACATTGTTACACTTGACAATTAATGCCAAAGGCTTTATGAAGGAATTACACAGATTTTTTTGCTCATGTTTTATTAACAAGGTATTTATTCTTGCAATTAATTCTGTGTTTTTGCTAAACGTTTTACAAAGAATTTACACTATTTTGCTCAGCTGCTGCTTCATAAATTAAGTGTCTTTTTTTGTTTATTTGAACGCCACAATTTATGAAACATTTTTTGGCTTGAATTTCATGAATAAGCCATAAATTGGTACATTAAATTGAATGCATAAACAAGGTTTTTCAGATTTGTTCTGCTTGTTACGCTGAATTGACACCAAGCAAGAGGTTCACAAACGATTTACACTGAACAGTCTAGACCAAGGCTTTTCAATCTCTCAGATGATATATGATATGATATGATATGATATGATATGATATGATATGAAATATGACCAAGGCAGTTATATGATTTCATGTACAAAGACCCATATATTACTGTGGAAAATTAATATTACAAATGTGTAAAATATTTTTGTTTCTATGACATTTCTACTCAGTGCAGTGTTGAACTCTTATATATGAACTTTTTATATTTATTTTTGTTTATTTTCTTAACATTTAGTTATTTAGTTTTGTCCAATTTATTTATTTTATTTAGTTACATGAAACTGTATTTATTTGTAATCATTTTGTATTTATTTTCATCAAATGTTTTGATTTTAGTTTTTTCTATATTTAGATAAAATGTTTTGATTTATTTAAGTTTTAAATTTTTTATTTTATTTGTATCAAATGTTTTTATTGTTTATTTTAATCAATTTATTTTAAGCTAACATATTAATTCATTATTTATTTATTTACAATTTGATTCATTTTAATAAATGTTTTATTTAATCAAATAAATGTATTTGTCGTCTGATCTGCGTTTTTTTTCTTCATGCTCATCTGTTGCCATGGTTTTTTATTTGCCCTCATGTGTCTCACCTGTGTCTTGTTAATTACCTCTTTAGTCCCAGTGTGTGTGTGTATGTGTGTGTGTGTATATATATATATATATAGCCCTGTTTCACTTGACAGTGTTTTGTTTTTATTTTTTAGATTTTCACACTGCTTTTCTTAGTTTCATTTATTTAAATGAAAGAAATTGTATTTTTTTATCTAATCAAATGTTATACATGCAGTTATTTAAATACAATTTTATTCATTTTAATCAAATTGTTTTTATTTAAAATTGTATTCATTTTAAACTATTTTAATTTAAGATAATTTCTTTATGTACAATTTTATTTATTTTAATACAATTTTAATTTAATCAAATTTCTTTAATTATTTTTAAACTGCTTTTCCATGGACTAGCACTGGACCCTGAGGGTCTCTGGAGCCCAGTTTGAAAACCCCTGGTCTAGACATGTATGTGTTAAACATAGGCTACATACTAAATACTGCTGTCAGAGTGGAGTGTGAGTGTAAACGACAGGTAAAGTGTGTGTGCAGTAGTCGTACCCCTGCAGGACGGCTTTGCTCCGCTCCAGCTCCGGGACTCCAGGCAGACTCTGGTCTCCGGCCCCGTCCGCTCAAAGCCAGGGCTGCACACGAAGTGGACCTCATGTCCCGACTCAAACACACTCCCGAGGACCCGGCCGTTAGCCAGCGGTTCAGGAGGAGGACAGGCTGAGACTGGGAACGAGACGAGCAGTTCCTACAGCCTGTACTTCTACACTGACATGGTGTAAAGGACAGTGATCTGTGTTGGGCCGTGGCGCTGCTGACCTCACCTGTACTGCTGTGTTTGACTGTGCTGTTCTGCAACAGGCCCAGTTTCTTGCGGAGGCTCCGCAGACTCTGTAGGAAGGACGTCTCGTGGGCCGAGAGGAGCTTCTGCACCTGCCGAAGAGCATTCAGCACCTCTGGACCGCTCCGACAGACCTGAGCAATCAAACACAGAAACACACAACACCATCTCACGCCACCTGTCACAACATATGAGGAACGGCTAATCATTCACATAATTATCTGTCGATGGTTTTATTAGACTTTTTATATTTTAAGACAAATATTATAAGATAAATGCTAATATATATATATATATATATACACATACATACATACATACATACATACAGAGTGCATCCGGAAAGTATTCACAGCGCTTCACTTTTTCCACATTTTGTGATGTTACAGCCTTATTCCAAAATTAATTATTTTCCTCAGAATTCTACAAACAATACCTCATGATGACAACGTGAAAGAAGTTTGTTTAAAAGAAAACGTTGAAAATGTATTACAAATTTAAAAAACATTTTTTTTAAATCACATGTACATAAGTCTCCACAGCCTTTGGCATGACACTCAAAATTGAGCTCAGGTGCATCCTGTTTCCACTGATCATCCTTGAGATGTTTCTACAACTTCAGTTGATCAGACATGACTTGGACATGACTTGTTACGTGCCAGCCTTTTAGTCTAGGGGTAATAGGCATAGCCGTAAATTATGGAGGGAGAGAGAGAGCACAGGAACTTCTTTTCTCCAGCCACAGTAACACACATCCAGAATGAGTGAACTTAAAGGTATAGCGGAGGATTTTCCCGAATTTTAGAAAAGAACCGGCCTCTCCACTTTTTGGAAAAAATGCACATGCGCAACACTCTACCTGCTCCCGAGAGGGAACGCCTATTAAACGTGTGCACGAGAGAGCATGCACGAGCTAATTATAGCTTACATTAACTTTTACTAGCAGTGATTTTAAATGGATTTCTCCAAATAGCATGCCAAACTTTACCTGTCAAGTAGAAACTTCGCGACTGAGGCATCAGTGGGAAGCCCAACCTGTGTTTTGAGCGCACGCCATCGTGTGAATCGTGTGCACGAGCACGTACGACGGCCTTACGTAAACATATCACCAGAATGATTGACACTTAGGAGGACCAATAGTCTTGATGATCCACCCGGAAAAAGAAAATCCTCTGCTATACCTTTAAGTTGGTGTTTATTGAATCAAAAGAATATAAAATGGAAACATAAGCTTCAGTAGGGGGCAAAGGCCAACACAACAAACAAAAAGGTGTCTAACTCAGTTACCCATAACTTACCTAAACAAAACAAAAAGGAAAATAAATAAATTAACTTCCCTATCTCCATGACTACACATAACCAGGAGAAAAGAAGTTTCAAACAAAATGGCACCCACCTCCCTACAAATTTGCTTAAAATATATTTTTTTAATTCTGAACAAAGGTGTAAGTCTTCAACTAAATTTACAATTGAACCAATGATTAGCACTTGTCAGCAACAGAACACAGTAAAGTTCTCTGGAGCAGGCAAAAAGAAGTCTGTGTGGCAAGTTATAGTCTGCAACCCTCTCAGCTTGCTGTGAAGTAGTGCTGGCTTTATATGCTGGTTTTCTCCTGGCTGCAGCCAATCAGTGGAGCTGAGGTGAATGGGTAGCAAATCAGCGACAGGTGAACCCAATCACCTCCATGAGAATGGTAGCTGTAGACATGGGGAAAAACAAAAACAAACGAAAACAAACACAAATCACATAGATCAATCACAAATAAAATATGTCTCAGGACGTAACACCCCCACCACTAAAGTTTACAACCCACGGATTGTAAAATAGGCTACTCATAAACCTCCAATAGTAGTGCAATTCAGCCATCATTTAACCAACCCACTCAAGTCTCCACATCTGCAGTCCTAGAGAGCGGATCTGACACCACATTGTCTTTACCACGGATGTGCTGCAGGTTAAGATTATATTCCTGGACAATTAGGGCCCCGCGCATCACACGTTGATTGGAGTTGGACATGCGGGAGAGAACGATCAATGGGCTATTGTCAGTGTGCACATCGATAGGCATGGCACTACTTCCTAAGTAAACCTTGAAATCCTGAAGGGCTAGAAGCAAGGTGAGAGCCTCCTCAATCGTACTGTACTGTTGACATTGAGAACTTCTTTGAGAAGTAGCAGATAGGGTGGTCAATTTCACGGGATTCCTCCTGCAACAGGATTGCTCCAGCACGGGTAGCACTGGCATCTACTTGGAGTTTGAAAGGCAGGTCAAAATTAGGGGCAGACAACACTGGTGCATAAAAGCATTATCACACTCATTGCTCCACCTAAAACTCTTGGTAGTACTGAGAAGATCAGTAAATGGTGACATAACAGTGCAGAAATTACAACAGAAACCTCGGTAGTACCCACTCATACCTAAAAATCGGCATAGATCACGCTTCTAACGGGATGTAGGAAACTCAAGTATGGCAGCAACATTAGCATCAACTGGCTTGACACAACCCTGGCCAACTTGTTTACCCATATACATTACCACAGCTTTACCCATCTCACATTTGGCAAGATTCAAGTTTAGGGAGGCAGCAGCCAGGCGACTGAATACTAACTCCAGAGTTTTTACATCTTCCCAAGTTTTTGAATAGATGACTACATCATCTAGGTATGCATCACAATTCGGCAGTCCTGTCAAGACCACCTGCATCAGGCGCTGGAAGGTGGCAGGGGCATTTCTCATGCCAAAAGCTAAAATCTCATACTGTAGGAAATGTTAAGGAGAGACAAACACAGAGATCTCAGCTGCACGTGGAGTTGGGGCACTTGTCAATAACCCTTTAACAGGTCTAATTTTGTGACATATCTAGCACAGCCTACTCTGTCAACACAGTCCTCCAACCGAGGAAGAGGAAAGGAGTCGTTTCGTTGAGGAGTTAACCTTCCGATAGTCCGTACAGAAGCATTAGGAGCCGTCGGATTTGGGCACTAATAGACATGGTGAACTCCATGGACTCTGACTATTCACCACTAGTCCATGCAGCAGCATGTACCCCACTTCAGATCTCATTATGTCGAGTAAATGCATTACACGAACAGTAGCAACAGCAACAGGTGGAACAGAGAAGGAAGCAGGTTTCTCGCCACGCACAATAAACTGCTTCAACATATTTATGTTCGTTGGGTTAGGAGTGTGAATGACATAATTAGTGTCGCTGAGCTTTTCTTTGACTTAATATGGACCCGAAAATTTTGCTTGAAACACAGAACCCGGATCGGGTAAGAAAACAAGAACACTGTCACCCAGTTGAAAACTACAATATTCACTTCTCTTATCATAGTGGGTCTTCATTTTTGACTGAACTGTGACCAAGTGTTCTCTAGCAATTTCACAGGCCTTGGTCAGTTTGCACAACACGGGGCAGACCAAAGGTAGTGCAGAACTTCACCAACTCTTTAATTACTACTTGGGCTCTAATTAAGCGTAAAGGTATCACTTCTGGGAAACGTGTTGTGGTACACATGATTGTTAAAATATATTCGTGGCCTGACTTGGATTTAGGTACCGGAACCACACAATCAAAAAGGAGTCGCTCAAAAGGTTCTCGCATAACCGGTATCGGCTGCAGAGGGGCAACTGGTATTTTTTTGTTGTGTTTACCAGCCAATTGACATACAGGACACGATCTACAAAAGTTGGATACATCGGATTTTAATCCGGCCCAATAAAAGTACCAAACTTGGCGAAAGGTTTTTGTGACACCCAAATGTCCTAGTAGCACATATTTATGAGCCAGTTTCAACACCTGCTCTTGGTAACCAGCTGGCAATACAATTTGGAGCAATTCTTGCGGATCATCATGGGCTTCATGCCTCCACTTACGCATGAGCACAGAATCTTCCCAAAAATAAGCTACCTTTGCATTAGACACCTGGTAACAGCAACTTCAATGCATTTTACCAATGAGGGGTCTAATATCTGTGCAGCAGCCAATTGGTCCTTACCAACTTTTAAAGGAAATGTAAAGGCGCTCTCGCTGTTAAGGCGAACTTCTGGCTCTACTGGTATCTTATCTTCCACAGATTCATCATACAACACCAAAAATAATTCAGAGAGATCCACCATGTATCTGAATATAGACGATTGAGCAAGAGTCACAATGCACGCAGGAAATTGATGTGGTAAGTCAGGTTGCTCACTCACGCTAGGGTTATGGACCATAATTGGACGGGGAAAAACTTCACCCCCAGCGAGGTCATTTCCGGGAATAATGCCCACCCCCTCAACAGGTAACCGTTTCTGCACACCAAGTTTTACAGTACCTGTTACAATATCTGATTTCAAGTAGACATTGTGATGAGGAAAGCTTCTACGCCTTGCAGTCAGAAATTAAATGACTGGGATTGAGACATTAAAAGCAAGCCCGCTTAAGTATTTTTACGGCGTGGCCTCAACTGGCCTTCACCTTTGCCAATGCATGAGAAAACACGTGTCCGGTACATTATACTCTGTCCAGGTGTGTATGTACCGTTCAGATTGAGTGGATTGGCACACACTGCTGAAGGGTGATGGAGGGTGAAGTTAATGTTGTCCTTTAGCACTCTTGAACAGAGGTTGTTTGGGTGGTGGCCATCCTGTTTGAACGGTTGTCTCTGACTCCAGAAAAGATTGAAGTTGTCAATGGAGTTTACTTGTTTTATGTTGCAGGTTTTTTGCAGCCATGTATTAAGCCCAAGCAACTGTGAAAACCGATTTGTTCCTCTCGCTGGAAGTGGTCCACTGATGAACATCTGAACTTTCAGTCTTCTAGTTGTTTCAAAAAGTTCATTGAAATCCCTCTTGTCTTGAGGAGGTCTGACTGCTCTTTCTGAGTATCATTCTTCCCCACATGAATGATAAGTCGATTTGCAGTCTTATGTTTCATCAGAATGTTCTGAAGTTCCCTGTTTACATCAGAAGTTGTTGCTTGTGGAAGGCAGCACGTAGTTGTATACCTGCTGCTAATGTTTCTGATTATGGAGTCCCCCACTATCAGAGTCCTGGGCTCGGCTGCGCTGAGTGCCGCTGTCTGCTCGACCTTGAGCGCCAGTTAGCATCAGTGTTAGCTACTGGCTGATTCAGTCTGTGTTCGATCACATTCATCACGTTTGAGGATTCCTCATCTTCATTCATTAATACTTCAATAATAAATCTGTTCTCAAGATGTATAGGAGGTGGTAAGAAACCAGTGTTTGCAATCCTTGTCATAGCTATATCTGGGGTAGAGGATGCTACTGCGGCAATACTGTATGTGATGCTCTTGACAATCTGATGTCTCGAGTGCCTTTGGGTCTTGCTCCCTGTTTGTGCCATCGATTAGTGTGTTGATCGGCTTGTTTCTCTACACTCAGTACGGCCTGTCGAGGAGCGCTAGATACATGGGACTCACCGGCTGTATGCTGAGGGCGTTCATGACGAAGCTCTGGTGTGTTCCGTCTGGTTTGGTGGTCCCGTAAGTAACTTTGTTTCAAGAACTGCAATCCTTTTTAAAAGTCTGTGGCAGCTTGTGCAACAAGTGGATTCTAGAAGAGGCATTTTCTTTCTTATCCTTTTGAATGTAGGCAGCTGTGTTTTTCCTTCTCCGGAATGTAAGCTGATGGCAGTGGGAGGCTGGTCGGATAGGTAAACCGCTTTTTTGTTGTAATCTTCCAGTCACAAAAGTTTCTAGTTTTTACATTGATGTCAAGCTGTCGATTTAGCACTGTGCTGATTTGCTGAAGTTAAAATTAGGAGATAAAATATAAAAGCGATAGAGCAAAGTGTGGAGCAGTAGGCAAGAGCGTCCGAACAGTGGCTAAGCAGGAAGCAGTGGTGTTGTATGGTGCAGTGGTGCTGGCCACTCCTCAGTAAAAGGCAGCTGGAGTTTGCCAAAAGGCACATGACAGCCGCACCTGAAGGACTCTCAGACCATGAGAAACAAAATGCTCTGTTCTGATGAAACAAAGATTGAGCTCTTTGGCCTGAATGGCAAGCGTAATGTGTGGAGGAAACCAGGCACCAACCATCACCTGGCCAATGCCATCCCTACAGTGAAGCCTGGTGGTGACAGCATCAGCTGTGGAGATGTTATTCACTGGCAGAAACTGGGACACTAGTCAGGATCGAGGGAAAGATGAATGCAGAAATGTACAGAGACATCCTTGATAAAAAACCTGCTCCAGAGCTCTGGACCTCAGACTGGGCCGACGGTTCCTCTTCCAACAGGACTTCCTCTTCCTAAGCACAGCCAAGATAACAAAGGAGAGGCTACGGGACAACTCTGGGAATGTCCTGGAGTGGCCCAGCCAGAGCCCAGACTTCAGCCGATTGAGCATCTCTGGAGAGATCTGAAAATGGCTGTGCACCGACGCTCTCCATCCAACCTGATGGAGCTTGAGAGGTTCTGCAAAGAAGAATGGGAGAAACTGCCCAAAAATAGGTGTGCCAAGCTTGTAGCTTCATACTCAAAAAGACTTGAGGCTGTAATTGGTGCCAAAAGTGCTTGAACAAAGTATTGAGCAAAGGCTGTGAACACTTATGTACGTGTGATTTTTTTTTTGTGCTTTTTATTTTTAATAAATTTGCAAAGATTTCAAACAAACTTCTTTCACATTGTCATTATGGGGTGTTGTTTGTAGAATGCTGAGGAAAATAATGAATTTAATACATTTTGGAATAAGGCTGTAACATAACAAAATGTGGAAAAAATGAAATACTGTGAATACTTTCCGGATGCACTGTATATATATATATATATATATATATATATAGGCACAATATGCAGAATATATGCACAATATGTATGTGTTAATGTGCATTTTACAGAAGAATCCAGAGTCCGTTCCAAACAAAGTTTAAGACTATTCTGAGCTTAATTACCCTGTCATTTGGATTGTCACTGCAAATCTGGTTAGTCTTGGACTAGATCTACTCTGTGTTCTGGGAAAATATAAGAGCCTGGTGTTAAAACCAAAGGCAAACACCACAGCGGTTTCACAGTGTGAAAAAAAATATTTGCAGACTGAGCTGGAAGATGTTTTCAAGTGAGAATCATGATGTTTATGAAGAGAGCTTAACAGGAACTTTGTTATGATTACTAAACTCATTCATATGCTATTGATTTAAAATGTTGAGTATTCAGCATTAGGCCCTGGAGAAGCAGCATAATATATTCATATTGTGATTAAAAGACTTCCATATTTATATTCATTCTTATACTTATATTGATCTTCATAATAAAAAGTATAATATTTAAATAAAACATGTTAAAATATTATTATTAAAAACATTAAATGATGAAATATTATATAGGCCAAATATATTATAATAGATTATTATTATTATGAATTAATACAAATACATTAAAGACAGTTAACATTGATATATTGATATAAGCCAATAGAAAATATCATAATTTGTAAAAAGCTTTTTTAAGATCATTTTCTATTTCTGTTTTTTTTTGTTTTTTTTTTTGTTTTTTACTATTGTTTTAAAGTCACTTACTTGCCCCTGAGATGTGAAGAGTTGGCTTGTAAAAATGATCATGAAAAAAAATACCACCTTCATCCTTAAAACAAAAGTCCTCAAAATCCTGAGTGAATGTCAGAAAACTCGAGATTACTGTTCTTCCGGTGTAGAATAGATCCAGTGTGAGTCCTGACTGGACATCTATGCTGTCTTTGCTTGTTTTGAGAAGATGTCTTCAACCCGCCCTTCAGATCAGAGCGCGCTCACATCTGCACGCGAACGCGCGTCTGAGAGAACTCAAACGTCAAATAGATTTAAGAAAGAAGGTGTTTTAAAAGATACTCTGCCATTACGAGACGGCGTATGAAAGATATTGAATTCGATGTCGATTTAAAATCTTTTCATTTGGATAAACATGGAAACATACTTTTGAATAAAGTATGTTAATTTTTTTCAAGGAAAAAACTCCCCCTGTAGTCAATAACTGTATTCCTTAAAACTCATCTTTTGATCACCAGATTGACAAATGTAAATGTTTTTTCCTTAAAAAAAAAAAAAAATGTCTTCATGCCTTAAATGCCCCCTGAAATCAAAATGTAAGTTTTTTGGCTCTTAGGATGAATATGTTAGCGTTAAGGTTATGAATAAGCTGGTGTGTCCAAAACAATGACAAAATTCGCATTTAGGAGAAATAAGCATTCAAAACTTACAGTCTCTCACTTCCGATAAAATGGATCAGGGATTTTTATGACAGCACTATTCCTTTTCTTCTGTGTGGGCCTCTGACTGAGAACGGAGGCTCACTATTGGCCAGCATCACATGCATCACACACATGACCAGCGTCGGCCAATAGTGAGCCTACGATCTGACGTACAACCCAGAAGCGCTGCGCTGTTACACTCGTGAACTCACTCATAGGCCCACACAGAAGAAAATGAAGAGCTGAATAAAGTCGTTATTTATGTGTTGTTTTTTTTGTGTGCAGAAAAAGTAGGACGAGAATAGGCCTACTTTTTCTGCACACAAAAAAAACAACACATAAATGTTGTTTTTTTGGACTATTTGTTTAAATTTCACTTGGACTATTTGTTTAAAATAGTCCAAGTGACTACAGTGGCTCAACCTTAAGTTCAGCCACTGTAGTCACTTGGACTATTTTAAACATTGTCTTTACTAACTTTCAGGGTCGGCAAGTTTCAATAACAGAGAAGCCTATGGAGGAGTGAGACAGCTCTCAGATTTCATCAGAAATATCTTAATTTGTGTTCTGAAGATGAACGACGGTCTTACGGGGTTGGAAAAACATGAGGGAGAGTAATTACTGACAGAATTTTCATTTTTGGGTGAACTAACCCTTTAAACAACATAAAACCATGCAAATTAACATGAAACTTCAATATTTTTAATTGTTTGCATTTCTGAAACAATATATTGAACACCAAAGTTGTAACCTTCCCAAAAACAGACTAAACAGAGTGTTTGTTGAGTAAAATTAAATAAAAACTGAATTAGAATTAGAATGAATAAATGTTACTGTAACTTATAAACATTTTAGTCAAAAGGTTTAAAGGCATGTTTTTCTGCCATGTCCAACATCTTAGGCCATTAGGGACTACAGGTGGAAAGATGTATATGATTAAACATCTTCTGGTTCTTATAAGAGAAGGATTTGGTGTACTTAACTCAAAAAAAAAAAAAAAAAAAAAAAAAAAAACCCTCTGTCACATAATATTACATTGAAATTATACCAGTTTATACTTAAAAATATGTTTAGACCAGTTTGCTTTTATGTAACAGTCATCTGTTATGCCAGTATTTTGGGGGTACCTGAAAAGTGGTCCTTTCTTTGAATTCGACAGAAAGTCACATGAGGGTGAGTAAATGATGTCAGGATGTTTTATTTTTGCTTCATTTATTTATGCTTTAGTTATAGATTCAATTATTGCTATCGAAGCAGTCAACGAAACGTTATATCTTTTCATAGAAATCCAGTCGTCCATTAATCATCTGAATGTGTTCCCAAGACTAACATGCTCAGACATCACAGCTGTCACAGACCACAGCTTTTTAAATCCCAAACCCACGACAGTTTTACATCATCAGCATTTTATAAGCGTGATTTCACCCGCTCGAGCTCAAGCTAAAGTTAGTTTTCATCTGTCATCCTCTCAGTCACATTAGCGCAGGAACTGAGGGGGGGAACTCGAGGGAATGAGTTTAAAGCTCCCTGAATAACAAGAAAAGAACCAGTCAGCTGGATCATGTTAAAACGGGAACCGACAGTTTTATATTAAGTTATCGTTTCATTGATTTCCTTAATAAGGGCGCCTGGAGGAAATGTGGCAAACGAAAGAACAGAGGCTGTGTGTGTGTGTGTGTGTGTGTGTGTGCGCACGCGCGCTGAGCTGACAGTGATTTATGAGGTCTCAGCTGAATTTTGCTTTACAACTTTCATTTTTCCTGTCTGTGTTCTCCTATCCTCTCCTGTAGGAAATGGATCCGTCCAGCAGCCCCTTTGAATTTGATGGTTCGACCCCCAGTGTATAAGACATAGTAAGAGCTCGGTCTCTCTCTCTCTCTCTCTCTCTCTCTCTCTCTCTGAGGTTAGACAGATATAAAGAGAGCATTTCGAGGGAATCTACAGAGCAGATGAACAGGATGAGCAGAATATAAGACTCTAATGAGCCCGTGAGAAGCCAGCATCGCAGCCTTCAGTGTAAGTCTGAGTTATTGTGTCATTCTCCTCATTCTCACTCATTCTCACTCATTCTCATCAGCATTTACAGCGAGAGGAGATGTTGTCAGATGTGAGCTGGTATTAAGAAATGTCTTATTCTGTCTCTGTGTGTGTGTGTGTGTGTGTGGAGGAGAGATAGAGCTTTTATTACTACATTTAAAAACGTCTGTCACATTTTACAAAAAAAAAAAGAAGAAAATTAATAAGAAAGTATATTGTGCGTAAAGAATATGAAGAATATTTTGCATTGTAAAATTATCATGACAATTAAAATAATTTTAGCTGATAAAAATGTTGGTTTTGGCGTGAAATAAAACCTATTTATTTTATTGTTATTTAATATTTTGAGTTAACTTTTATTTATTTTTATTTATTTTTATTAAATCACTTTAATATTTAGTAATTGTGTTGTGTGTTTTTTTTGTGTAATTTTTAATTCGTTTTTGGTTTTGTAATATTTTTATTGAGCTTACATTTTATTGAGATTTATTAAAGCCCAACGAACACAAGGTTAACATGAAAGAATTTTCCATATTATTTTTTGCTTTGTGTTGTGTTGTGTTTTAGCCATGTCCGTAAACTTAATGGATAATGTCCCGGCAGAAAATTACCTGTACCTTTTTCCGCTTTTTATTTTTGTGTTTACTCTTAGTACTTGAACTTATTTTATTTAATTTTTAAATGTATCTAATTTTTGAATAAGGCTTTTTTTACCTGTTATTTTTCGAATTAAGCTTTACATTTTTGTCAAAATAGATTTATATTTTATTTCAGCTTTATTTCAGTTGATGAAAACTATTTTATTTGTATTTCTAGTACCAATAACAACACTCTTAACTCGACTACTTCAGGTCAGACCAACATACGCAATGTTGTAATGCTCAGATCAGGAAGACGTCTCACAGTATTACAACTGCACAGTTTCACTTTCTACAGTCTAATAACATATAAATAAACTAATATTATAGACTACTGCTATAATACATATGAGACTAATATTAGACTACTGGACAGTGACGTTCTGCAGTCATCTGATGATTTAGCCACTGCTATTCTACTAATGTGTATTATTTCACATGTCAAGACAAGTAAAGATCAACTTTACAAAGTAAAAAGTGCACAGGACAAACACTGCAGGTGTTTTATTGTAGTCATTACTTGTTAAATGGCCTATATCACTAGGACAATGATGCGTTAGTGGTGAAAGTGCACTGAATACTGACAGAGATATTAATCTTGAGAAACACAGATGATTAACTCTAGCCAAGCAACAGATGTTGGGTAACGTCATTTGTGTTCATACTGACAGTGAAATAATGAGACAGTGTTTCTTTAAATATATGTGGACAATTTTCATTGTCACTAAAGAGATATTGTATGTCTATTTTCGCCATTCTAACACAAATTTTTCCCTTCTCCTGTTTCTTGATCTTGAAGCACACATTCAGTGTGAGGCAGCAGTGTGTGTTGCTGTGACAGAAGGAGTGCTGTTGTATTATTCAGCTCATTGTGCTGTCTTTCCTATTTAGACCAAAGCATGACGGGTGTTTTGCGAAGCTCCAAACAGAGACCCGGTATGAAGCGCCCTCGAAACGAGCCTTACAGGTAGGCTACAGACACACACATTTCTCAGTTCTCACAGGCATATTTCACAACTCGCGTCATGAAGACATGAAACATCTGCTCTATTTTTGACATTCTGTCACTGTGATTTTCTCATCTTTGTCTTTCTCTTGTCTCTCCATTTCATTTAATTCCTCGCCAATATCCATTTCCAGGTGTTTTTGCTAGTTATGAGCTAGATTGGACAGTTAGATGTGTGTGAGGCATTTCTAAAACCTGTCTAGAACCAAACTTCTGACTATGGGCATAAAGTCTGGTCCAGTCGGCAGCTTGCTAGCCCACTTAAGAATTTTATCCCATTCATTTTTCCCGTAGGCATTTTAAAAAGTCTTTGTTAAAGAGTTATAAGCCATGAATGAATCTAGCCAGCCAGCAACAAGATAATCTGAAGCACAAATGTATTTGAACATATAGGACAAAAATACTTAATTTTGAATTTGTCTTTTTTGAATTTTCAATATTCATCAAATTTAGTCGAGTCAAGTCAAGTCATCTTCATTTATATAGCGCTTTTAACAATGTAGATTGTTCCAAAGCGGCTTTACAGAGATACAAGGATAGTTTAAAGTATAGCAGTTCTTGAATAAAGTTATTTTCCAGCTAAAGTTCATTTGATTGATTCACGTCGCAACGATCATTAGTTATTAACTTAGGGGCTGCTAACACGACACTGTTTTAACAGGAAACTCTACACAGACTTTAAACGCGAAACCTGTGAGAACGCTGATGGCGTGCACATGCGTATTACGAGCTCAGTCTATTGGTATGCGCGTTTGAATATATGTGCGCAGGTGTGTAATTCCCTACAAACCAAGCCTTAAAAAAACTACTTGTCTGGCCTTAACATTTTTGATACAGAATTGTATCACTACAACAGATATGCGAACTGAATTTTCCCGACAACGCTTTATCTGTAGAGTGGTAAAGGGATCCTCCATAAGGAGAAACTAGTCGGCACTTTAGCACCCCGCTATGACATCGGGTCCAGGCGCAGGTCCTTCATCAGATCTGGATACGGCCTGGATCCGGCAGGCTGCGGGAAAACCTCGGGATAAACAAAAACACTAAAATTAGCGTAGATGCCATTCTTCTTATGATGTAACGAGTACATCAGGATTTATGGGAAGTGTTCCCGGTTCCGGCTGACCTGATCTATGCAGCCTAACATTGAATTATAGCTAAAAACATTGAATTAAATTTAAAATAAAAATCCACATTTGAATTTAAAAAGGGTGCATTTGAATTTTAGGTGTGCATCAGGCAGCTTTATCAGTGCCGCACGAGATGTGATGACGATGTAAGAGTTGTTGAGTTTATTTGTTTTTGTTAGTCTATCGTCGAACCCACTTGCGCTGTTCATTCAAATCATTGCAGAAATAGAGAAGATAAATGCGGAGAAGATCTTAGTTATGTCAAAACCTTAACCAAGCTGCTCACATAGAACACATTTTCTGCACTGATTTTGTTTTCTATGTAAACATGCGCTAGACGGACATCTTTGACGTTGCACTCGCGTCTCGCACAAGAGAACTGCGTGTTTAGAAATTGCATCATGTTTTTAACATGATCGCACTTTGACTCTTTGTATTAAACTAGGCATAAATAGGATGCTGTTTTGTTCATAATTGTTTATGCAATTTATTAAATTATATTTGATTTCTAAACGTTAGTTTAAACGTTATGCACTTTTTTTGTACAGTCAGTCATGTTATTTCATTGCTTTGAATAAAGTTCAGTGCGGTGCATTAATATTTAGCTCACTGCGCCCTCTTGTGGCCTCAGGAGACAAGCCAAAAGCTTCTTCCCCCTAACTGCAATTTCATTTGAATATTTGTAATTAATAAGTATAAAATAAAAATTAGTTGTTTATTAAGTGCACAACTTAGCACACTCACCATGTCTTTAAAATAAGAAAATATTTCAGAATCCTTCATTTTAATGCTTTATAATTGTACCAAATCCTTGTTAATTTACATAAAAACTTAATTCTAGTCTGAAAGACTGTACATTTTAATTTTAGAAACAGTAGCTTACTTATAGTATGAGATGTGAGATATATTCATATAAGCTTAATTTTTGACTCTGGATAATCTTCTTTTTTTTTTTATAGTGATCATGGTTCCCATTCAGTCAGTCACGTTCAACATCATGTCGATACTGACGTATTGGGCTCTCGCCTGGGAGCCCAATCCACCTTCGAGTGGTAACTAAACAAGCCAATTGATATTGGCCAATGAGATTTGCATGCCGAGCCAGAAGTACAGCGTTTCACCACTCAGGACTTCGGCGTGTAAGAGCAGATTTCCTAAAAGAGCAAGCACGGGCAAAGAGCGTCTTTATGTCTTTCTGTCTTGTGTTTCTGGATGTGGTCGTTTCCTGGCTTCATCTGACGGCCACGATCGCTGTCTCACATTTCTGGAGCGAGAGCATGTCCATGTTGGCATTGCGGTCACGACTCTCCTTCTTTGTGGTGGAGAGTCCCCTCTGCTGTTACCTAGCCTGCCACCGCTTCTCAAAGCAGAGCCGCGGAACACTTTGGGAGGCCCGAGGGCACCTTGTGTCTCATTCGGTGCTCCAGATGTGGACCAGATGTCAATCGTTGCATCGGAGAGCGGAGCGGGCTCCTCTGGAGAAGATGATGAAGATGATCACCCCTCGGGGATGGGGATTGCTCACGCTGAATCGGATTCAGAGTTGACGGTCATGCTTGCCTGGGCATCGGGTTTGAGTGGGACCCTCCACCTTACCTTGAGTGCTCACGGTTGGATGATTGGTTCCTGGGTGCGGTGCATGGTTCACAGCATTCTGCCCCATAGCTTTTCTTCCCGGAAGAGCATGAGGAGGTTCAGAAGTCGTGGAAGGCACCTTTTACTGACCATAGCCGCTCTGTAGCCTCCTCACACTAACTGCCTTCGATGGCGGGACCGCCCAGGGTTACATGGAGATCCCACAGGTGGAGTCCTGCCACCCGGCAGGATATCCATATCCCCACATCTCCCGTCCAAGGCCTGTAAGACGACAGCAGCCCTGGCTGCCATGGCCATCCTTCAGGTCCATCAGGAAAAAACTCTCAAAGAGCTGCAGGAGGGTAGTTCTGAGCCAGGGTTGATGTAGGATCTGCGCACCTCGCCGTCCGGGTGACAAAAGTCACGTCGTCGGCCCACAGACAATGTCCACCTTGGTGGTCAAGAAGCGGCATCTCTGGTTGGACCTGGCTGAGGTGAAGGACGTCAACAAAGTTTGCTTTCTTGACGCCCCCATCTCCCAGGCCAGCCTTTTCGGTGACACAGTTGAGGACTTCGCCCAGCAGTTCTCGGCAGTCCAGAAGCAGACTGAGGCCATAAAACACATCCAAGACCTGAGTCCTCATCTCGTTCGCCCCGTCGATCCTCCGCAGGAAGGTGAAGCAGCCCATCCAGGCCGCATAACCCATGCATCTAAGCTGCCCGGAGACGGGTAGCCCAGAGATGGAGAGAGCTGCTCTGAACCAGGAGAGAGTGAACGACCCACTCCTTCCCCCGGAGGAGAACGGGCTGGTCCTCCTGCAGCTCTTTGAGAGATATCTGTGAGAAATATAACTTTGTAGATAAAGTAGCAGAGTAAAGATTACATTTCTATGAATGCATTAGAGAGTGAGCGATTGCGTATGAACTGCACCTAGCAGCGTCTCTCTACTAATAGTGAAGCTGTGGGTTTTAAATAGTAAGAAATATATGCTAGAACTTTTCAGTTTCTAAGCTATTTAATTGATAAATCACAGAACAGTGTTGACAATACATTTCTGCGCTTCTGAATGATTCTGTGTGCGTACGATCTTCATGTGATATCTTCATGTTATTTGTCATTTTAACTGCTGGAAACAGACTTTTACACTAAAAGTGGAAGTAAAAGATTTCTTATCCTGTTGCGCCCTCTATAGGCCAAGACAAGTGACTAGTCGATGTCAAGCGTCATGGCAGAGCATTAAAGTCGACTAGTCTGTTTAACCCCTACTGCAGAACGGGTTGGGGTTCTGTGTGCAACAGGCGTGCAGCTTCGGGCTCCTGGACGGGACCTCGACTGCACTGGCATACCAGTTGCCTGGATTTGCTGGCAGTGCTGTTGGCCCTGCGCCGGTTTCAACCATTGCTTCAGGGCAAGCACGTGTTGGTCCGCATGGACGCATGTCGCATGTCACAACTCGCCCACCATCTCCTCCTCTGGAGTCAGCAGCGGCTCAAGCTGTTGCGCGCTGTTCACATCCCAGGTGAACTCAATTGTGCGGCCAACGCGATCTTATGACAGCTCACGCTCCCAGGAGAATGGAGACTCCACCCCCAGGTGGTCCAGCTGATCTGGAGTCAATTCGGGGATGCACAGGTAGACCTGTTTGCCTCCCAGAAGTCCTCCCACTCCCACTGCCACTACTCCCTGACCGAGGGGAACCTTGCCACGGATATGCTGGCACACTACACAAGTAGCATCTCTAACCGCGTTTCCACCGCAGGAACTTTCCCCAGGAACTAGGGACAATCGATGGACTGATGACGAGGTTCAGGCTTTATTAAGCTTAAATTTAGAGGATTTAATCCAGCGGGAACTGTAAAGTAGTGCGCAGTCCTACGTCACCGGACTAATTTGCCTAATCTTCATGGTACATTAGACCTCGGTCGAAACGCAGACAACAACAGGTCTGTGGGAAAAAAGTTCCTGGGACAAATTGTTCCGGGTAATTTCGGTGGAAACGCGGCTTCTGATGAACATCTATGATGAGCCCTGCAGACTAAATTGAATGTCCTTTATCTACCCATAATGCACTTTAAAAAGTACAAGGTCTATAATGCAGTTTCACAGTCCATTTAATCTCATTTACCTTCCTAAGCATCCTAGCAGCACTTAAACACACACGACAGGAATTTACTCCGCTCATCTGCATAATGTTACGGGGCGGCTTTGACTGGCATCTTCTCTCTTGGCTCTGGGCTCTGTGTGACTCACACTGCTGGGCTTATTTGCATCTTGTTAAGTGTTTTCACACATCAGGAACTTTCTTCTCTATTTCAATCTCATCAGAAGATCTGACGTCTCATTGGTTATTGCCTGCGGTCAGATTCGGCGGTGGGTTGTTGTTACTGCATTAGTGTGCGCTGAGATTCAACACTACCCCTGGATTCGATCTGCATTTTAAACGCCCTCCCGTAGGGCCATGCATCCCGTTGTATAGAGAAAACCTCTCACACACGTTTGGCAGCATGCATTAGTGTGGCACAGAGCCGTCCCTCCGGTGGCCGCTCTTTTTAGATTGGAGATGTGTGTGTGTCTGCCATAACAAACGTCTAAATTTAACCCTCAACTGTGCAAAATGTTGCCTCTGGCTAACAATCCCATTTTCTTCCCTTTAGAAGCATATAAGAGAGCAATAAAGTGTTTCACAAGGGATTACTTTGAATAAACAATAAAAAGGTCTTTTTGGCGCTCATCTTTTTCTGTCATCATGTCGAGGATGCACATTTGTGCTGCTCACAGAAGATGCACCCTTTCAAAAATATAATTCACATTTGTCATTGAGTGAACATTTGAAAAGCGTCATAAAATATTTGCATGTTGTATCGCAGCTGAATGAATATGGATGCAGCAATAGAGAAAACTGCAGTTCATATGAGTTCACATCATACGGTGGGCTCCACAAATATTGCCACCCTTTGTACTCAAAAACAAGATAGAAACATACCAATGAATCCAACATGAAGACGAGGGAACAGAAAGTTTATAATAAAAAAAAGTTTTAAAATGTAAATAATAATAAATATAAATATTTGCATAAATAAAAATCTGTCTTTGATTATATTATTAATTTTTATATTTTATCCTGAATTTTTAGAAACCTGACCTGACCACATGCACACACAAAAAGGAAAGGAAAAAGTTCAGAAAAAAATAGGAGATAAAAAGTCACAATTACTTTTTTATATTTTTATAATATTGCAGAAACAAGCTTCCATACCATACAGCAATGCCTCCTTAAAAAGCTAAATTATGCAAGAATAATTTTTTTTTTTTTTTTATGAAATTAAGGTTATGATTATCATAATTTTAAACTAGATTTTTACTTCTTTTTTTTTTTAGTTAAGTGTTTTTGTTTTTTTTGCATGTTGCTATGCAGTTTCCGCTGTGTTGTGAGTGGCTGATATGTGTAGCAGTGTTTGTGCCTGAAAAGAGCGCACAACGAAGAAATAGCAACAAAATAGTCTATTTAAATCCACAAGTAAACACAAGCTAAGAACTAAGGAGAACTCAGGGCTTAAGTAAATGGGAGCTAACTGGAATAAAACCACAGGTGTTGTGCAATGAAATTTAACGTGTAGGAATGCAGTTTGGTTTAAATGTCGAAATATGAGTGACAGTAATAGTGATGTTGGCTTTTGCAGGTTCAGACACAGTGTTTGTGGCTCAGATCTGCAGCCGAGAGCAGGTTATTTTAAGAGCTGGATGTCAGTATCGTAAGACTCTTTTATCCTCGAGCTTAGAGCAGCAATCTGACCCGCTCTGATCCCACTGCAGTCTAATGTATATCTCCCTCAATCACCCTAGTCCTCCGAGGAAAAGTCATTTACATCTCTATCTGTGGATCAGAGAATCTATCTGGACTGTGTTGGATCCAGGGAAAACTGTAAGGCCCATAAAACAGTGGAATAGGACCAATATACTGTTTGAACAACACTTTAAACCTCAGAGCAAAGCAAACACCCACCTGTGATCTCTCAACAACACAATGAATGTATTGCATTCGGTTTACATATTTCAACCTGCACAAGTGTAAATAAATGATATGGTCATTTCTCAGTTTATGGTATATGTACGTATGAGTGATGGAGACTAATGAAATTTATAAGCAATTTTATGCTGGAGAAACCGAACAGGGATGCTGTATATTGTTCATGAATATGCTTATTGTGGTGATAAACACATGTAAAGGTGTAATCCACCCATCAACTTACCAACCAACCAATCTACTTTACCAACCAGACAACCAACTACCTATCAATCAATCAATCAATCATTTCATTTTTCATTTTCATTATTTATTTGTAAAGCACATTTAAAAATGGTTGACCAAAGTGCTGAACAGGACAGAATAATCCAACGCTATCTCACGACCAATTCGTACGAATTCGTACGAATGATAAAAAGTTGGCTAATTCGTACTAATTCGTACGACCTGACTCGTACGAATTTGTACGATTTGTCTAAACCCACGTGATGGGTAGGTTTAGGGGCGGGGTCAGGGGTAGGTCATTCGTATGAATTCATACGAATTGCCCAATTCGTCAAATATGTACGATTTTGCACAAAACGTACTAATTCGTACGAGTCAGGTCGTATGAATTCGTACGAATAAGCCACCTCGTAGAATTTGTACGTTTTCCCGTGAGATCGGGCTCAATAATCAGTACAAAGATAATACAATATAATAAGATTGCAAGAGCAATCGATTCAATTACAAGCAATAGAATAAATAATACATTGATTATAATACAATTGAAGGTTAAGAAAGTGCATTAAGCATCCACATTAAGAAAGTGTTTTTTAAGCTTTGATTTAAAAGTGGCAAATGACGAAACTGTTCTGATGGATAGTGGTAGGCTATTCCATAATTTGGGGCCTGCTACTGCAAAAGCTCGGTCACCTCGATGCTTCAGTCTCGATCTACGCACAGAGAGCAATCCAAGGTTACTAGACCTAAGTGACCTGGGTGGGTTATGGTAGTGTATTAAGTCAGATAAGTACCCTGGTGCTAGGCCGTGTAATGATTTAAAAACTAAAACTAAAATTTTAAACTCAATTCTCTGTTTGACTGGTATCCAGTTTAGGCCTGAGTCAATCAATCAATCAATCAATCATTAAGGGTATGTTTACACGATAACGCTATGCTTAAAACTGAGAAGTTTGAGTTTTCCGCGTACAGGCGACACCATTGTCAAAACGATCCCCAGTCACACGGATCCGTGAAAATGAATAAAAACGCTGTATTCTGCTGCCAGGCCAGTAGATGGCGATGAAACACTATAGATTGAACAGGTAAAATGCATGTGCATGGCGTTGTAACACTTCGTCTAGTATTCAAACCCAGACTAATTGCCACAAGATTTATATTAGGGAGGGAACCACCGGCTACGGTCTGTGCTAGTCTAAATACTCAGTAAGACAAGATATAGATGCAAAAGTGAGTATAATTCGCAAAAGAATGAGCAATACATGATAGGAAATCACACTCATAAAAACTGAAGCATTTCAAAATAGAAGGAAAAAGTCACACATCAACACCACTATTTACAGAAGCAGTGCAAAAGTACAAAGTCATTTCTGCTGTACTAAAGTGCATGAAAGTCTTGTAACGAAGTGGCCTGAATCAGGCCGATATAATCCGTCATAAATCATGTGCGTAACCAGACTTTTCTCCTTGTACATCGACTCAGAGGATAACAAGGAGGGTATAGGTAAGGTGTCCTGGGGTTAAACAGTCTTTTTGGTGAAAAATCCTCCTGGATATTATCAGGAAGGACTAAAGAGTCCTTATTGGCTGAGCAGAAAATCCCATAGATTCCCAGTATGGACTCTAAGAGTGGCACGCAGACACCATGCTGTTAGCCCCAAACAAATCTCACTCCTTCTATCATTACCTTACTGATATCCTACAGCAATAAGCACACTGCCTCCCCCTAGTGTCAGGTAAAGCTTTACATACCAAAGGGAAACTAATGTGACAGGTCAAGACTGTTACAACGTCATCATCTTCAGGGATTCACGTTTTTGTTGTTTACACAGAGACCATTTTCAAAAACTTGCACTTGGAAACCCGTTTTCAAAAGTTTGCGTTTTCAGGCGCCCAAAACGCTGTTGTCATGTAAACGAATGGCCAAAACGCATCAAAAGTTTTACATTTTTAGTTGAAAACGTCAACCCAACAACCTACCAATTAACTAACAAACTCATCAATAACAGCAACCTACCTATTGTTAGCCAAACAATCAATTAGTCAATAAGTGAGTCTACCAAACAACCTACCAACTGTTCTATCAACCAACCATCCAACCAACCAGCCAGCCAGCCAGATAACCTCCCAATCAACACACAGGGGTGTGTTTCCCGTACAACGACGTAACTCGCTGCTTCACTATCATAGTACGCTGCAACGTTGAAGAAATCAACTAGCTTGTCACGACTGTTTCCCGAAACCATATTGTCGCAAATTGGTCATTCAACCACATTAGTTAATTATGTCATGCATGTGGTGGAGTAATAACTACTTTTAATGAATCTGTTTGAGATCAAATTAACACTAGGGGCCCTATCTTGCACCCAGCGCAATTGACTTTGTACACCGACGCATGTTTCATTCCTATTTTGCACCCGCGCAAAGCGCGCTTTTCCCTCCACAGAAGCACGTCGCTAAACTAGGGAATGAACTTGCGCTCTCTGGGCGGTTCAGCGCAAAAAAGGAGGCGTGTTTTGGCGCAAACGTTCCCTGGTGCTATTTTACTGTTCCATAAAACAATTGCGCCACTGGCCAGAAAAAACCTAGTCTAAAGTCAGTGGCGCGTTGCGCGTTGTTCATTATGCTATTTTAAGGGCGCATGCTTGACCATAATGTATAGAGTGCACAAACGCTCATACACTGTGATTCTCTAATCTACACAGAAGCAGCAGTTTTCATTTTTTCAAATCATATTATTACAAACGATAGATAGATAGATAGATAGATAGATAGATAGATAGATAGATAGATAGATAGATAGATAGATAGATAGATAGATAGATAATTTATTATAAATATAATAATTTATTATAAAAGCATACATCTAGCTTACACATTTACCCACATTATTATATGCCTGTTTAGCCGAAGCTAATTTGGGTGTGTTTCTCCCATCCCCAATGTCACTTCTCTCTCTTTTACGGCCGTGAAGAGAGCGTTGCTCTCCTCGGCTGTGAACCGCTCTTGACGCGCGCCTGGGAAATCCGCCGTTATAATAGCAATACGCCAAGGAAAAAGTGCGTCTGCTCTTAAAGGGAATGTGAGATGATGCTCTGATTGGTTTATTTCACGTTACGCCCAAACCACACCTATGAATAATGAAGCTACTTCAGACCAACCCCTTTTAGATTTGCGCCAGGCGCAAGAGTCATTTATCCCGCCGGGAAAATAGCAACAGCGCCAAGACCCGCCCACAAAGTTACTTGCGCTTTGCGCTTTGACACTTGCGTTTCAGATCGTTAAAATAGGGCCCTAGATGTTTTGCTATAAATTACGGACATGGCATTTCTCATTTTTCTCAGTTCTCTCTCTCTGTCTTAGCATTATTCCCGCTCATTTACAGGCTCATTTGCAACGCTTCACACACACGATTTGGCACAGGTTTTATGTCCGATGCCCTTCCTGTCACAACTCAGCACTGTGCTGGGACACATTCACAATCACGCTCACACTAGGCATATCCAATCAACCTTTCCTGCATGTCTTTAGACTGTGGGGGAAACCCATGCTGACAACATGCAAACTCCACACAGAAAGGCCTCCTGACTCAGCCGGGGCTCGGACTGCGGACCTTCTTGCTGTGAGGCGACAATGCTACCGTGCCGCCCTCATTTTTCTCAGTTATTTTGCTTTATTTCCTGATTCGATCTAGGCTCGTTATTACGTACTAGAGCACGTCCGCACATGCGCACTCTTCAAAAACGTTTCTATCAACCAACCAACCAACCAGCTCCAGTCAGTTATCCAACCAATCAATTTGTCAGTCTACCAATCAACATAAAGTTCTATGTTTTATCAATGAACCAACCAGCCAGCCAATTAACCAATCAATCTAGTAGTCAGTAAGTCACCATTTAACCTACTGGCTGTTCATTCAACCAGCCAACCACCAACTAACCAACCCATCAATCCGTCACATTTGGCTGTTTTAGAGTCAATTTACTGTAAAGAGGAAGGTTGATGTAAATAATGGCTGATAACACTTTACAGGTTCAATTTGTTCATATCAGCAGTTAATGCATTAGGTATCATCAACTAGAAATGACCAGCAATTGTTATTAACAATTTATTAATCTAAATTCTGAATAAGGTACTGCATTAAATAATGTTAACATATATAAGATTCTTGTTAAGTGTTACCCAACTGCAGAACTATTTGCTACCTTATCTGCTTCAAAACAAACTGTGTTTTTCATCCATGTATATTTGGCACATTAGCAAAGCTCAGCAGAAATGTGTGAGTCAACTCTCCATATTGTGATACTAATACAAATGATTATTTATGATCTCTCAGGTCATATTGTAAGGCTTGCTCATGCATCCACAGGCAGCAGCGTTCACAGATTTCAGTTCTGTGGATGCAGCAGTGTATTTGAGTTCTTGCCATTATTTTCCTGTTCATCTGAAATGGCCATGTTTTGATTTTTAACTGCTGAAATAGCAAAAGATTCCCTTCCACTCCATTAACCTCCATCCCGCTTCTGTGATCCCCATTCATTTCAGCGAAACCACTTTCCCCCTGTGTGCACACTCAATCTGAATTAATCGATCTGAATTACCTCAGGGAGAGAATCAATCATGTCCAACACATGAAGGACAAGAGAGCAGTTTTGCATTTACACCACGTCCCAATATCCGTTCAATGAGCTTGTCCCATTTAACACCTTCTGTCCTGCAATGATTTACACAGCAAATTTAGTCAACAACAAACAGATGCGCTAATGATGCAGCAAACAATTTCTGAAATAAATCAGAATGTTTCATGCCAGTTCGATTTTTTTTTTTTTTTAAGCTCATAAAGAGAGATCTCATCGCCATGTCTTTATGGCTCCTGCTGTTCTACAATTTATTGAACTGCTTTGCAATAAAATGAAAGCTGATATCTGTCCAAATGTACATGAATGAGCGTTGATAAAACGGCACACAGTGAAGCGTTTGATCGAGACGCGTCTGCCGCTCGCTCTCTCCCTGTGAGCCGTCAGACAGAGACTGAACTCTGGATAATGAAGCTTGTCTGAGAGATCAGCCTGTCACTTTACAACAAAATCTCATTAGTTTGAAGAGACCTCTCCGTGTGGCGTGTGATCCCATTTCCTTCTCCGAGAGAGAGGGAGAAAAGAGCATTAGCAGTTATGGAGCCATGGCCTAGCGGTTAGTTCAAGCCGTGATGCTCATGTGGGAACACATGTACCAGGTATAGGGGTGTACCAATAGGGTTTTTTGGGGCAGATACCGATACTGATTTTAACATTGGCTGATACCGATATTTGTCACTTGCTCTCTTATTTTAACTTTTGTCATTAAAATAGATGTAATAGTAGTAGTAGTAATAGTGTTTTGATCATGTTTTAAATCAGCAAAGTAAAAAAAAAAAACATGCATTAAGTTACTAGCTTGTTTATTGCTGCATTATCAAACAATTTCTAATGAACATGGATTGGAACCATTTAACATTAATCAGGCCAACATAAATACACAACAGAACAAAGATACATATGAAATAAGCAGTGCTTTTTAGATGTTTCAGGTATAGAAATAAAGTAAACAACTGTAATAACACTGCATATTCTTCACTGTATAAATTAAATACATATATTATTATTGCATTGAGACTTAGCTAAATTCTACTGTACAACAGTAATATATTTCTGTCACAATTACTTAGTTACACTGAACTTTTATTTTGATGGGCTGCCGTGAAGACCTTCGAGTTTCTGTGTGTTTGATATGACGATAGTTTTGTCAAATGAAACGGTAAAATGCTGATGAAGTGACTCTGGAGATGAAGTTCATGCACTCATGTGTGCTTCAATGTGTGTGTGTGTGTGTGTGTGAGGTAAATGAAACCGCACGTCTGAGCCATTCATTCACACACAGTAACATGCAGAACATGCAGGATTCATATTTAAATAGTCTTTTCACAGACACTAGTATAGATCACGATTTTATTTAAGTTTACTGACCTACTTTTTTTTTTATTAATCAAAACTTTGACAAATTCCGCATTGTGAAAATCAAAGGGTCCTATACATATTCATCCTAATGAAAGTTACAAAAGTTATTTAGTCAAGAGTAGTGAGTGATTTTTTTTGTCTTCTGTTGTTTGATTAACATTAAACCGCAGACAGGAGCGCAGCAGGAATATTAGAGTATAATCTTGGATTATGCAACAGACGTTATGCAGCTCAGTGCTTTCAATCAGTTAATTAATAAACCATCAATTTGTTATTTAGCCTACTTCATGCAATAGCCAATGGTTGTAAATTGATCAAAAATCGGCCGATACATTGGTGCATCTAGTGCCAAGTCAAATATATTCTTAATTATGCTGGTTTAATATGGTGTAAGATTAAATCTGCTGTGTTTTATTTAGGTACAGATTCCACCCGGCCCTGCTTATGTCTCTATTTCTGTCAGGTCTCGTTTCTTTGGCCCTATCCTACCCCGTTTTTTTTTTTTTTTAATTGCATGCTCCATCACGCTCTTGACACGAGCAGCAGATTCCTCTCATCTGCTGATATCTCTCTCCGGTCACAAACCACTAGACCCCAGGGCATAATGGGAAAACGCTCCGGTTTCATAGAAACCGCTAATCTTTAAATAAAAGCCTTGCGATTTTTGAGAAAGCTCTTTGTTGCCAAGTTTTTTCCGGAGACGTTCGCAGCATGCCGAGGATGTGACAGAGCGTGTGAAGCGGGAGACAGAGTGATCAGTAAAGTGGCGTACTGCTAATGTGTGTATCATGCAGAATCAGCCGTGATGTTCCTCAGTCGCAGTCCTGGAAGTAGGCCAGAGCCTGCCGATAATAACCAGGCCTTGTGAAGCACAACTTAGAGCATCGTGGAAGAAAATCTTACTCTTTCGTTCAGTTTGACTGATCTGGTTTTCATTTTCAGGGTTTTCGATTATCAACATGTTCCGGTCTCTGTGACGTGTGACTTTGCTCCTTTCGGACGGACGTGTTCCTCTCCCTCTCCATCTTCTGCAGACCTGCGGCAAAGCAGAGACAAACCTCAGAGCAAACACAAGTCCAGGAGCAGAGGAACCCAGCGTAAGAAGCATCGGCGTCTTTCAAAGCCTAAAGAGGACCTGTTATGCACTTTCACAAAGTCTTGATGTTGTTTCAGGCTCTACTAGAACAGGTTTTCCTGCTTGAATGTTGATTATTTTCCTCATATTCTCCATTGTTGCAGCTCCTCTCTTCCCAGTCTGTCTATGAAGCCCCTCCTTCTGAAAATCACACTGTGCTCTGATTGGTTGGCTGGAGCAGTGTGTTGCGATTGGTTGAGCGCTTCGAGTGTGTTTGGGAAATGCCCCGCCCCTTACCATAACCGTCAGTTCAACACACTACTAACTAACTCAACCAGGCCCCGCCCCTTTATTCTGCGAATTAATGATTATAATGAGGAATATTGTGACGTGTTCGTTCCCGGAAGAATCTCAAGACTACAATTGAGCTTTCCAGAGCTTTTTCATGCTCAAACAGAAACATTAAACACTAAAGAAAGATGAACATGGAGAAAAGCAGAATAGGTCCTCTTTATGAAATAATCAAGACCCCATTAAAACAAAAATCTAAATTTTAAAGTGTTCAGTTTTGGAAACTACAACTAAATACAACTTACTATATTCAACTTATACTATGTATTATATATATATTATAACTTATACTATATATTATAGTAAGTATGTATGTATATATATATATATATATATATATATATATACATACACATTAATCAATTGGCTTTTCTCTTCAACGAAAAAGGGCTTAAAATATTGATGACATCATCTCGCACTAAGGGGAATATGTAATTTTTTTGTCCAGTAAAATGCTCTCAAGAATAAGATTTTGACTAATAATAGCAATTCATGGTTTTGCTGCGCTACTTAAGCTAAAGCCAATTAAACGAAAGTTTTTTTTATCTTACGCACAAACTAAACTTCACTGGACAGAGCTATAAAATGATTATAGATGACAATGCTATTTAAAGTTAGTTAAACTGTCAGTATGTTTATAGAAATCTCCGCAATTTTAAGTTAACTCTATCGCCCCCTTCAGTACTGGAGTCTGTCACCGTAATCTGTCTGTGTCTCCGTCTCCGTCTCATGATAAATATCAGCATGTCTCTCGTCTCCATGTTTTCTACCTCAGGATTGTGTTGGTATATGTTGCATATATAAGTGTGTGTGTGTGTGTGTGTGTGTGTGTGTGTGTGTGTGTAATGTGTGCCCTTGTTTATATTACATTGTGGGGACCAAATGTCCCCATAAGAATAGTAAAACCCGAGATCACCTACATTGTGGGGACCAGCCAGCGGTCCCCACTTTTCAAAAGGCTTATAAATCACACAGGATGAGTTGTTTTGAGAAAGTAAAAATGCAGAATGTTTCCTGTGATGGGTAGGTTTAGGGGTAGGGTTAGTGTAAGGGGATAGAATATACAGTTTGTACGGTATAAAAACCATTACGTCTATGGAGAGTCCCCACAAAGATAGTGAACCAGACATGTGTGTGTGTGTGTGTGTGTGTGTGTGTGTGTGTGTGTGTGTGTGTGTGTGTGTGTGTGTGTGTGTGTGTGTGTGTGTGTGTGTGTGTGCGTGCGTGTGTGTGTGTGTGTGTATGTGTACGTGCATGCATGCCTCTCTGCTGCTGAACTCCAGATGGTTTCTTCATTAAAATCCTCCCTTCGCTATAGGACTACTCCCTCCGTAATCAAACCTAGCCTATCACCAAAAGCAATTATAGCAAATTAATAGTGCATAACCAATAAGAAGCGTTTATAGTGCTTTATTACAAGGCCTAATAGTTTTTACTGCCAGCAGATCACAGTAGAATGAGTTTGCCTTTGTAGCTAGGAGGTCAAACCTCTTTTTAATGGCTGCTGCTGAGCTGGAATGGTTTTTTTTTTATCCAGCTGGGATTGGAGGGGTGTTTGTGTAGTATTATCACGCTGTGCAGAAGAGGTCCAATCTAAGTTTCCATCATTAGAGACATTAGAAGAGTTGCTGATATCTGAGCTTGTACAGAGAATGAATTAATCCCTGAAACATCTCCTTATTTGACTCAGCAGTTTGTGTTTGGTTCTATAAAAAACATTTAAAGCTACAGTAGGTTATTTTGATGCTAAACGGTCCTTAAACCCTCATCCTTCCCTCTTTTTTTATTTATTTAAAAATTTAGTGTTCATCAGAGGAGTCCAAGACCCCAGGACTTTTGTCGCACTTGAACCACGAATACACACACACACACACACACACACACAAAATGTAATTGATTCAAGGAGTTTTGTGGTTGAAATTTAAAAAAGTAACAATGCGGGGCGATTTGACTCCCTTAGGAATGAATGAAATGCGAGGAATGCTTCAGTACACATAGAAAAACCTAAAAATGCTCAAAATTGAAACAAAAAATCCTAAAACTTTACCAAAAAATTATTTCAGGATGTCTAGATGTTTATCTGAGTGCATACTGAATGAACTGCCTTTAGGACCCAGCGGAACAGCTCATTTGCTCCATATAGAGCTATAAGGCCATCTAATGGCAAGAGTCATGAAATATCATGTTATATTATTATTTTCCACAAGAGGTCGGCAAAGACACCCAATGTAAGATACTGTGAGCAGAATTA
Organism: Rutilus rutilus; assembly: GCA_021464565.1. NCBI lineage: Eukaryota > Metazoa > Chordata > Actinopteri > Cypriniformes > Leuciscidae > Rutilus > Rutilus rutilus. The sequence continues at coordinate 27,698,631 of JAJAQA010000022.1, read as the reverse complement.
CAGTTTTTCTGAATTTCTAAAACACATTTCTTGAAACCATCACTCACTTTCTCAAAACCTTAAACACAAAACCAAATCTTCAAACCACATTCAGAGAATCTCTGATTCTTCTGGCAAAATCAAACAATTGCCTCAAAACCATTTTATCTGTGCTCAAAATCAAACAATGCTTTCAGATCTTACACACAGCGAGTCAATATTATAAACAGGACAGATCATTCATTAGACACTACATCAAAAAATGGAGAACACAGAATCCAGAGCATGCAGTTACAGGAAAAAAGTATATTGTAACAAAGTAAACAAATTTTGCAATTACGTAAAAAAGTATAGTAATGACAACTTGCAGTAGTAAGGTGAATAAATACTGTATGCACTGCAAGTTTAGTATTGTACTGAATACTGTATAGTACTGAAGGTCTGTATACAGTATTCAGCACTTGTGTTCTGTGAAATAACTGCAAAAGTAAAAAAGGTCACAGTAAAAAAACTGTACATGAAAAGCATGTTATAGTAAAGGACACTCAGAAGAGTTGTGCAACTGCAGAATCAAGGTGAGTGAGAGATCGTGTCTTCATGTTGGGTCCGGCCGGAGGAGTTTCTCCACATCTCAGACAATGTCATCTCTGCAGGAGAAGAGAAAACCCCTAAAGCAGATCCAGCCTTGACAACACTATACACACCTGTTCTTCCTCGTCCTCATCCTCTTCCTCCTCTTATACTCATCCTCTTCCTCCTCTCCCTCTTATATTGTTTCCATCCATTGTTGGGATCAACATTCAGTGCAACATTTTGGGCCTCTGAACTGACTTGTATTATGTACAGTTGTTTTGATCACATCATTAGAAATAAGTGTGAACAATTTTGATTCGTTGTGTGTAAACGATGACAACTGAGTTGTGTTTAACTTTTGCCTGCCTGTGTTTAGCATTTTGAAACATAAGTGCAAAATGTGTTTTAGTGAGTGAGAATGTGTATAGAGTTTTGCAAAAAGAGTTCATGAGATTTGCTTAACAGTGTTTTAACTACCTGAACTTGCTAAATGTTTTATAGAAAGAGTGATGCATTCGACAAATTGGTTTAGGCTATTGAGAATTTGGTTCAGAGAATGGGGTTTAGTGTTTTAGCAATTCAGAAAAACTGTAAAAGGGTCATACATGAAATTGTGAGTTATTTTGAATTTAAGTTGAAAGAATGTGTATTTATTATTTATTGATCAAATCTAGTAACCCGCGAGGGAAGGATGAGGGTTAAAATGGTGAAAACACTCAATTGTGGCCTAACCAATGGTGTGTGTTTGGGGCGGGGCAACATGTTTGTCCAACCAATGACAGGTGTGGTGGGGCAGAAAAGGTCAGCAGGGAAACCTGTTTGGAAACAACTGTAATTTTTGCAGTTTGTTTGTTTTTGCTACTGGCACAGAAATTACACACTTATGTACTGATGTCCTGAGAAATCATCTGTCTCTGTGAAAGACCTAGACACTGTAAACACCAAAGAATAATCATTTTGTGTGCCTTTTCAGCCAAGGTTCGTGTAAGTTAGCATAATGGCTACATCTCAGCGTCTTAATTTAAAGCTGCAGTATGTAATTCTACGCTCCATAGTGGTCGGAATGTCATATTTACAGTAATTCCGACATGGTGTGTACGTCCCTAATGACTTGAATGCATTTTTTAAAAATCACACTTCAACTTTAATGTAAGTAGCTCATATTTTTCAGCTGCTGCTGATTGTCACTGTATATGCTGAACTCAACAGATGCGCTGACCCTGTCCTTCTCTCTCCGCAGTAAGAATGGAGGAGCTGATGTGCATTAAGAAGGAACTGACCGTGATTAAATCACAGATAGACGAGCTGCTGGACAGTCTGGAGCAGATGGACCCTCAAAACCAAGAGCTGTGCGGTAAAACACTCATTCTTCCGTCATCAGAGCACAACAGGGGATTATGAACCAGGCCAGAGACTGACTCATATTTGTGATGTAATGTCTCACAGTTTGGGCAAGTGGGATGTCCAAAGAAACGGTGCCTTGTCTCTGTCCTTGATCTTCTGTTTGATGCCATTTATCTCTCTTGTGTGTGTGTGTGTGTCTCAGGAGACGGTGTGGCGTTCTCTCCGCTCCACGGCTCTGTGAGCAGTGCGGACGACTCGTCTGGTAGCTCTCCTCCCTCGAGGACTGACAGAGAGACACAGAGTCCACAGACAGCAGACAACAGTGATGAAGACAGACAGCATGTAAACACACACACACACACATGTTGTGTTTTCATGTTTTATGAGGACTTTCCATAGACATAATGATTTTTAAACTGTAAAAACTTTATATTCTGTCCCCTTACACTAACCCTACCCCTAATCCTACCCATCACAAAAAAACTTTCTGCATTTTTATATTTTCAAAAAAGCACAATTTATTATGTTTATTAATAAATTTCCCTTGTGAGAACCAGCCAGCGGTTCTCACAATGTAGGTAATCTCAGGTTTTACTATCCTTGTGGGGACATTTGGTCCTCACAAGTATACAGTGGGGGAAATAATTATTTGATTCCCTGCTGATCAAGAAATGAAGGGTCTATAAGGGATCTCGTTTTATGGTAGGTTTATTTTATCGGATAGAGACAGAATATCAACCAAAAAATCCAGAAAAAATAATTATATAAAGGTTGTAAATTGATAAGCATTTGATCGAGGGAAATAAGTATTTGATCTCCTACCAACCAGCAAGAATTCTGCCTCCCACAGATTGGTTATGTGCCCACGTGGAACACAGATTAGTCCTGTCACTTTAAGAAAGTATTCCTAATGTCAGCTCATTATGTGTATAAAACACACCTGTCCACAGAATCTGTATCTTCCATTCCAACCTCTCCACCACCATGGGCAAGACCAAAGAGCTGTCAAACGTCAGGGACCAGATCGTAGACCTGCACAAGGCTGGAATGGGCAACAAGACCATCAGCGAGAAGCTTGGTGAGAAGGAGACTTTTGTTGGTGTGATTATTCAGAAATGGAAGAAATACAAAATGAAAAATCAATCGCCCTCGGTCTGGAGCTCAATGCAAGATCTGGCCTCATTGGATAAGGATGATCATGAGAAAGGTGAGGGATCAGCCCAGAACTACACGGGAGGAGCTTTTTAATGATCTCAAAGCAGTTGGGACCACAGTCACCAGGCAAACCATTGGTAACACACTACGCCGCAATAGATTGAAATCCTGCAGCACCCGCAAGATCTCCCTGCTCAAGAAGGCACATGTAGAAGCCCATCTGAAGTTTGCCAATGAACATCTAATGATTCAGAGAATGATTGGGAGAAAGTACTGTGGTCAGATGAGACCAAAATTGAGCTCTTTGGCATCAACAAGAGAAATGTTGACTATGACTCCAAGAACACTATCCCTAAAGTCAAGCACGGAGGTGGAAACATCATGCTCTGGGGCCGTTTCTCTGGTAAGGGTACAGGACGACTTCACTGTATTGAGGGGCTGATGGACGGGGCCATGTACCGTAAAATCCCTTCCCTCAGCCAGAACATTGAAAATGGGTTGTTGGTGGGTCTTCCAGCATTACAATGACCCAAAACATACCGCCAAGGAAACAAAGGAGTGGCTTAAGAAGAAGCACATTAAGGTCTTGGAGTGGCCTAGCCAGTCTCCAAACCTTAATCCTATAGAAAATCTGTGGAGGGAGCTGAAACTTTGAGTTGCCAAGTGACAGCCAAGAAACCTTAAGGATTTAGAGAGGATCTGTAAAGAGGAGTGGACCAAAATCCTTCAGTGGACCTTCAAGAAACGTCTTACCTCTGTGCTTGCCAACAAAGGTTTCTCCACCAAGTACTAAGGCATGTTTTGCTTGGGGATCAAATACTTAGTTCACTTACTGAAATGCAAATCAATTTATAACCTTTATATAATGTGTTTTTTCTGGATTTTTTGGTTGATATTCTGTCTCTATCCGTTAAAATAAACCTACCAAAAAAAATTATAGACCCTTAATTTCTTTGTAAGTGGGCGAATATACAAAATCAGCAGGAGATCAAATAATTATTTCCCCCACTGTAGATAAACATGCCCAGTCACACACACACACACACACACACACACACACACACACACACACAATGCTGATTCTCAACTCTGACTCAAACACAGAGGAACAATGTGATTAAATAAATTTTACCCATAAATTAAAACTGCATTTCCCTTTCCAATGGGAATTCACACAGCGTGACCGGTGTCTGAAGCACATGTCTAAATGTGACAATTGTATTGGTTCGCAACAGCCTATGACGTCACTACCAGTACAAGAGTACAAAAGGGCACCTGAGGAACACGTCATCCTCTTCTTTGTCTTCAGGAGCCGTTTGTCTGTATGCACGTATCAGACAGAAACGCCTCGGGTGATGCACGTTTGACTCCTCCAGCAAGCTGGATATCATGAAAGAGACTGATTAGATGCTTTGTGCTTCTTTTTTCTCTCCTGAGGGATAGTAGTCATCGTTTGCACGAGAGCATACAGCTCTGGAGGGAGATAAAGGCACTCTTAGCGATGCATTCATGGCAGCAGACTCTGTTCTCGCTTGTTTTCTGATTAGAGCAATAAGAATCTAGTGTTGAACAGAGCGTGTTCGGCTCTCGAGGGAGTTGAATGTCTGCTTTGTAATGCAGTCGCGGTAAGAAGCTCCACCCATATCAGCGTTTGTACGAGCGCGTTTAGCTCTGGAGAGAGTTGAAAAAATTATCGTAACGATGCATTCATGGCAGTAGACTGTTCTCGCTTGTGTCTGGTTACAGAGATCAGAATCTAGCGTTTGAACGGAGTGTGCAGCTCTGGAGGGAGTTATGCTCGAGACCGATCGTTTCGCTAGATAAGACCCTATTCCTCAGCTAGGATTGTGCAGAGCCCTTTGAAACGGCATTGATTTGAACTTCAACATTCTGGTTGCCATTGAAGTCCATTGTGTGTAGAAAAATCCTGAAATGTTTTCCTCAAAAAACGTAATTTATTTTCCACTGAAGAAAGAAAGACATGAACATCTTGGATGGCATTGGGGTGATTGCTCCCCCTTCTTACACAAAGCTTCAGTATTTGGAGAAAAATACAATTTGTTATCTAAGACAGTACCCAAATACTTGTACTATTCAACACTGTCAATACCCACTCCATTAGAGCCCATATAACAGGATTGTCTAGTGATGGGCTTTCAGCCTCCTGGGCAAACTGTTTTTTGGGCCAAGTCTGTGTAGCACTCCCCTCGTTTAGAGGGTTGGTATGCTGAGTGCTTCGCCCCCTGGGTCAACAACATATTTATTTCAAGTCGAGAGACTTTCTGTAGGCCTCCTTGATAAACTGTCAGTTCTCCCCTTGTTCTAGACTAGAGGGTCATCATGTAGAGTATTCCACTCCCCCAGAGCTACTTCAGTGTAGAGAACTCCTGCAGGATTCTGTCCCCGCAAAAATATATGTTTGTAACAATCGGCCTAATCGGTAGCGTTACAAGAATAAAATTGGGGCCAGATTAAACTGTGTGAGTTTTTTAAGTGTTTTAAAAGATGAGACGACAACTGAAATAAAGTGAATAAATAGCCGCTTTCCGACCGGAGGAACCTTTTCACAGTTCCTAGAACTATTGGCTAAAGTACCCGGATGTCGGCGTGTTCGCACCGCAGGAACTAGGAACGATTTTAGTTCTAGGAACTCCATTTGGAGGAACTAATTTAGGTCCTACTTCAGAGTAGGGTCTAAACCAGCACTATAGGAACTACCCGTGACGTTAGTGTACGCTGATTGACCGAACGCATGCGGAACACCAGCACCCGCCATTTTTAAAACGGCTAGAATGTAAACACACAGATTATAGCCTATATATTTACTCCAGAAACTAACTATACAAACATGGAAAACAGTGATAGATGGGCCTCTAAACCTTTATGCTGAAGAGAAAATCCAACGCAACTTTGAGGGGACCAAGCCAAACATGATTATGTTTATCTGCCCAGCTAGCAACACTGGACATCAACCACACGGCATAGGCTAATAACCTTTTTTTAATATACTGTCTACTTTCTATAACAGTTCTATCTAATAACATATTAAACAGTACGGTTAGACAGATCGCTAACTAATAAACACAGAGAATGCGAGCATTGTTTGCTCTGGCGTTCTCAGCGCCGCCAAAATAAAGGTCTGTCGCGCCGTCAAAATAAAAGTCACCGTGCTTGCGTCACTCCCTTACCCCTCCTACCAGTTCCTATGGCCACTTGGCCAGTGCGAACGCAAACAGCAAAACTGAGTTTGGGGGAGAGTAGTTCTTAGAACTGTTTAGAAGTGGACAGTTCCTAGAACTAAGTTCCTGTAACTACTTGGTCGGAAAGCGGCTAATGAAGTGTTAGTTCCTTCTACCAGGAACTTAAAACAACACAATACAACAAAGAAGCCTTAGGCTGTTAAAAGCATAGAGTCCATTGGTTCCATACCATAAAACAGTCCTTAAGAGTCCTTGCGTGCTGTAAATCCCAATGTGTAAGTGTCCACCGGTGTATATACAATCCAACTGTAGTGATAATCCAATGAAAAGTGATGTGGTATGCTGGAATGGTAAGTCCTTAAAAGAAACTCCTCAATCCAGCTTTGGTCCTCTTGACAGAGACCTCGTTTGTTTGCCATGCTGCTTCCTTTATGCAGGCTATTTCCTGTTTCCTGTCATGTGATTGCTCACATGACAGGCAGACCCATAATCATTTAAAGACATACACACATAAAACAGATAAGAGGAATAAAATGGACTAAAATGACTAAGACAACATGTAAACCTATTAAAACTCTAATATACATAAAATCATTATAATATATAGAGTGGTTAAAACATGTGTCATGTGTGACAGCGTCACATGTTACCTTCTCCCGCTCCCGCATGATTTTATATTAGAAAAACAAATAGAATAGAATAGGCAAGTGCTAGTATCAATTGTGCTTATTAAAACATCAACATACAAACCACTGTTAATTTAACATAAAAGCAAGCATAGGCTACTGTGTGCATGGTTTGGCATGGCAGACTGCGCGCAAAGTGCGCTCGCTTAATAATTCCTAAAAAGCTGACATCTCATTTCATCCTCACAAAGCTCTGTTATCATCACTGAAGCTGACTGCACAATGAATCTTTCATAATGTCTACACTTTGTTTGTTATAATCAGAGGATTTGCAGAATTCAGCACTGAACAAAAACTCAGTTTTGAGCGGTGAGTGGATTCTGTCTTAAATGCATCTGATTGGCCATTGAGTTCAAGAAATCAACACATATGTCTGTGATTGGCTGCATTGTACAATGCTGCAAAAACATGTTAAAATAGAAACTCTGCCTGTGAATTGTTTTTATTTTGTTTTAGTTGTTCTTATTGCTCTTGTGCAACAGATGAATAACAATTTATTTGTTTTTAGATGTTTTATTTATAGATATTTCATTTTGTGGGAGTCCCGCTAATCATTTTATTCTCCCGCAACCCACACACACACAAGCACCTTACCGCCCGCCCGGCCATCAAATCTAGTCCCGCGCCGCACTCTCTGACTTCAGTGCCCTGCAAGGCCTGGAGAACCCCTTTTTGGGCTGAGCAGAGTAATGCCCCTCGTTTGGAGGGTCGATATACTGAGTCTCTGCTTTCTAGGACTGTCTCTGGAATCCGGTGTGAAATGGTTACTGCCTGTTGCAATACCGTCTCATTGGAGGCCTCTGTGAGAGTGCTGGATCTAGAGATTCTGTAAGCAGGCTGACCAGGCTAGGATGGTAGGAGTCAGCTTCGCTGGTGATGCTAGGGGTTGATGCTTTACCAGGGCCTCTATAGCGCTTATAACAATACAGAGTGTTTCAAATCAGCTTTACAGAGATAACAGGAATGCAACATAGTTTGTTTCTAGAAGAAAATAGCGTCACAGTCCAGCTTAAGTAAGTTCAGAGATGTTTCATTTTTGTTGTAAAAAAGTTATTAATTTAGTTCATTTATATACAGCCGCTCTGGAGAAAGCTGCAATGTCATCGTTCAGTTCAGTTCTCATTTAATGGTGTCAATGCAGGCAGATCAATAATATTTAGGGTATGTAGCTTAGGCAGTGGCCGTAGGGAGTACTGTCACTGACAGCTTTCCTTTGGGGAATCTGACTCTGACAGATCGATCAGGAGATTCAGCTTTTTGGTAACTTTTTATTTTAAGGGTCCAGAATTATGCATTAGTTAAGCATAAATACACTAGTAATTAATAATTAACATGTTCAGAATTATGTATTAGTTAAGCACAAACACACTTGCAATGAATGATTACCTTAACATATAGTTAGGACACATTAGCCATTGAAGGATCCACATTCATGCGATAAATAAGCAAAAATAAGCTAGTAAATAAAGATTAACTTAATGTACAGTAAACTCATTTTAAACATTTACAACTTAGCAAACTATTTTTGTGTAGTAATGTACTTAGTTATATTTCAGTGATTCTCCATCTATAAAGTTAACTGAACAATATGAAGCTATTAACTGGTTAATTAGTGCTGGTTTACTGTTATAAATAGCTAAAATAGTGTAATAAAGACAATTTGACCCCCTGTTCTAAAGTGAAAGTTACATCCTCATTAATTATAGCACTTATTGAGTGATTTATAAGGTTTTTGACCAGAATAAGCCAATAATTATGGCTAAACTGTCACTAATACTAATAAAGTAATAAATACTAATGCTTCCGGGGTGCCTGCCACATCTCCTTTAGACAACAAGAGGATGATGTGTTCCTCGGGCGCTCTCTTATACTCGCGGTCGCACTGGTAGTGACGACATAGGCTATTGCCGGCCAATACAGTTGTCGTGTTTGATCACGTGCTTCAGACACCGGTCACGCTGACGAGTCCTGTCCCCTTCTCAGGGACCCTAGGTCTTTGTAACCCAAGATGTTTTATAAATTTACTATCAGTATTTCATTACAGATATTGTGGCTGCTGTTAAAGTAGTTAAATTTAAAATTCTTAAGATTGTGAAGCTTCTTATAATTACTGAAGGAGATTTTATATTCATTTATTATGATTTTACAGTAGTGGAGTCAAAACCTGTCAAGAACGTGCCCAGGTTTCGTGAGACTCGCCTAGTAACAATATCTGTAGTAATAATGCCGTTTTAATGTAAACTATGGTTACCTTGGTGAATTTATGTTATTGTGATCGAGCAAACTTATTTTTTGGACTAAAACATCTTCCTACAATATTTCAGGATGTACAAAACTGATATAATACTATAGCAATTTAAGAGTTTTTGTGTAACATGTATCCATGCGTGTGTTTGCTAGGTTAATGACTATGAACCAGATTTGTTCTACATGTAAAGACTTCAGGTAAGTTAACTATTTGTTTTAAATAAACTGTATGAAACTGATGTTTTTTTCTAAGTGCACTGTTGCTCTTTCTCACAGACATGTCAAGTTCGTTGGGAAAAGCCACAGGATTAATCAGTGATGGTGTAAAGAAAAGGACCCTTAAAACCGAGGAGAGATGTGTGGATAATTTCCACTGATCCGCTGAAGCTGTCATCTTGTAAACTAAACATGAGCGCAGAGCTGAATGACATCAGCTCGTATCTTCATGAGCTCAGTGGTTCAGTGATGGACTGATGCTGAAACACTCATTCAGGATCACTGATTTCAGCTTGAAGTGTTTGAATCTAGTTTGAATCCAGTTCAGGAACAGCTGTCGAAACAGACAGAAACAAACTCAACTACTGTATTTTGTTGTCAGACGCTGCTGATGATTTTATGACTTAATGGTGTTTTTCCATGATTTCAATCAGTAAAGTACTGATATGATAATATTGAAGATGGAAACACAGACACACCATGTTATTGCAAATATCCTACATACATAATTTTACGATATGTACGCATTAGTTATGGGTTACTGATATGGGTTATTAAACGGCTGATGCCAATAACGATATCTAAATAAATCTATATCAACTGATAACCCCATACATGACCCTGATATATAAAAAATAATTCAATTACTTATATTTATTAAACGTATGTGAGACTTAAGATTTAAAATGAGATGTATTTAAAACACTTATTTGAACCCAAATGTAATTTACTATCTGCTCATCAATCAGTCAAACTAGATTTATGATGTAAATCATTTTTTTCATGTAAATATGTAGCACTTATCAAAACCGTTCTTTGAAATAAGGCATAACATGGTAAAGCGGTTTCCCACTGCATGCTTGTGTATCTTTCGTAATATATATCTGTGATTATGTAAAATATAATGGAATGCTATTTGTTTGTATCACACAGTTCTGAATGTATTCACCAACAGAAATAAAAATACATTCAAGTACAGTACTGTATGCTGCCTGAATATAATTTTGATGACAGAGTTTTAATACGTTTCAAAATCCATTATCTGTACAATCATCATGGTTGTGAACCCGAAGGCAGTCTAGGAGAGGATAGAAGTTCAATCTTCATGACATTTTAACTACTTGTTAACTTTATAACTAATGATCTGTTGAGCACAATATAGTGTAATAATGTTAGTTAATGTGCATAATGTGGCTCTGGCTCTCTGAAACCACTGATCTAAATTCCAGCTGTGTTGTCACTGTGACTAGCGTTAACCTTCATGTTTTTCCATTCATCTAAAGAACCAAATCAAACAAGTTACTGGAGGTCAAAGTCCGTCTGCACTCTAACAGGATTTCAGCTCGCTTCGTCCACATTTCTAGTGTATGTAAACGACTTCAGGGTAGGATTAGATTCAGATATCTTGTCTTTGTTTTGTAGTACTTTATATTCTAAAGGTTTGTGATACTGGAACTTTTTAAGACCGGTTTGCTTAAATATTAACCCCGCATGTGTGCTTACGCTGGTTTGTTTTGTTGATTAACTCATTGAAACTAATCAAACAGTGTCCAGATCCTCCTCATATAAACGGCGACACACAGCCAGATGACACTGACTTCATAGCAGGTAAGATCTTAATATCTTCAGTAATTCTGTTAGAGAGGGCTGATGTAGAAAGCAGTGAGTCGAGTCATTTTAAATGTGCTTCATGTTTAACATCTCCAGGTAAAGATGTGGAAGTTGCCTGTACAGGGTCTCAGTTTTAAACGGTCTTATAATAAATGTATGTGACGGGGTGATCTCCTGTGTTGTAGGGTTGAGAGCGATGGGTTCGGTGAAAGGTCCCCTCACTACACATGTGCTGAACACCGGGGACGGGGTCCCAGCGGCACGGATGGCCCTCAGTCTACACCGCCTGGACCCCCACATGACCGTCTGGAGCCTCGTGACCATCGGGTGAGTCCACACATGTCATCTCTGGCTGTTTTTGAGTGTTCAAGCGTCTCCACCAGCCTGACGCAGTAACACTGGCTCAACCAATCATGTGAGTTTGGGGCGGGGCTATCTGTTTGGTCAACCAATGGCAGAAAACCTGTTTGAAAATAGTCATTATTTTTGGCAATTCGGATATTACACTTCACCTTTAAACAGCCATCGAGCATTCATAAATACAACTTTGTTGTGGCTCCCGATTCCAAAACTGCTGCAAATGTATTAGAATTATAAGAATAAAACTTTAATAGTCAAGTCAAGTCAAGTCAAGTATATTTGTATAGCGCTTTTCACAATACAGATTGTATCAAAGCAGCTTCACAGTATTAAATTAAAATAATACAACAAGGTTTGTTTCTAATAATATTAATAATAATAAAGCATTGCCTGCATCCTACATGGAGAAAGCCATTTCAGAATGTGTAGCAACAAGCTCAGTGAAAAAAAATCATCCAAAATGGCAATAATATACTTGAAATCTTTCAAGTATTAAAAAGTATCAGTATTTATTATTCAGTCTCATTAAAATGGACTGTTGCACCCAATATTTAGTAAATTTTCATGTTTATTAGAGTCGTGTACAGGCTTGCATGCCGACTAGGTTGTACTAAAAATTACACTATGAAAAATAGTACATAATAACCACTGCAAATAGCAGACCCATGGGCGTCGGAAGAAAAAAAAAAGTGGGTGGGTCCTCCCCCAGAAAAAATGTTTACTGGAGTAACTTAACTGTTAAATACCATTTCATGTATTCTGGTGCCTTTTAATTAAAACAAGTAAACTAAACTCCACTTCACGTCGGGTGGTTCTTTGCCTCCATTTCGTGCATTAAATGCACAGCTATCCGTGGATTATCCCGCTAATACCATGGTCATTTGCCAGCAATGACAATTTAAAGCTGTTATTGATGTTTGCAACGCAATATTTGACTGGAAGGGTAGGCTACAACGGGCGGTTACTTTCGTCAGTTGTGGCTCGTTGAGAAATATAATGTAGCGATTCAACGGAAATGGAGTTTAATCTATTAGGGAATTCCTCAAGTGTAAAGGATTTGACTGACGGCGCTATGAAAAGAGAAATGCGCTGAATCAGAGAGGGTAAAAGTAAGTGGGTCCAATATCATTGGTCTTAAAAAGTGGGTGGGTCTTGTCCCACCCATATACAATGGTTCCGACGCCCATGAGCAGACCAAACCAGTATACTCTAAAACAATACGTTCGCTATATTCAAAAACATTCTGCAAAAATAAATAAATAAATTAGAAAATATAATAATAAAAAAAAAACACATTTAACAAATATTCGAATTGTATTTAACATTTTAATTACTTTAAAAATACTGTATAAAGTCATTTAAAATTTTATGAAATTTTCAAACATATTTGCTGGGTATTTTGAACTTGCTGTAAAACAGGGATATTTCCAGGGAGAGGGATTTAAGTTCAGTCAGAACAGGACACCCGAAACCAGGATCAGACACAAACAGAAACAGAAACTCAGCTCTGTTCACATCACTTGTGTCAAGTCTTCACTCAGTCCAAAGAAATGTGTAAATTATTATAACAGTGTTCTGAAAACTGTTGCCATCGAAACTGTCCAAAGTTGTTTGCGTCAAACTTTAAGAGGTTTAAAATCAAAACCCTGGAAAATAAATACGTCATTATGTTAAATAGTGTGTCTCTGATTATTCCAGAACCACGAATGAGGACGGACGCTGTCCAGGACTGATAACCAGCGACGCCTTCACTCCAGGAATGTACAAGATCCGCTTCGAGACGGGCCAGTACTGGGAGAGTTTGGGGCAGTCCAGCTTTTACCCATATGTTGAGGTCTGTAGGAAAGACTAATGGTGAACTGATTGTATTTACACAGTCTGAATGCTAATGTCTTTCTTCTTCTTCATTTAGATTGTGTTCACTGTAAGTGCTGCTGATCAGAGCGTTCATGTGCCGCTGCTGGTGAGCAGATACTCATACAGCACCTACAGGGGGAGCTAGTGAGCACACACACTGCATACAACACACTGTGATGGAGTTTCATTCTTCACATTCCAATGGATCCAAGATATCACCTTGTGCTCAAGCCCTCAGCTTCAACACCCCAGCGATCAGTTATCCAAACCTCATCCTGTTGTTGTTTGTTCAATATTATTTTGAATGACCAAAAAAATTTACATTTTTATTATTGTCTCAAAGTGCTTAAAAAAAGAAAACTCATATAAAATAAAATAATATTCATATAATTGTTTGTGTCAAGGTTTTTATGCATTCAAATTACTCTTAACTAACAGGGATGTCATTTTCTGTTTTTACAGAGTTTTGTATTTTCCAACAATTTCCTGTTTTTTTTAATTCATGCCCTGGTGGAAAAAAATGTGCTAAGTATACTTGCAGCCAGTATACTTATCAGTATACTTAAAGTGTGTAAATGATTAGTATTTTAGTTGTAATTAAATTGTAATAAAGCATAATTTTAAGTGCACTTTTGTGTACTAAATTGGACCAACTTCAAGTATATTTGGTGTACTTTAAGTAAATGCATGTGCAGGGACTAATTACATGCTTGATTAGGGATATTAACTTTATACGTTGGCTGGGGGACAGCATACTCTTGGAAAAGTTCACTCTGAGCCGATCTATAGATGATCTAGATGCAAATCAGACGGACCAAACAAAGCCCAATTTTCAACGTCTATTTTTGGGCTAAATGAAGGCTATGACGGGCCGACGTGATTTAGCCCAAAAAACAATGTCTTAATGACGTCTGTTTATCATGTCAATGTTAACGTTACAGGCTATGTTACTGTTAGCCGCTGTTGTGATGTATTCATACTTAGCGGCAACAAGTATTTACCGACAGACACCTAACGTTAATTCATTTATTCGGTGCATATGGTGCTTGGCGGGTGTTTATTTTTGACCCTGCATTAACCACAGGTTAAGTTAGCCAACACGGCTAATGTTAGTAACTTACATGTTCCAGTCGACGTCGAAAAAAACAGCATAATGGCCGTTAAAAGTTAACCAAACCGGCCAGGTTGCACGTGAATAAACATGTAAATGGCAGAGAGAATTTTATTTTCAATGCCAATTGTAATTTTTGATGCCAAATTTTAAAGTCACCGCCGCATAACGGGACTGATTGAAATTAAACGAAGCTTCGAATATCATAGTGGGGGGTCTGGCTGTGGAAGACCAGGGAAGTTTTGAACATTAATGACTTCATTTCCTGTATTCGGAGACACTTTAATGCACCAATTTACAGTGGAAATACCTTTACTTAGCCTATGTGAAGATGAAAAACACAAATGACAATTCAAAATATATCAAAAATATAATAGAAAGTATGTTGTTGTGTGTCATTTCGCATTTTTAAGTGGGTATATGGAAATCCTGGAGCTTTCTTATTGGGTAAGATACCTGTGTATCACGTAGACCAGGGGTTTTCAAATTGGGTGAATGTGAGCCTCACCTTAGAGTATAGCCTCACCTTACCTCACCTTAGAGAAACAAGGTTTTGTTTCCAGATTTGTGTGCATGGTGACTTATGATGTGGGGGTCTGGGGGCCACCCCTGAAAAATTTTGAGCATTAAACACTTCATTTCCTGCATTCTGGTGAATTTTTATGCACCTATTTCTACCTTTTTCTGAATCAATGTATGCTGGAAATATCTTTATGTAAAGGGAAACATAGATTACATTCCAGATATAAAAACATAATGGAATATACTGCGGTAAATATATCGTTATGAGTCACACATTTGTTGGCAAAAAACAAGGAGCGTGTCTTTAGTTAGTAATTCTTTTATTAGTTTCTTGTCACATTATCTCCATCTGGTGGTCGGATCAAGAACAACAGAGTTACACTGAGCTGAAACAGACTGCAGCAATAATGTTACTTTAATAACTTTAATTATTCATATTTAATTATTTTCAGGACCTTCAAGCTTTTAATGAATTAAAATAAACAACTTAGTTGATGATTTAAAACTGAAATAAACTTTGTAGTCAAAATAATATTCAGATTATTATATTTAAACCTGGTGTATTTCCTGTATAGTGAATTGTATATAGTATAGTACATAGTGGAGTATATATTATAGTATAGTGACTGTTTGGGTCGTGTTAACATCAGCTGGAGAGATTCAGGGAAATGAGGACAGAACAACAGATCAACACATCATCCTCCAGCTTTCTAAAGAAACAACTCATCTCTGGTCAAGACCACCCTTGTCGAGTTATGATTATGGCAGAATTGGCGGACATCTTTGTTTGTCAGTGTGTGAGAATCAATGAAAATGAATGGCAGTAACGTTAGCAGGGCACGCAGATGCAGGGCGTGCGAAGATAATCTAGTGTGTGATTGGTCATCAGGTGGCCAGTGTTTTTCACTTTCCCTCCAATATTATTATAAACATGATAAAGACACCTGGACTCGGTCGAGACTAAAAGCCATATTTGGCAAGACCAGGGGCAGAGACCGAGACAAGTCCAAATACCAGCGAGTCCGAGACAAGTCCGAGACCAAAGAAAAACTGACTCGCCATAGTAGGATGGTCTGATGTTGTCATTCTGCTTAATAATTAGCCATGTGCTTCTGTTTAGGAGAATGTGTAGCATATTTTTGGATAAACAGGCCTTTGGAGCAATGCAAGTTTGTTTTTGTTAATACCTAGCTGTCGGACTAACAGACTTTCTGTCCAATGGGACAATTTGGGGGCTTTGAAATTAGGAGCTGTTGGAGAGTCCTGGTTGTTCCAGAGTCATGGAGGCCACTTTGCTCTGACACGATCCTGCCTCTGATCTCTGCAGGTCCTTCAGCCTCATGGTGTGGTTTCTGTCAGCTGGGAGTCTATAGACAGATGTGTGCCTTTCCAAGTTATGTCCAATCAGTTTAATTTACCACAAATGGACTCCAATCACAGCACAAGGGGCTGAATACTCATGTCAATGTGTTATGTAAATTTCTTCTTTTTAATATATCACAAAACATTTCTAAGATTCAGTTTTATTTGTCATTATGGGGTATTATATGTAGATTATTAAAGGAGAACTCCGGTCAATTTTAACATAATGACACATCAAGGATGTTAAGAGGCTAAAAGCAGGTTTAAAACTTGCCCCATTGAAGTCAACAGGGTGCAAATTTTAAAAAGAGGATAACATGATGTAGGCAACACCGATTTTTGTCGTTGTTCTCTGTACTGACAGCACTCCAAATGTACAAAAAAATTAGCTCAATGTTAAAATTGTTCTCCTTTCTCCTTTAAGGGAGAAATGTATTGCTTTTAGCATGAAACTGCAAATAGAAAAGCTCTGAATGCTCTGTGTGTGACAAAGATTGATCTGATTTGTAGTTGTTAGTGACCACGACGGATGAGCTTTAGAATCTTCTTCAGTTTTGCGTTGATGCTGGTGATGTCAGGCACAGTGTGACCTTTGATAACAGCTGGGGCGGTTTGGTTCTCAATCTTCTTTTCACAGCTGTCTCCATGGTAACCAGTAGGACACTCACACAAATATTCAGTGGTGTCCAGCAGGCTCTTGCACATTCCTCTGTTCTCACATCTGACATAGAGGCAGGGAGAGATGTTTGGGGAGTAATAGACATAGAGCTTGTAATAACTAGAATGACTATATTCGGGTACCGTACATTCGAGATCCTTAAAAACCTCCAGGCCTTTTGGGACTTGAACAAACTTCTGTTTAAGACTAGCGTGCATCACCTTAACATTATTATTCTCAAAAAGAAGATTGACCTGTTTTATAATGTCTGATAGGGTATCACATTCTTTGAATACGTTCATTATCTCGTGTATTTTATCCAGCATGCCTTTTAATACTTTCATATTTATCTTCTCTGCTTTCAGAGTGTAGCCCACATTGACAGTGATCGTACCCACAGGGATCTTTGTCATATTATATAACTTATGTTTCTCATTTTCATCTGTGCACACCATCACCACCCAGTTGTACCAGAAGTACTTCTTATCCAGAAACTCTTTCACCTGAACAGCAATGGCTGTTGTGTCGTCAGCACTGAGTCCTTTGCTGATCCTCAACACGTCTTCCTTCATGTAGAGCTCATAGTTGCCCAGGCATTCGTCTATTAGAGTTGAGTTCTGAGCTGCGTAGACATTGTTAGACATCTGGGTGTGTTCGGCTTCTATTCCTGATGAATTGAACCCGATCAGTTTCCAGTAGAACTGGTTCAGCACCATCCCCTTCCACAGCAAACTGCTGAAATAGACGTTATATTTGCCGATATCTTTAAAGTCACATTTAAACTTCTTCCTCAGCAGTTCGTTGAGGTTTCCACTGAGAGACGTGTCTTTGACCGTCAGGTAATGGTAGAGGTTGGCCACACTGGCCTCAGTTCCTGTGTTCTCATAGTAGTTGACGAATATCTCTGCCAGTCGGAGTTTGTCCTCTTCACTTTGTACCCACTGACTCTTCTGAAGAAGCTCATTGAACTTCTTCCAGGAATTGAGGATGCGGAGTTCGTCTTGAGAGTAGACGCTGGCGTAGTTAAACCATTCTACGTCTGTTGCCAGGTTGGAGATCTGGATGGAGAGCAAGTCCAGCTTTCTGTTCACTTCAGCAAACCCTTTATTCACCTCGTTCAGCACCGGGTCTTCCTGAGGGATGAAGATCAAGACCATGTTGACAAAAGACGCAACCAGACCTCCGATGCCGGGTGCCAAGCTGGTGATTTTGGCAAGACTTTTCATCACACCTACTAACTTATTGGTATCAATCTTTTCAATCCCTTCTTTGACCACAGTGAGGATGCTGTTTGCCACGGCCAAAGATTTATCCACTTTCTCTCTGTTTTCAAAAGGCTGGTCTCTCTTCACCCTGTAGGATGGTGAGACGACGGAGGATGTGGGATCATGTGACCGAGCTGAGGATGTCGTCCAGTAGAGAAGAAGGATCAATGAAGCTAACAGCATGGAGGCAGACAGCTGAGGGAACGCCATGACTGCAACACAGACAACACAACATGGAAAAAATATTAAGGTGTTTTGAACCAAACAAATCAGTTTTATTTTCTCTGGCAGATACGACTGGCTCTCCTCATTCAGACAGATTATAAGATGAAGACAACCTTGGCAGTTCAATCCCAGAGGAGCGTCAACGCTCCAGATTTGAAAATTCAACCTCGCCCATTTTACTTCTCTGATTGGTTGTAAGATACTGTATAAGATACTGAAACAGACGGATAACAAACTGCATTTGATTCGATACCCCTGTGACACACTCTCTGGTTCCCCCCGACCACCACCCTAGGCAAAATTATGACAAACAAGCATGGGTCACAGCTGTTATAGCTCTGTCGCTCACTGGGTCTGTACATTGTCAACGGTCGGCTTCGAAGCGTCTCCTATGGAAAGTACACCCAGGTGAAAAAGACGTAGTATTAAATGTATTAAAAATATACTTGAAATACAAAAAGTATGTTTATAATACATTTGTATTACCAACATGCTTATTTGAAGTGCATTAAAAATACATTGAATTGCATTTTAATATATTTCTAAAAAGTATACTAGAAGTATATTGGTAATACATATATGCTTAATTATACTTTAAAAAAATATACTAAACACAAGCATAATTTTTATATATTTCTAAAAAGTATACTAGAAGTGCATTGGTAATAAATATATGCTTAATACTTTTAGGAAATATGCTAAACACAAGCATACTTTTAATGTATTTCTAAAAAGTGCACAATAAGTATATTGGTAATAAATATATGCTTAGTTAAATTTTTAAGAATGATAAACACAATCATACCATTTGTGTGAAGTTTTAGTGTATTTAAAGAAAACATACTTATGTTGCTCTTACTTAAAGTACATTTATTGTGTAACTTGTGTAAGAACATAGCAAAAGGATTAAGCTCTAGTGTGTTTAAGTAAGGGATAATGTAACGTTATAGCAAGGCGGTTTAACCCGACAGGCTGAACGGGAGCCCGACGCGAAGCGGAGCTTGAATCAGCCTGAAGGGGTTGTTATTCGCTATAACAACCGTCTATACATTTTCCCGCTTATTACATGGCTACCTACAAAATAAATAAATAATTTGACACAAATTATTGATTTAAAAAGGAGTTTGATTTAAAAACGATTGCTTCCGCTAAAGAAAATAGTCCGTCCCGCGTCCATAACAACGCTCTGTTTTTCATGGCAATTATGGTCTGTTATAGTTCGCAGCGGTTATGTAAGCAATAAGGTACGAGAGGCTGTGCTGTATCGTGAATAAGTAACGGCTGAAGGGCGTTGTTAGGCACGACGCGAAGCGGAGTGCCTGCTGCAACCCCTTCAGCCGTTACTTATTCACGATACAGCACTTGCCTCGAGTACCTTATTGCTTTTATAAAACGGTTGCCACACAATACAAATATTAAAGCCGAAAAATATTGATCTATGCAACTTTCATGAAGTAAAATCACTAAAAGCATTCCTTCCGCTGGAAAAAATAGTCCCTGACCGCAACAGAAGCACAGTCTATTGGTGCGTTCTATTATTGTCAACGAACCGACTCGGACCTCGGATATGACGTCACTTCCACACTTCAAGCGTTCTGGTATGTTTTGCGCGTCCGAGTCGGAGAAAAACATGGACGCCACCCGGAAAGCTGTTGCTATGGTAGCACTGGCCGAGTACCAGGCGCTCCAAAATAAGTATGTGCTTATGTAACAGGTACAGAAAGTGTACTGTTAAATGTATGTATAGTTTATTAGAATTCTCACAAAATTGTTCGTTTACATGTACCTGATATGACTGCCTAAGTGAAATGAGTACCTTTCCCTTTAATTAATTGTGATGACGTCATGAGTCAGTATATCTTCCTGTTCTGTCCCCTCCTCTTCCTCTTTGCATTGGTGACGCACTGAAGAGGTGAGGTTATTTTGGGCTCCTGTTAATCTAAATTAATCTTTATTTTAATCATTGCTTTTATGTCTATATTTTCACTCTAATTTATGTATATAATATTATTTTACCTATCTGAGTGGTTATTTTTGTCATTTCACTCCGATTGAGCTATATTTTTGCATCTGAGCCTAAATGTGAAATGAGAGCACATGTGACGAGTGTACATCACATTTGTTTTATAGAGTTAAAGAGGGCGAATCTCACTAAGAGGCTGATTACATTTGTTTGTACATCAGGTATGTTCTGTTATATGCATTTTATTGTTATGTGATTTATCGCTCTTTGCATTGGTGACGCACTGAAGAGAGTTAAAGAGGGCGAATCTCACTAAGAGGCTGATTACATTTGTTTGTACATCAGGAATAAAAGATCGGTGAAACTGCGAATGCTGTCTTGTCCTTCTCATATCAACCAAAACACAACGCAGACAACAGACCAGTTACACTTACTAGTTTACCTTCTGTTAGCAACGCTAGCCACGTTAGTAACACCCGTTTGAAACAAGGCTTCATTCAATATTGCACTCACAACAAGACCGATTCCCATACCCACAGGCAGTGATACGGACGCAGTAAGGTATTGCAGTAATACGATGAGTGATTCAAATTTAAAAAACGTCATTTAAACAACCAAAGCGGTACAAAAACAATGAAAACAAGTCACACAGGGCACAGCAATCTTGGATTCCGTTTCGGAATTCTTGCTCGGGTCCTCACGGTTGTCCAAACTTCCGAGCGGCAAAATCCGAGGAAAGGGGGCGTGTTGGTGCATGTTGCTAGGCAACGTCTGTCTTCCTAGTCGGAGCTCCGACACGGATAAATAAGAGAACGCAGCGTACAGAGGTTACATACATTATTTCGCCAATAGATGGCGGCAAAGACTGTCTTATGAATTAAGTAAGTTGGTAGAGAAGACTTTTATATTGAAAAGACTCAAACTTGTTTTCACGGAGAAGGAAGACGCAACTGACAGATGCCACGGGAAAACCCCTTAACGGTTAACTCTTAAAAGGACAAGATATCGCAGCGGACATTCAAACAGAATATTTTATTATGAATATAGGACTGACCTGAAGGAAAATGCAATGTCTACTGTGAATGCAGGTAACTTTACACTCGCTTTTTCGATCTCTCACAATAGGCTAACGTTACTCCAATCAATGGACAATATCAATGAGATCGCACATGTGTTTAAGTTGCTAAGAGTGGTTGCTAGGGGTGTTGTAGTGATGTAGTTTATCGTGAATAAAGCACAGCTATTGACCAATCAAAATCAAGGATTGGAACTAACCGTTTTATAACAAGAAATAAAAGACCGCATTCTGGAATTCAGCCAAGCCTTTTAATAAAGTACTTTACTTTAAACACGGCCTACTGCAATATATTTGTAATATTTATATATTAATCATTTTAATATTTTAGATTTTTTGTATAATGTACCAACTTCTAATGTATTATAAACATTTGTCAACTATTATTAAGCATTGCAATAAGCACTAAAAATTAATGTTGTTCACTTACACTTTTGTTTGTACGATAGTTCATTAAAGCACAATGCATTATATTTTGAAAAATAAGTAGATTATCTTAATATCAAAACCTTAAATTTTCTTTGGACTCGATGATAAATACATGTCTGACCGTTGGAAGGAACAAAAAAAAGAAAAAAACTAGAAAATCGCATTCATAAAGATTTATGGTGATTTTATTTCCGTTAGACCTTTGCCTACATTGACGCTGATGCATTAAAGAGGAGGGGCTCCCCTGTTCCAAGATGACGGCTCTATTGGCGCATTCATCCAATGAACTGCCGTATACAAGGCGACATCTAGTGTATATATCTATGCATTGTAACAACGTAGAATTGTAGCCACAGGGCTGTAGCAACGTTGCTACGCGACATTCAGCAACTGAGAGATGACGTTCTGACAATTTCTTGTTTTTATGCTAGATAGGCCTATAGATATCCCCCATTTAGCATTTTATGTTTTGAGGTTAATTTTTAATTAGTCAGATGCAGGGCTGGACTGGGACAGAAAATCGGCCCTGGCATTTTGGCCCAGATCTGGCCCATTATATATGATCATCAACACCAACCATCTTTGCACGCCCTTGAATATGTTTTTGTTCAACTCCTATTCATTAAAACCACTAATGCCATGTAATGAGTGAGTATAAACGAGTGAGAGTTAACAGATGAAATAAGTACAAAATTGTAATTTATTTATACAATTGAACTATAGTGATGCAGCCAAAAAACAAGCTATAAGCTGCATTGGCATAGCAATACCAGTGTTTTTCACAGGAATTTTGGTAAAACTGTGGTGGGTGGACCTAAGTCTTTCCAGGGGGGTTTGGGGGCATGCTCCCCCTAAGAAATTTGTGTGCATTTTAATGTTAAATTCATCAATCTGGTGCAGTTTGAGGGTTTAAAATTAAGAGCTCCAACCCAAATTCAGTGTGCAAATATAACAAAGAAAAAATCAAACATCTTTTAGTAACAGTGTCTGTCTATATTACACTACTACATAATAATAGTTATAATATTAACCTAATGGCAGTAGCCTAATAGCCATATATTGTAAAACAAATGCACTGAAAAATAAAGAAAACTTTCATAATTAGTTTTATACTAATTTCTGAACTTGAAAGAGATTCTTTTATTTTGTGCCTTTATTGTTGTTTGTTTATTGTAAAGCGTCCTTGAGCCCTGGAAAGGCGCTATATAAATAAAACTTATTATTATTATTATTATTATTATTATTATTAAACAATGCTCAGGTAGGCCGTGGCATTTAAACGATGCCCAATTGGCACTAAGGGGCCTAAAGTGTGCCAAGAAAACATCCCCCACACCATTACACCACCACCACCAGCCTGCACAGTGGTAACAAGGCATGATGGATCCATGTTCTCATTCTGTTTACGCCAAATTCTGACTCTACCATCTGAATGTCTCAACAGAAATCGAGACTCATCAGACCAGGCAACATTTTTCCAGTCTTCAACTGTCCAATTTTGGTGAGCTCGTGCAAATTGTAGCCTCTTTTTCCTATTTGTAGAGGAGATGAGTGGTACCCGGTGGGGTCCTCTGCTGTTGTAGAACATCTGCCTCAAGGTTGTGCGTGTTGTGGCTTCACAAATGCTTTGCTGCATACCTCGGTTGTAACGAATGGTTATTTCAGTCAAAGTTGCTCTTCTATCAGCTTGAATCAGTCGGCCCATTCTCCTCTGACCTCTAGCATCAACAAGGCATTTTCGCCCACAGGACTGCCGCATACTGGATGTTTTTCCCTTTTCACACCATTCTTTGTAAACCCTAGAAATGGTTGTGCGTGAAAATCCCAGTAACTGAGCAGATTGTGAAATACTCAGACCGGCCCGTCTGGCACCAACAACCATGCCACGCTCAAAATTGCTTAAATCAACATTCAGTTTGGAGTTCAGGAGATTGTCTTGACCAGGACCACACCCCTAAATGCATTGAAGCAACTGCCATGTGATTGGTTGATTAGATAATTGCATTAATGAGAAATTGAACAGGTGTTCCTAATAATCCTTTAGGTGAGTGTGTGTGTGTGTATATATATATATAATTTTTTTTTTACTAATATATATATATATATATATACTGTATATATGAGATGCATCGGCCCAAAAACCACGTTGGCCCACCGGGAATCTCCCGGTAGTCCCGATGGCCAGTACATGCCTGGGTGACCTCAGACATCTGACGGTAAAGATTTATGTTGTTGTTGCCCAGATAAAATGACAGAGAAAAGAAAAACAGACATAAGATCTCTTTTCAGTACACCAAACGCCATACTAACGTCACTGTCACAAGCAAAGGAGACCGAAAGAACTGAGGAAGAGGGAGACCAGGTACAGTCAGGTGTGGAGTCTCAGGTAAGGGTGTTGAGCTCAGTTCATATTTTTGGAGGTGTGTGGCTGTCAGGGTTAGCAGATGAGCTTTACCAGTGGCTCACTAATTTACATTATGATCAGCTAATTTAACAAGTGTACAAAAGCATTATATTTCTTTTATATTGGGACACTTTTTTGCAAAATAAGTCATTATGTTTTAAAGGTGCATTGCGCAAGTCTCTGAGTTTTTGCAGAACTATGCCCCCTTCTGGCGACACGCGAAACTGCAACCAGAGTTGTGCACGCGGTTACGTGGAGTTTGCGTTGGGGTTTGGGATGAACTAGAAGCCGGTCTCTTTGAATCCATCTTCTACTTTTGCCAAAGTCGCTTGAGTTATCTTCGCTGATGCGGATAATGGCGGCGAATACACAAACCTGCCAGACATAGCCAGGTAAGCGTGAACGCGCATGACGTCACGCCCAGTCGATTCCGTCCCGAATCCCTCTTATTTATTTTACTGTACAGGATTATAGAGGCAATCGCAGAGATCATAGAAGGGCTCATTCAGCCCATCAGGCAATTGTTTAAGCATGTATGGGTTAGAAAAACGGGTATTTTTAACATGAAAAGTTGCTTAATGCACCTTTAAGGTATTTTTGTGGCTTGACTGTAAACAACTTAAAAATAAATAAATGGTTTTATAGAAGAATATTTTGGTCAATTTAGTCAGCTTTTTTATTGAATCAAGAGAAACACTGAAAAGAAGGATAATGGTACAGTCTCCATGCTACACTAATGATAGTATAAAAGGGGTCATATAATGCCATTTTTGTACAAGCTAATATGATTATTTAGGGTCTAAATTAAAAGTTTGTAATATACTTTAATTACAAATTCTCATTAGTATTTTAAGAAAACACTACCAGGTCATTTTACCTTTGAAATGATACCTCTTTAAATGATAATGAGCTTTGCTCACCCCGCCCTTCTGCTCTGTGCGTACACCGTAACACAATAACCATAACGCGTTGTTCATTATAAACATGGGATTATGAATTATATTGAGAACGTTGTACATAGAAAACATGCCGTAATGTACCCTGAGTGTAAACCTCAGCCGCATTCATCGTGAAGCGTGCAAGCTATTTGCAAAGATAAATATAAAGATTAATATAAAGGTTAATTAAACGTTACACTCGCTTCTTCTAGAGGTGCAGCAGGAACACAAATAGTTGGTACCGATCCTTTTTTCAGGAGCAGCTTCTTAGCAAAACCAGCTTTATACTGACCCTCGTTTGTAAAGCAGTCTGGTGTGCGAAATGATTCGCGCAAACATGAAAGCATTGACATTGAACCTGGGGAATATTCCCTTCGAAAACAAACTCAGCCACTGCGTCTTCAGCGGTTCGGATTTAGGAACATCAAAATGATGCTGTGTTCTTTATTACACTCAAGAATAGAACACCACAATCCAGGGACGTGCACAGACATTTTGAGGGGCAGGGGCTCAAGTGAAATAAAGGTCACTTCTCATAATTACGTTTTTTTTTTTTTTTTTTTACAAAAAAGAATATATATTAACGCAACTCTGACTTCCTTTTTAAAAAATTAATTAAAAAAGTTAATTAACTTTATCTTCCTCAAACTCACGCAATTGTTTCATTTTCAAAAGATGTCTACAAAATAATCAGTTCACACAGAAACCATGGTCTCCTTAGTATTCACTAGGTTTATAGAGCAGCAAAGGAAACCATTCCACAATGTGCATGCTTTGAAAACATTTTCTATGCTACTAGTTTCAAGTATATATTTATTAATTGTTTAAATACGTTTTGTTTCACAAGCAAAATAACTTTTTAGCTTCACACAACCAAGCATCAGAATACTGAATTGCCTTAATGTTTTAATCAAATACATTAATATTATTATTGCTATGCATGTACACACAGACACATACACAATAACTGATGGTGACTGACATGGACTTAGTTTCACATTTGAGGGAGGACTGTATCATCATCATCAAATAAAACCTTCAAAATCCACATTTAGATGGAGTTTGTTTTAAACCTACTACACACAAAATATTCTGTGGCTTAGTAAATATTACAGAAATATTTAACTTTATTAACTTAATAAAATCTCTGAAAATCTTTACTTGATTGTTTGAATTAAACTTACCAAAATAATTGAGTAAAAATTCAATAAAAGCCAATGTCATGTATGTATTGTGGTTGTATGGAAATACTATTTTATAAAGGTTTAGAGGGAAAAAAAAATGTTAAATTACTCATAAATAAAAAGTTAATTTATAAATATTGTTATTTTTAATGTTTAATGTTAACTTATTTCTACTCAGTTTTATTTATTAATGTACCAGATGCAGTTACTCAGATTTACTACATTTTTTAGAGTGTATCCTCCATCTTTTTGCATCTGTAGATTTCTTCTAAATTCACCAATTTAGATTTCTAAATTTCAGGGGGAAAGACTCTTGATGTAGTTAAGTCATTAACTGGGGACGTTCTGTATGCAAATTAGGCGTCAACTAGTTAAAATGCGCACATTTGCATCAATTGGCAGGGCAATGCAGGTAAATAGGATAAACAAAATAACGTACTTGGTTACTAATGTAACCTCGGTTCTCTCTAGAAGAGGGAACGAGTATTGCGTAAGCTTACGCATCGGGAAAGTCTTCTTTCTTCGAGATCTGAAGCCAAAAAATTATCCTTAATTTTGTATACATTGTCAACGCAGTGCAGCAGCCGACAGACCTAGGCAGGCTGTATAACTGTGCTCATTGGCTGCTCGGTGGCAACTGCTTAAGCCTATCGGTGAGCGCTCTGAACGCGGCAACCAATGAGGGCCCTCCACACCCTTCTAACCGTCAGAATGGGTGTGGCCAGCGTGTATATATTCAGCGCTCACAGGCTAAAATTCTGGTTTTCGCAGTCTGAAGCGCAAAAGCTCGTGGCGCGACACGGCAGGTTACGCAATACTCGTTCCCTCTTCTAGAGAGAACCGAGGTTACATTAGTAACCGAGTACGTTCATTTACGAGAGGTCTCTCGTATTGCGTAAGGTTAGCTTACGCATCGGGAACCCTTTGTCAACGCCGTGTGCGCCGAGCATCCAGCCCATGAATCCCAGGGAAACCGGGGAAAACACTCTGCTGGGAAATGTGGCCGGTCGGAGAGACGGGCCAGCGCAGTACAGGCACTTCATGCAGCATATGAAATAGAGCGGCGCGGCCGGTCTATAAACATATAACAGTACAAACAGTAGGGCCGGCAGAGCGAGCCCATACAGTACATAAGCACTCATAAGGGTAGGAGAAAAACGACATAGTCGGTCTCACATGAAGAGAAAAAATTCCCGCGCGACAGAGAATAATACGGGCGGCCAGCAGCGCGGGCCAGCACCGACAACAGCGCGTAACGGGAAATAGGAAACAGAGCGGATCAGCCGGTCTGAGTTAAACACTTCACCCTGAGTATAGTACCAGAATAGCGCCAGCATATGAACGTAGTCTGCACACGAGAAATGGGCAGAGCATACATGTCACTTATACTGACAGTATTTTTGCCTGTAGGGCAGGAACTTCCAGGTTATAAAACCTCACGAATGTTGACGGGGAGGCCCAGCCCGCCGCCATACAAATATCGTGAATAGAAATTCCGCCGGACCAGGCCCACGACGAGGCCATGCCTCTAGTGGAATGGGCTCTGATGCCCAGAGGGCACTGCAGGTGTCTGGAGGCATAAGCTGCTGCTATCGCGTCCACTATTCACCTGGACAAGCTCTGCTTCGAGGCGGCAAGACCCTTGGTGCGTCCGCCGAAGGAAACAAAGAGCTGCTCTGAACGCCTGAAAGCGGCGGAGCGCGTGATGTAAACTCTCAGCGCCCGGACAGGGCATAGGAGGTTATCACTGTCCCCACTATCGGATGCTGGCAGAGCCGAGAGGGAAATAACTTGTGCCCTAAACGGGGTTCCAATCGCTTTGGGGATGTAACTGTGTCTCGGTCTGAGAATGACTTTCGAGTCATTCGGCCCGAACTCAAGACATGCAGGGCTAACAGATAGCGCGTGCAAATCACCCACTCGTTTGACTGAAGACAGAGCTATCAGAAAAACGGTTTTAAGCGACAGATACTTTAGATCCGCGGATTCAAGCGGTTCAAAGGGAAGAGCCTTTAGGGCCGCTAGGACCAAGGACAGATCCCACGAGGGAACCGAGGGGGGCCGCGGGGATTCATCCGTCTAGCTCCTCTGAGGAAGCGGATAATGAGCTCATTCCTTCCCATTGCCCGGCCGCGCGTCGTCTCAGCAAACGCTGCAATAGCGGCCACATATACTTTGAGCGTGGAAGGGGATCTGCCCTTTTCCAACAGCTCTTGAAAGAAGGAGAGCACCCGCGGGACCCCGCATGCGCGCGGATCCAAGTTTTTTAGTAGCGCACCATTTAGAAAACACCGACCATTTAGACGCGTAGAGCCGTCTCGTGGAGGGGGCTCTCGACTGTGTGATCGTGTTCACGACCCCTTCTAACAGGTCAACGGGTATCCGTTGATCACCCATGCATGCAGCGACCAGCGCTCTGGATGGGGATGCCAGATCGATCCACCGGCTTGGGAGAGGAGATCCTTTCTCACCGGGATCGGCCATGGGGGTGAGTGCGACAGCCTCACTAGCTCTGGGTACCAAGTTTGGTTTTCCCATTGCGGGGCTATAAGCAGCACTGAGTGGTGCGTTTCTCTGATCCTCGAAATGACCTGTGGCAACAGGGAGATCGGAGGAAAAGCATACAGCGGGAGGCTGGGCCATGTCTGGGACAGCGCGTCCTCGCTCTTCGAATAAAACTTCGGGCATTGGGCATTGTCTTTCGACGCAAAGAGGTCGATTTCTGCTCTGCCGAATAGGCGCCAGAGAAACTGGACTGTCTGGGGGTGCAGAGACCATTCTCCTGGGGGAATGTTGTCCCTGGACAGTCTGTCTGGACCGACATTTAGGTGGCCCGGCACGTGCGCGGCTCTCAGCGAGCGCAGCGAGCGGTAAGCCCACACGAGAAGGCGTTCTGTCAGCCTGCACAGATTCCTGGATCTGACACCGCCCTGTCGGTTCACATAGGATACCACGGACGTGTTGTCCGAGCGGACTAGCACATGGTGATCCCGTATGAATGGGAGGAAGCGCCTGAGCGCGTTCTCGACCGCCATCATCTCCAAACAGTTTATGTGGAGGCATTTTTCCCGGTCTGACCATAGGCCAAAAGCCGGTTTGCCCTCGAACAGAGCGCCCCAGCCTGAGGTGGAAGCGTCCGTCGAGATAACTTTGCGGTGTGAGATAGCTCCCATTGTCACTCCCCGCTGGTACCAGTCGGCCGCTAACCAGGGCTTCAGAGCTGAAACGCAGCTCTGAGACACTCTGATGCGAACACCGCCGGAAGCCCATGCTCTGTGAGGCACTCGGGCATTCAGCCAGCTTTGTAGCGGGCACATTCGTAAAAGACCCAGCCGAAGCACTGCTGCGGCTGAGGCCATACAACCCAGTAACCTCTGAAATGTTTTGAGAGGTACGGTGCTGCCCGGCCGGAGGGACGCGGCCAGGCGTCGAATGCAGCGTGCGCGCTGTGTCGACAGGCGGGCCGTGTACTGATATACCTAACCGTCGAAGGCGAATCTAAAGAATGGCCTGTGACGGGGTATTATCTGTATCTGAAAGTACGCGTCTTTTAGATCGAGAGATATAAACCAGTCCCTCGGGTGAATTTGCGCGAGAATTTGTCTGGTTGTGAGCATTTTGAACGGTCTTCTCATAAGAGCCTTGTTCAAACGTCTCAGATCCAAAATTGGTCTGAGAGCTCCATCCTTCTTGGGAACGAGGAAATAACGGCTGTAAAAGCCCGACTCGCTCATGGAAGGGGAAACCGGTTCTATAGCCCTTTTGCACAGAAGTGTAGCTATTTCTGCTCGAAGTAGATGTGCTACTTCCACATTCACTCTGGTCTCGATACGCGCTTGAAAGCGCGGAGGGCGGCGAGCGAACTGCAGAGTATAGCCCTGTTTTACTGTGCTTAGCACCCGTTCTGATGCGCCTGGAATAGCTTCCCACGCTTTTGCGTGTGCAGCCAGGGGCAGAATGGCCTCCGGGCTCCGATCGCCGCGCATCGCGGGCTCGAGAGCTCGAAACGGAGGGGTGGGCGCGGCGCGCACGCTCTTGGTGCTTAGATACGGCGTATCGCACGCAGCGATAGCTGGCCGTTTTACACACAGTGTCCCGGTGGCTTTGGACGGGGAACATATAGTGTGAGGCGCGACGCGCAATGCCGGCGTCGGGGCGAAAATGTTAGTTAGTATGTGTGAGCGCTCGAGGGCGGGCACAGGACTTACATTCAAAACATGACCGGTCGTGCGAGGCCGTGTGACAGAGCGGGCAGTGAGTAGGTGTGGGCACGGAGAAGTGGACACGTGACCTACTTCTAACACTAAAGCGGCTTTTGCCTGCTTCATGAGAGTGGGCTCTGTGAGAGACACGGGATGTATAGTGCTTGTGTACAGGGGTGAGCACAGAAACGTGGGCACATTCACTGTACTAGAAACACATACGGTGTCAGCCGTGCAACCAGACATATTATGCTCTTTTGAAATTTCTCTGGGTTGCCGTGAGAACGGCGGAATGCGCGCAGGCGAGCGGGTAGATATACCGGCTCGTTGACTGCGAGGTAAACAGCTGCAGTAGCCGTGGCAACGGGGACTGACAGAGCGTTAAGCTTCGACGGTGGTCCAGCCGCAGAGCTGCGGGGCTTAACCGTCTTTTCTTCTCTCGTGTTTAGACGCTCATAAATACTCGAGCACCCTGAGTAGGTGTGGTGCGAGAGGCGGGTTCGCTTTCTGTAAGTAAGAAAGACTGGCAGCATAAATTTTTATCTGCCCCGAGAGCTGGGATCGAACGCGGATCTCCCGCACGAAAGCGTATGATTCTGCCACTGAGCCACAGGGGAAAACACATTAGCTTTCAGTTAGCGCGAGCATATAAAAAGCGACCTCATGTGTCGCGTCGGCGTTTGTTTGCAGGCGTGCGTGTGTTTAAAACAGGCTCGTTTACTGCAATAGTAATATTTCCAGTCGCCTGAACTTAAGAGGGGACTGAGAAATGTGTGAGAATTGGCGGTTGTCCAGCCGTAGCGAGACTAACACACTCTCTTCTCTTTTCGCTGGTGAGTGAGGCGTGCACGCTGAACGCTGCTCGTGACCGTCCGCTTCGTCATCACTTGAACGGCGCAATCTGCGCGGCCCAACGAGGGAGAGAGCGGGCTTGCTTTCTGTATGTAAGAAAAACTGGCCGCGAGCTCGGAGAAGCGAACAGCATAAATTTTTATCTGCAGCGAGAGCGGGGACCGAACCCAGGTCTCTAGCGTGACAGTCTAAGATTCCGCCACTGAGCCACAGGGGAGAATACATTAGTACTCGGTTAGCGTCATCATGTCTTGTGACAGCGTTTGCTTGCAGGCGAGCGTGTATTTATAACAGGCTCGTATACTGCAATAGTAACAATTCCATTTGCCTGAACTTAAGAGGGGACTGAGAAATGTGTGAGAAATGGAGGTTATAGTCCAGGCCACGGCGGGACGAAAACACTCTGTTCCCCTTTCACCGGTGAGTGACGCGCGAGGACGGAGTAGCTTTCTTGTAACGTAAAGAGAGCTCCAAGACCGTCCGCTCATGCCATCCCTTGTGAGCGGCGCAGTTTGCGGAGAGCGCAGAGAGGTGGCGGTCTCCGTTGCTGAGCGGGGCGCGGCACGAGCCGCAGGAAAAACGAGGCGTTTCTCCTTTAGAATACACACAGTAACAGTAATAATGTAAAGGATATGTCGCCGGATAGCGTAGCAGGCACGGATGGCTGAAGGCGGCGAAGACGGCCGGCTTCCTCAGGCGCTGTCCTAAGCTTGCTGGTCGCTGGTTTCAACGGCGGCGGCTCTCAAGATCCAGCGATGCGAAGAGCGTCGCTGAAGACAAGAAAATCAGAATTTTAGCCTGTGAGCGCTGAATATATACACGCTGGCCACACCCATTCTGACGGCTCATTGGTTGCCGCGTTCAGAGCGCTCACCGATAGGCTTAAGCAGTTGCCACCGAGCAGCCAATGAGCACGCTTATACAGCCTGCCTAGGTCTGTCGGCTGCTGCACTGCGTTGACAATACAAAATTAAGGATAATTTTTTGGCTTCAGATCTCGAAGAAAGAAGACTTTCCCGATGCGTAAGCTAACCTTACGCAATACGAGAGACCTCTCGTAAGAGAACTAAAGCATTTCACCTTGATATATGCTTATTTTATTGCTAACTTATTTTATTACACGGCTTGGTTGAACTCCAATGTAGAATGCGGTCTGTTGTTTATTGATAACAGACCACTGTGCGGAGTATAACAGACCGTTGCCATGAAAAACAGAGTGTTGCTATGGACTCACATGATTCTAACCGTAGAGACGGAGCGTACTATTTTCTTTAGCGGAAGCAATACAATCGGGTTTAAATCGGGAGAGAGAGGGAGAGAGGGAGCGCTTCAGAACTCCTGACCTGATATTTAGATACTGTTCTTCAATAAATATATTTGTTTGACTGGGAAGCTGTGCGCAAACAGGAATATATATTATTTTTCAAAAATAAAAAAAAGCACCCCAGAAAAAAGGGCACTTTCTCTCCAGGAATAAAAAGGGCAGGTGCTCAAGCCCCCTTTGATGTCTATGTGTGTCAACAATCAATCAACAATCGTGGGAGGGGCGTCCGACCGTGTGACGTCACTTGATTTGAGAGAGGGGAAAACATATAAGAAGATAAAAAAAAAACACTGGATGGATTTTTATCATTTTATGATGGTTGTGTACAGGCACTGCCAACACACATTTCAGTACAATCAACTTGTAAAAGTTCATGTACCATTATATGACCCCTTTAAGGCTTGTGTCCCCTTCAAAAATTTCTCTTCAGAAATTTTATGTTTACTCCCCCACCCCCCCACCCCCAACTGTTAGATGAGGTTTACGCCCATGCAACCATGACAAAGATGGCCTCCTCAAATGTCTTTTGTCATTTAACAAGCTGACATCAGACAAGTTTACCTGTTTTATTATTTAAAAAAAAAATACTGATTATCAGAATAGTTGGAGATTAATTTAATAGGTGATAACTAATCGTTTTAAATTTGCAGGTCAACAACTGTCTAAAAACAACTGTATTTTAAATGTTTAATGAAGATATTTAATTTATAAAATGTATTTACAGAATCAAACTTAAATTTAACAGTTTTATCCAAAAAAAGAGATGTATTTTAACAAAATGTAAAAAAACATTTTCTTTTTTTTTTTTTAAATGTGGTTTTACAGATATTCATAATGTCAGATGTTTCCTGTTCTTTTACAGAAAAGTCTATTTTTGCAAAAGAAATATATATTTTTGTAATTCTACAGGAAATATCTGTAAAATCATAAATGACTTTTTACACAATGTAAAATGTATTTTCACAGAAAGCAGAGCAGACCTGGCGAGAGGCTCGGTGATCTGGACACTGGAGACTGGCTGGATGGTTGCTGGATGTGATGGCGGTCTCTGACGACAGTCTGCAGGTTGTTGAGTCTCGGAGGAAGCCCCTGATCTCTGAGCCCGACAGGACAGAAGCAGTCCTTTTTAAAGGAAGCTGATTGGCCACACCTTCTGACAGGTGGAGCTGCAGATGCACAGGTTTGCCATGTAGGGCCAACTCTCTGACACAATGCTGATTAAACAACTCTGCACTTCATCTATCTATCTATCTATCTATCTATCTATCTATCTATCTATCTATCTATCTATCTATCTATCTATCTATCTATCTATCTATCATGCAAATGGGCATTGTGCAATATAGAAGTTATTTACCACAGTATAAGTTAATGGGAAATGTGCAATCATTATCAAATAGAACTCAATAATACAATAATAATACTTATTGCAGTTATTACATTATGAGTTGCTACAGTATTTATATAACTCAAAATTAGTTTACTGGAGTTAAAAAAATGGCCCTCCTCTGTAAAATGTTACAACATGCTTTACCTATACCATACTTTTTTTTATTTTTATGGCTGATGATGTTAAATTGAAAATTCTCAGTCTCCATGCAAGCAGCCTGAATAATCCAGTGAAACAAGTTGCTATTTTTTCTATATTTTTATCTCGAAAACGCAGAGCTGATATTGATCCTTGTTTTAATCCTTTTTTATCCAAAGTCTGCTTGCCGTGGTCCATAATGTTTGAACGAAACAACAACGTGGCGACAAGTGACGTTTTTTTCCGAGACGGATAATTAATTAAAATGGGAATTTCTCTGAAGTTAAAGGTCCCGTTCTTCGTGATTCTATGTTTCCAACTTTAGTTAGTGTGTAATGTTGTTCTTAGAGTATAAATAATATATGTAAAATTATAAAGCTCAAAGTTCAATGCTAAGCGAGATATTTTATTTAACAGAAGTCGCCTACAAAAAACGTCTCGATTGGACTACATCCCTCTATTTCCTTCTTTAATGACGTCATTAAAACCGTTTTTTCACTAACCTCCGCCCACAGGAACACAGGCGTATTGATGGCGAAATGTCAACAGACGTGGTTGATGTTTATCTATAATCGGATACCGCAAAAGTTTAATTTGAAGTTGTTAGTTTGCTCTGTCCATTTCACCACAGACTGTTTTTCTAAACTGGGACAATATCAAGCAGACTTCTCTCAGCGTTTCATACTGACGAAGGGGGCAATTTCAACTATATTCCAGCAAGTCGTAAGTAGTGATTTACTACGGAAGTAGCGATCAACTTCACATCGTTTCTCTTAGTAGGATGAAAGTAATCTTACTTAAACTGTGATTAATATACAGAAAGCGATCAAAGAACAATCCCTTTCCAATCGCCCAAGCTGTCAATCACACAGCGCGAGTTTATCTGGACACTGCCAAAACTCGTTATGAAATCAATGACGCTGTTACACTGCACAACGAAGCTCTTACTGTATTTATATGCCTCATGTTTGCATTGGTGAAATCATTAGTGAGTGCAGAAACTGCGTTGCAATGATAAGATCTTTCACGCGATCAACAGACTGTCATCTGCTCAGTGCTCATCACTGCAACCTTTTATGTGATTGAAATATATCTAAATACTTAAAAAACTTCTCACGATTCGTTAATCTCGATAGCTGTAATAGTAAAAACGTGTAATAGCTGTAATAGTAAAAGTTTTCCAGATAGTTCCACATGTAATGCCAGATATTTCATATGCAAGCATTTCAGCCAATCACAGCAGAGGGCCTTTACACTGAAGTCTCACAGCAGACACGCCCCTTCAAACAGAGTGTTCAAACCAGGGAATGAAATCAGGCTAGGAAATATGCCTTTTATTTCTAAATTATAAAAAAAATTGATCTAAAAAACATACTAACATTATAAGGGCACCCCAGGAAACATTATAAAATAATAAAATAATCCATGGAATGGGACCTTTAAAAATCTTTGGGGACTTTTGGGATATTGTAAGTACACAACTGAAGGAAATATATAACACTGTTCAAGTGATTTGGGGATATTTTATTACAAAATTCTTACATATTGTAGCTTTAAAAACAAGTTAAAAATCTGTCAGCTCATGCATTTTGGGAAGATTAAAAATGACTTCAGTTTGAAATGGAAAATGCATTTAGGAACATATGTAAGTGGTAACATAAGCTGTTTTATTTTAGTTTGAAAAGAGACAACTTACAGGGTAACAGTGGTTATTGTCATTTTGATTTATTAAATCACACAAAACTTATAACTCAGTATTTGCTGAAAGATGAAAAAAAGACAAATTGTATTTTATTTTGAAGTCGTGTTTATTTCATAGAGAACATTGAGTGTTTGTAACAGAGGAGGATTTCAATTGTGAATGTCTAATAAATCTTCTCTCCTCTTTCTGCTGAGCGAGATGAAAAACGGACGCAGAGTTTGTCCTGTCTCACTTATTTCTCCTGTTTCAGAGTATATAAACTGATTACGTGGTGCCAGACGGTACCTGTTACACTTTGAATAAAAGCGTCTGGCAAACCATTAAATGTAAATGCACTCAGGATAGTTTCTATAGCTTAAGGATAAGTTCTCAGGGTAATTCTCATGTTGTTAAATATGCACTGACACAGTTCTTCTATCCCTGCTATCAAGTTTGGAGTATGATGATAGTTTTGCAGTTTATGAATTTATTATGTTGTGCAATGGAGTTACAACTAAATATCTCTAAAACAAATTGAATTGACTTTATGAAAAGTGCTCCAAGGTTGTAATCTATGTACATTCATGACAAGGCAGTTGATGGAGTAGAGGAGGACTGAGTTTAACTGTTTTATGAGCAGCAAGTGATAAGGAAAGGCAGGACTGTTATTGGCATTACCATGCGCCACCTGTGATAATACCTTTATCTCAACTAGGCAGTTCAGAAGTTTTGAGTGTATGACCAACCACTACAAGTTTACTTTTGTGACAGAGCCTATCGGTCCTTGTAATTTGAAAATGTTAAAGTATTCTTAAAGTGTTAGTTTGGTATTTAATAACTGGCTCGTTATCTCAACTTAAAGTTTCAGGAGAACTAGACAATATATTTGCACAATATTTTATAGAAATCCTCAATGACAAAATGTTTTATCTACTACTTTTCTAATGAATGTATCATCTCGTGGCACCTGGAAACACAGCTAAAAGTTTCCTATATTTGACCATTTCATGAAAGTAGTTGATGCATTCACAAACACTTGTGAAACTTGTCGAGTTGAGTCACATTTTTTGTAACTGGGTCATTCCTACCATTCAGTGCCATTTCAGCTTGGTAAATTTCTATTAAAAACATTTACAATTTCCATGATTTAATAATTTTATCTGAAGAATGGCTTGTTACTACAAGAAAAATAATATATTGGTCCAGCTCAGGATATGACGCAAAAATTTTGACCAAATTTCTCACACATGCAAAGGCCAAATGTCCACCCTGTTACAGGACATTCTCATCTCAATTAATAAAGGTTTTGAATTCAGTTATTATAATATTTATATTTTCTAAGAGCATTAATGTCCCTCACTTTGTCCTGCAGTTGTATTTCAACAAAGTGTTCATTAACAAGCATTATCTTGAAAAAAAGTTGTTGTATTTTAAGGCACAGTGTAATTACAACATTTCTTTTAGAATAAAAATACATTTCAATGGAATTTTGCCCCATTTTTAAATTATTTGCCATTTCATTCCTCAAAATTGACCACAAAGATATGCATAACATTCGTTGAACTTATTTTATTAACTTAAAAAAACACATCACACCACTGAACAACAATAAATGCCATCAAGTCATTTACCCCTGAAGAAGAGAGACTCGTGTCCACATCAACATTCAAACTTAATTTTCAGATAACTTAAAAGAGAACATTTCACTCATTCTGACATACACCCCTCCAACACACATACAGTACACACACACACACACACACACTGCACAGACAAATACACACGCACCGCTCAGACAAACAGATACACACACACTAAGTGCACAGATCTAAGTGCTGCTTTTGATTTAGTCTGACCACAACATCCAATTTTATTTTTAAAAAACATGGTGTTTCTTTTCATCTATATGCCGACGATTCACAGCTCTACCTGCCCTTTCAACGCAATAATAAATATACTCTTCAGCCGCTGTTAGATTGTCTAAACGAACTTAAGTCATGGCTTTCAAGCAATTTTTTAAACTTAAATGAAAATGAATCTGAGTTTATTATTTTCGGCCCCAAGGAAAACTGTGTTTTTGATTTTGATCTGGGCTTTCTCTCCCCATATAACACAAAGTGTGCCAGAAATTTGGGCTTCCTTTTTGACTCCAGTTTAAAGTTTGATAAACAGATTTCAGCTGTTGTCAAGTCATGCTTTTACCAACTTCGCCTTCTCAGTAAAGTAAAGCCCATTTTATCGAGGAGTAATTTGGAAACAGCGATTCATGCATTTGTTACATCTAGGCTTGATTACTGTAATTCACTGTATTATGGCATTTCTCAGGCATCCATCTCTCGTCTACAGTTGGTTCAAAACGCAGCCGCTAGACTACTTGAAGGGAAGCGAAAGTATGACCACATAACACCCATCTTAATGTCTTTGCACTGGCTTCCAGTAAAGTATAGGAATGAGTTTAAAATTTTATTATTTGTCTATAAAACTGAATAATTTGGCTCCGGATCTTTTGACTCTGTACACTCCATCCAGAAACCTGAGATCCTCTGACCTTGGCCATCTTACAGTCCCTAAAGTTAAACTTTAAAAAACGTGGTGATCACGCTTTTGCCGCTGCTGGGCCGAAGCTGTGGAACAGCCTTCCTCCTTCTATTAGGCATGCTCCATCTATCTGTACTTTTAAATCTCAGCTCAAGACTCATTTATTCACCTTGGCTTTTAACACTCTGTAGTTTGTCTTCCTGGATTTTTCTTTTATTCTATTAAATGCCTTTTTGTCTTGTCTGGTATTTATATATGTATAGTGGTTTTATTTTTGTGTCTCTTTTATTCCTTGTAAAGCACTTTGGTCAACTTCGGTTGTGTTTTAAATGTGCTCTATAAATAAATGATTGATTGATTGATTGACACACACTGCTCAGACAAACACACACACACACACACACACACACACACACACCGCTCAGACAAACATACACACACTTACACCACTCAGACACACATCACTCAGACAAACACACACACACACACACACACACACACACACACACACACACACACACACACACACACCGCTCAGGCACACACCGCTCAGACAAACATACACACACTTACACCACTCAGACACACATCACTCAGACAAACACACACACACACACACACACACACACACACACACACACACACACACACACAGACACACACTGCTCAGACAAACACACACACACAGACAAACACACACAGACACACACACTGCTCAGCCAAACACACACACACACACACACACACACACACACACACATATTGTAGTGAAAAAATCATCACAGATAGTTTCATTCCAGTTTCTACCTAATCAACAAAAGCATTCAATGGTAAACTTTAACCTTGATGGCCCTGGCTGTGGGACATCTCTTGGTTCTGGGGGAGGTACAATCCACCATGTTTTTCTCTGTGCTCTCTTCTCACTTGAGGTATTGAGGTATATCTGCCTTTTTTCAGGGTCTGCATCACGACGTGCCCTTTAGCGTCGCTGGTTTTCTGCAGCAGATTACAGTGTCATTTCCTGACAAATACATGTATACTATTTAAGCTACTATTGAAGGTATATAACAAATAAATGTTAAATACATAAATTATAAGTAGCAATTCAAGCTGTAAACATTTATTTAGCATTTAGCATAAGTTATGTCCATCCACCCTGTTACTGTGCAAACAGGGTGGACGGTAACAGGAGGGACATTTTATGCTAAAGTTAGCCATACTCATGTGATGAAAAACAAGCTAGTGTGCAGTGATCACTGAGGAAGATTTTTAACACGCTTATTAACCATATTTTCAAAATTACAAACAATGATCAGTTTCCACTATAAATAGGCATAAGGGTGGACATGTTATGCTTTACCACATCAGTGAATCATTCTAAAACATTGAAAAAAAGGGTGAATTAAGGACTGAAACTTACTCTGCTTCTTGAAAAGAATTTGCACCAAAAGGTATTGAACTTCCTAGGGTCATGTGATTAGAGGAACAGTCAGGGCGTGTTCAGAGGGATTTTCCATCAGAGTAACAGGGGGGACATTCAATTCAGGGACACAACATATTTTAAAGATTTTAAGCATTAAAAATGAATTACTAACAAAAAGTACAATATTGAATTTGAATTAAATGTGGAGTTTATTTGATTTTTTATCACTTATATTTGTGGCTGAAGTTATGCAAGCTTATTTGGGGACATGGCAGTTTAGACTACTTGCAGAGCAATTATTTTTTAATTAATTAATCCTGGGTACATATTATTGAAAGGGGGATTCACTATTTAAGATGATCCTTTAGAAACAAGAATTAGCCCATTTTTACTCAAAATATACCACATCATGTCATGGGGACTCAAATGGCACGGAATGCTAAGAATGACCCAACTCCGCTAGGTGGCACTTATGACGCAGAAACCACAATTCAAATGAATGCCAAAGTGTTTTTATTTATTTACAAGGAATTAAAAATAAGTATAATATAATAAATAAAATATAAATAAAGTAAAATAACATTAGAATTAGATATGTCTAATTCTGTGTAAATACTATTTAGCGGGTCCATGAATGGCTTAAATATAAATATATAAAGGTACATAAAATTAGAATATCATCAAAAAGTTAATTTATTTCAAGAATTCAATTTAACAGGTGAAACTAATATATTATATAGACTCATTACATGCAAAGTGAGATATTTCAAGCCTTTATTTGTTATAATTTTGATGATTTGGCTTACAGCTTATGAAACCCACAAAATCAAAATCTCAGAAAATTAGAATATTACATGAAATCACACAGTAATTACACAGTGATACCATGGTCATTGAACCAGGTTTTGGTTCTTTTGGCAGTGTGGGCAGGTGCAAATCCTGCTGGAAAATGAAGGAAGCATGAAGTGCTCTGGAAATGTCCTGGTAGACGGCTGCGTTGACTCTGGATTTAATAAAGCACAGTGGACCAAAGTCCTCTTTTCTGATGAGAGCAAATTTTGCATCTCATTTGGAAACCAAGGTCCCAGAGTCTGGAGGAAGAATGGAGAGGCACTTTATGTGGAGTGTCGAAGTCCACAGTAATCGATTGTCGAGTTTCTCCACTGTTGCTTAGTTACCTATGATCACGCGCGTGAACTCGACAATCGATTACTGTGGACTTCGACCGAAAACAGGATGTAAATACAGGTATGAGCGCTGGCTGAATAAACATAATTTTTATCCATATCTTTCACATCTACTGCAGTCAGATTCACCCGTGATCACTCTGAAGGAATCACTCACATGACCTGTGCACTTGTAATGACACATCAAGGATGTTAAGAGGCTTAAAGCAGGTTTAAAACTTGCCCCATTGAAGTCAGCAGGGTGCACATTTTAAAGGGGTCATATAATGGTACATGCACTTTTACAAGTTGATTGTACTGAAATGTGTGTTGGCAGTGCCTGTACACAACCATCATAAAATGGTAAAAGTTTTTTTTTTTAATCTCCTTATATGTTTGACACTCTCTGAAATCAAGCCGTTCGATTTTGTGACATCACAAAATCGACTCACCTCCCACTATTGTAATTGACAGCAGCGTTTCAACACAGACCCGCCCTCGCTCGTGAGCGAGCTGTCTGTCATCTGTGCATTGATATGCTGGAGAAGAATGGCGTCGTCTAAGCCATTGTGGCGTTCTGTTCTTGGGTGAAATAAGGAACACAGCAGTCATATTGATGTTTTGATGGAATATTCCCAAAGCATTGAGCGGGGATTCCCTCGGGATTCCCCACGATCAATGTCCATGCTGTCATGTTTGCGTGAATCATTTCACCAGACTGCTATACAAACGAGGGTCAGTATAAAGCTGGATTTGCTAAGAAGCTGCTCCTGAAAAAAGGATCGGTACCAACTATCGTGTTCCTGCTGAACCTCCAGAAGTGAGTGTAACGTTTTATTGACCTTTATATTAATATTTATATTTATCTTTGCAAATCGCTTGCATGCTTCACGATGAATACGGCTGTTTACACTCAGGGTACATCACGGCATGTTTTCTATGTACGACTTTCTCAATATAATTCATAATCCCACGTTTATAATGAACGACGCGTTATGGTCATTGTGTTATTATTAAAAACGGTGTGCGCACAGAACAGAGGGGCGGGGTGAGCAAAGCTCATTATCATTTAAAGACACAGGCACTCAAACGGCGTGCTGAAAACAGAGCTGTTTTTGACCAGGTAAAATTAGTGTTTTCTTACAATACTAATGAGAATTTTTAATTAAAGCATATTACAAACTTTTAATTTAGACCCTAAAGAATCATATTAGCTTGTACAAAAATGGCATTATATGACCCCTTTAAAAAGAGGATAACACGGTGTAGGCAACACCGATTTTTGTCGTTGTTCTCTGTACTGACAGCACTCCAAATTTACAAAAAAATGAGCTCAATGTTAAAATTGACCGGAGTTCTTCTTTAAACATGTATAAATGTCTCCTTATTAATCACAATAAACACAGGAAAGTAACCTTGGAATCATTGGAATCAAAATCATTGTGTATGCTGATGCTCATAACAAGTAATAATAAACAGTCAAATACAATAGCTACAACAATAGCTGGGAATATTTTGTCTACTACATTTAT
Source organism: Rutilus rutilus (assembly GCA_021464565.1). Taxonomy (NCBI): domain Eukaryota; kingdom Metazoa; phylum Chordata; class Actinopteri; order Cypriniformes; family Leuciscidae; genus Rutilus; species Rutilus rutilus. Next base: position 27,656,021 of record JAJAQA010000022.1, on the reverse strand, counting down.
GTTGCGGATATCTTCAGACTTAAACTAAAAGAATAAAGCAATAACAAAAACTAAAAGTTATACCAATTCCTTTCCTCTCTGTTTTGTTTAACTTGGTTCACAGCAAGTTTCAGACCCATTCCCACAGCTGCACAAGCTCCAACTGCAACTAGAGCCTCAGCTCCCAGCACACATCCTGCTATTGCTGCTCCTGTTCCTACAGCTGATCCAACATCATTTGCCTTTTCTTTTATCTCTTTTACAGTTATCCTTCTTTGAACTTCTTCAAACATTTTATTTGTGTAATGGCTTCCTCCATTTTTCATGATCATTCCGTCAATCTTCCTCATCAGTTCAGTGTCCTGACTGCGGTTCCTCATGTCTTTATTGTTGAACGCATGATATCTGCCACCACAGCTGTTGGTAAGTTTCTGTAGATGCTGGCTTTCCCCTAAATACTGTTGCAAATTTTTACGTCTCAGCTGATCAGCGCGAGTGAACAGAACGATGATGTAACGTATAGCATCTTCTCCAAAGTTCTCCTGAATCAGTTTTACTGTGTTCACCTCCTCGGCTGTGTATCTCGCACTGAGACTGATCACCAGCAGAAACACATGAGGACCAGGAAGTGACTGATAAACACACTCATTCATCTGTGTCTTCATTTCTTCTTTAGTCAATGATCCACAAAAACCTGGCATGTCAATTACAGAGATGACTCTTCCTGTTTATTCAGTTGTCAGCAGTGTTATACATAGATTTACCCAAGATTGTTTGTTTTTTCCCCCACTCATCTCTGGTTTGTGTTTGAAAGCCGTTGTCTTTCATTCCTCTCAGTGGGTGATAGTAATGTTTTTTTCATCTGATGAGGATAAGAATGGCCTCCTCCTCCACACATTGCAATCTTCCTCTGAGGACAGTGAAGTGACAGAATAGTAGCGCATAGTCCAGTGAGCTTGAAGAAGCTGAACCGTCAAGCACACTGCCCTACAAGGACACTTAGTTACTCAGATGACACACCGAACACCATAACACGACTCTGACTTGCTCACCTAGACATAAGAACAGGAGAAAGATGAACTCTGATTGGCCCGTTAATGACAAAAATAGAAGTGAATGAAAATGCACAAAGGTTTCTCTGTGATTATCTTTTCTCTATTGCATTTTACTGTTATTTTAGTCATGACAAGTCAAACTCATTTCAGCGAATTGGTTCTTTCAAGTAGCCCGTTTCAACTAACCGATTTAACCAATTCATTCAAAAAGAACCAACTCGAAAGAATGATTTCTTCCATTTACGGTTTCTAATGAAAAGATACAGATTTATGTAGATGATCAAGATGACCAACCACTTGAAGTTGTCTTTGGTTATCTAGCTCAGCCAGGTTCCCAGCTTCAGGTTCAGTTAGTCTAGATTCAAGGTTGATCTAGAAACCATGTGTAACCAGCTGCCATCAGAATCGGCATTTAGCTGGGGGTTTTCAGCAGGAGCTGAATAGGTTCTTCCTGCTGTGCAGATCGTTTGCTGGACATGCTTGTAACTTGTTCAGGTGAAGCCTCTACTTGAAACACTTTCTGTCCCAGGATGGTGTTTCCTGTCGAACTCTTCCCTGTTCCAGTCTTACCCATCAGAATAATCCTTACATCACTTACACTGAAAATCAAGAAATATTATTATATTTCAAATAGGATTTTGTTCCTATAACAGCAGGTGGAAAGTTGACACAAATGTGTTGAACTAAACTTATAGGCCTAATTTGAAAAGTTTGACAAATGACCAAGATGCATCAAAGCAGTTCATGATACGGTGCTTCATTAGACTGAATACAGGATCTTAATAATTAAGGTCACCATATGTTTTTCCTGTGTCAACAGTTTTTCATTTAGCCAAAACTACAACAAGAAAAGCTTTGCTTTCTTGCAAACAAGAAACATATTTTTTCATAATCCAGCAGAATAAAGAATAATCAAAACCAATTTAATCAAATATCAAAATCATAAAAAACTCATCAAAATAAATTTCTGAAGAATATTAACTCTGATACAACCTGCATATACTGTACTGAACTGTCACTAAACTTTTGACTGATAACCAGACTTAAAGAATACCACCTTAAAGAAATCTATACCTTGTTGTACATAATATTGTCTAATGAAAGTCTGACAAAATTGAAACATGTTAGAAGCTAATATCACTTTCAGAAACAAAATGTGGGGGAAAAGTTAAAGTACTCACTGGATGCATAATCTGAGTAATATGACATTCTGGAATTGTCATTTGACAGTAATGCCTCTGTGGAAAAAATCAAAACACAAAAAAGCATGTTTAAAGTTTTTAATTATTATTATTGCATATTCATGTTGCTTAAAATAATGTAAAATATTGTCAATACATTACTTACCCCTATCACTCATTTCTGAAAATTTCTGGAGATTTTTTAGCTGTAAATGTTGTGTAAAAGCTTCACTGTAAATGTTGATCAATCAATCAAAATATCTTATTGTTAAAAGCTCGCCGATGATCTGCCCTTACTGCCTCAGCCTACTGTCAAAAAGTCTAGTTTCATTACAGGATATTACATTTCATAACAGAAAGTAGCAAATGTGTCCGGTACGGATGCAGAGAGAGAGTGAGGACTCAAAATGCAGAGAGTTTAATGGGCTTTATTTAATAAAAATTTAAAAAAAATTTAAAAAAAAGACAATAAAAACACCTTGTAAAGGATAACAGGACTGGGACAAAGTCAGGGCTGTATGAATAGTTGCACATAGCACTGGTGCTGCAGAGTTTGGAAGTTTTGTAGCACAGGCCACACAAATGCACATAAGATATCTGTTATCTCTGAAACCACAAGTAGTGAAGTCCAACTCTTAAACAGACGTGTGGCTGACAAAGAACTGTGATGTTTCATACAGGGCACATAAAATACAAACCAAGACAAACATTTTATTTTGCCCAAATTGTCAGACTGCATGAACATAACACCCTTTGCTTAACATTAAGTAAATGTTTAGCAAAATACAATGTTAGCCCGGATATCTAATAAAATAATTTAATTACATTTTAATATAAAATAATAAGTAGATTTAATATAAAATATAAGTAGATTCTACTAATTTGTGGACATAATTTGAATGTGTGAATAAATGTAAGTTAGATGGACTCACAAATTATGAAGTTTTTCTCCTGACCACGCCTTCCACACAGTGGTTTGATGCTGCGAGTCAGGTCAGGTGCTGTAACGACATTTTATCGTGGTGTGTGTGAATTCAAGGAGCTGTTGATGAGAAGTTGGAACATTTTAGCAATTTTTATGGACATTTTTCCCGACATTTACCTTTTTATTGTTTCTTTGTTGTCCTCGAGAGTCCGTCTGTGAGCAGTGAAAATCAGTGTTTGTTTGTTTTTCAGCTAGCTAGATTTCTGACTCACGTCCAGCGGGCATCGTCACGCTTGGACCCCTGACCGGTGAGTTCGACGTATGTTTTTTGTCTTCCTTCCTATTGTTTCTTTTTGATTCGAGGAGCTGTTGTTGAGACTGAGAGTGTAACGGTGCGTGTCCACTGGCACAGAGCGAGAGTTTTCAAGTCATTCCTATGGAAGTTGAACTTCAAGCTCGCGCAGTGCATTGTGGGATTGACAGCAGACCGGAGAAAGTGTTGAGAGCGTCAAAAGGTTGGGCAGTTCTTTATGCAAACATCAAGCGAAAAACGCATAATTCCCAGTCAAAGAACGGCTCAGAGTACAACGTCACATTTTGTCACATCAGAATTACAGTAATATGACATGGTGTGAATGCAGCATATGGCTTTGAGTATTTGTATTTAACAACAGAATCATCTGATATAATGTATTTGTCTTTTTATCTTTTTCTTCCTCTGTTAGGATGCAGCTGACAGGGACTCATACAGACAAACTCCAGTGAGAATCCTCTGCGTTGATCAAGAAAGTCCTCAGCTAAACCCAGTTAGAGCGAGGATTGATTTGGAAGGATGTTTGGTGATGAACTGACCAACCTCAGGCCTTCTGAGTCCCTTTTTCAGACTGATTTACGCCCTGCCCTGGAGTACCCGAACTTTATGAAAAACAATTTAAATTTTATTCAGCAGGTAATGTTTAGCCTGGGAAAAGGTGAGCTGCCACCTAAAATTATATACTGACAATATATTGAACTCATGAGTGTAAACAAACCATATAGTTTTGGTGTGATTCTGAGATAGACTGTTCATATGCTTTACAATACACTAATTTGTTAAAACAAACTATAGTTTTTCTTTTCATGTTTTATGAGGAAAATGTTTTTAGGGCATGGAAAATTCATGTTTTGTTGTATTTCAAATGAAAATTTGGAATTGAATTTAAATAAAACAGAAAAATGTATAAATGTATTTAAATTTATTTGCTTTGCTTCATTACTTAATTTTCTAGTTTAACAAATAAAAAATAAATCAATTGACATAACTTTAACTTACTTAGTAGATTGAACTTATATACTATGTGTAATAATAATATAGTAATTTATATTACAAAACATTTTAAGTTAAATGAACTCAAATTTTTCAAGTTACCATTGCTTAATTTTTTTAGGGCAACCAGTTTGCTCACATTTTTTAAGTAGATTCAGCTTGTCTAGGCTAACAACATCCATCCGTTTTGGTTGAGCGGTTGGAAATACAGCTTAATTTTCCTATAAATCATTAGAAAGGTCTACCCCTGGTTTTACAGAAAAGGCTTAAGCTAGTTCCAGACTAAAATGCATGTTTGAGCTGTGCTAACTGCCTGAAAGCAACTAGTACTGATATATCTTAAAAATATTTATTTTTCTATGGCATGGTTATAAAAGATACTTTTAAAAGAGAACCCGTTTAATCTCAAATTTTCCGTGCAATTTTTTATACTCGGTCACAATAGTGACCGGTGGGAGACACCATAGTCAGAATACATACAAATTCTTCATTTAGACCTATTTACACAACACATTCCAAGACATCCATAACCTCGTTTTGTCATTTCATAAAGGAGGCTTAGTGAGGTGAAAAGGTTGTCATGTACAAAGTTACACCCTGGAGGAACTTCCACTAATTCGGCTAGACCTCTATGGGCTAGACCAAGGACTACACTTGGCCTCTGCCCTAGGTCAGTTTCAGGGAGATGTGTGTGCACTCATTCAGTGCACTGAAGATGGGCCGTACTTTGTAGCCTGTTAAGCTGCAACCCCACTTTTGAAAAATCCCCAGAAATGACATACCCAAACTGAAACAGATACAGTTCATGAACCCTTTGCACTAAAAGCACAAGTATGATCTCATTTGAAAGCTGACACCTGGCAGTTTACTGTAAATGTAGAATTAATTATTGTCATAATGACAAAAATTGTTATAAATAGCTTCAAAGTTTTGTAAAGTTATTAGAAATTATTTTTTATGAAACATCCTCATGAAAATAAAATTGAAGTTGGCACTGTAGCAATTTAGAAATGCACTACAGCTAAAGTCACATGTCTAAACATTTTGGCCCAGCTTCACAGACATGGCTTAGCATAAGCCAGGAGTAGGCCTTAATGTGTACTAGTTAAACTGGGGCATTTAAGTACCTTTCATGAACGTGGCTTAAAATAAGCTTAGTTAGGCCACATTTACACATAGCCGGGTATTTAGAGGAACGAATATTTCTCCCCCTCCGTTTTCAAAAATAACATCGTGCACTCAACATCGTTTTCAAAAAAAGTTGTTTACATCAACCCGCATAAATACAATGGGCGGCAGTGTAGGGAGAAGGATAAAGCCATGCAAGCCAATCAGAATCCTCAAAATCGACAACAACGAATAGCACGAGCGACTTCCTATTCCTTTCAAAACAACAGACATGGCGCGAGGTTCGTTCGTGTGGACAGACAGCGAAGCAAATGCAAACAGGCCAAAAGCGTTTGCAGAAAAGTAAAAATGAGTACCACTTTAACAGCATCCATGATCAAATAGTAGCCAAACAAACTCTAAACATAGGGCGCTCACATGACGTAAGCATTTTCTGGCGCATAATGTGACGTTTGAGAACCTAAAACCCCGTTTCTCCCAGTTGACACGGCAACACATAACCGGCGTTTTCAGAAATCTCCACTTTGGCCGGAGTTTTTAGAAATAATCGTTTTCTGGGATAAAAACGGCGTTTTCGTGTAAATGACAGGCCAAAACGCATGAAAATATATGCGTTTTCCCATCGTGTAAACGGGGCCTTAGTCTGAGACTACAGAGTCCTGGAGTAAATTAAGTAATCTTAAATGAAAACACCTGGGATAGGCCTGATTAAGTTGAGTATAAGCACATGCCGTTGGGCTGATGGTGCTCATAAAAACCTGGAATGGACCAGAAAACATTATTATCGGTGTACATTTTGACACAAAGCAATGACAGATGCAAAAAGAATTCGTTCCAAAAACTTCAGTGAGTATGAAAAAACACTACTGAAACAAATTTTGACCAACCATCCAGTTATTGAAAGTAAAATCCACACTTAATGTAAATGAAAATGCAACCACAAGAACAATACAACAACTTCAGGTGAGATTTCTTCATTATTATCATTGCTCATTTCTCATATTCATATTTTTGGGACAATTTATAATGAATGATTTTTGCCTGTATAGACTCTGTGGAAGAACCTTAAACTGGCTTTAAAACGACAGAATGCAGAGATCAGAAGACAGCGATGTACTACTGGTGGTGGACCACCAAATAAAGACAAAACTGATGAATTGAGTGACTTGCTGTCTGGAATAATACAGCACCAGCAACCTCTGGATGGTATACCAGATGATGATCACTTGAACAGTTCAGATGAAGATCTGAGCACAAATGGTATGTTAGAAAGAAATTGATTTCTTCCTTTGGTACATATATTCCACTCTGTCAATTTTTATTCTTCTTTCATTGTAAGGATCATGTGAATTTATTTGTGCCTCTGTTTTTCCCCACAGAAGAAAGGAATCTGAACGGGTTGGAAAAGCCAGAGCACAGTGAGTGTGTGCCTTCCACATCTGCTCCTGCATCCCTGAGAAAAGATGCTGCCACCACCTTTCAGCAGAGAACAAGCAAGATGACCATCCATGAAAAGTTAGCCAGAGAATTTCATGAGGAAAAAATGAAATATCTGAAGGAAGAACATGAAATGAAAATGAGAATTCTACAGGTTGAATTGGATATGAAGTTGGAAGAAAGAGGTATGATCCAAAAACGATACAGTAAGGAGGCAATTGTGATTACCAGCCATGGTGAACAATATGATGTATAAACAATAAAAACAAAAATAAACCTTTTGTCATTTAGATATTCATGACTGAGTGTATTTAAACAACCACAAACTACATTTTCAACCAGTATTGGTTTAGTAATTTTTTTTAATTTTGCTGCACACTATTTTAATTTTGTACAGAACAAAAATTATCAAGGCAAAATAAGGCATAATGAATACATTCCATATTGAAATACATCTCATCTAGCTGAAGTGCTGCAATGTGAAAGCAACTCTGTGTGCAAGTCCTCGTTGGTCACTGGCTGCCTCAGTCATGGGCACATCTGCTTCATCGTCATCTTCCATTGGAGGATCAGGACAGCAGCGCTGCTTCAGGTAGTTGTGCAGCACCGCTGTAGCAATGATGACCTTGCAGCATCTCCTTGGCCTGAAGCGAAGTGTATTACGTAAACACTGGAATCGATTTTTCCATATTCCAAACATGCGTTCAACCATGCCTCTTGTTCGGATATGAGCTCTGTTGTATCTTTGCTGCTCGGCTGTTGTGGGATTTATTTATGTTGATTTATGAATAAAAAGTTACTCTGACCATATCCACTGTCACCAAGTAGAAGTCCACTATACTGTCCACTCTGAAACTGAGCACATAATGAAGAGTTAACAAAAATCCTTGAATCGTGAGTTGAACCTTTCCAGCGCGCAACAATGTTTGAAAACTCTAAATTAGGTGTGCATACACCCTGAACGTTGATAGAAAACCAGTTCTTACGGTTCCTGTACTCAGCATCAGGGGTTGATGGACACTTGACAGGAACATGACATCCATCTATACAGCCAATGACACCTGGGAAGTGCCCATATTCATAGAATTGCACTATATATTTCGTTTCACGGTGAAAGGTCCCGGACGCAAAAAAACCTCAGTGTGAGCAGAACTTGGAGAGAAATGGGTAAAGGCCTTCCTCCCAGAGACAGACAGGAAAGTCTAGGCTCAAGCAAAGATATTATCTCCACTGCATTTTCCTTGGACATACGAAAGCGGTCTTGAAAAGCTGTGTCATCAAAGTAATGTAATGGATCACTCCTATCCACAAGTACTCTGGCTGGCCTCTGTTGTGCATGTTGGTTTTCATTTAGATATTCCAAATATTCCATGCTCCCTCACAAACAGTACTAAGCAGGAGTTAAACCTGCCTCTTTGAAGGATTAATTTAAGATTCAATTTAGTCATAGACTAGCTATAATCCTTCCTCTTGCAATCGGCTTTGTTTAATCCAGAACAGGCTAAATCTTTGACTATTTTAATCTGTGCAAGTCGCTTTGAGTTAAGACAGCTCAAGTGGGCAGTTTAGTCTGGGACTAGGCTTAAGCCATGTCTGTGAAACCGGGCCTTTATGTTTAAAATCTGAAGATAATAAGTCCAAAACTCTGTATTTAGTTAAATGTTTTTCAAGACCATGTCAATGACTTTATTTTAATTTGACGCTAAAATGCTTCTGATGTTTATTGCCATCTTCTAAGCATCTATCCAGTATATTGTCTCTATTGTTTTGTGGTGCAGACGATCCCCATTCAGTCTCAGTCTCCCCCTGCACACATTCACACCTCTCCAGCCTGGTTATGGGTCTAAATATGCATTTCTTTTGTCTGCATTATAGTTACTAACGACTGGCTATTCACAGGCTATTCATAGGGTTTCAGTCCCTAATTTCTTTTCTCATCTAAGTTTCTAAGTTCATCTCACATATTAAACTGTATCAAATGCATTTCTTGAATAAGGAAACATTTCAGAAAGCATTCAAAACATCATAAAAGTATAACTTCTAGGTTGCAGGTGCACCTAAGGCTAGCTAGCATGTTAGCTTAGCACACCATCAATACACGACAATTTATGAGATTAAAACCATGTTTGTGCTTCAAACTTACTTTATAACGCAAGACGAGTATTTTAAATAATCTTCTGTGATCTAATTTGGCTTCAGATAAAAAAATCAGACGGAAAATATATGGTATTCTGCACAATGACAGTCTATATAGATTAGCATTACATTATAAATATAATCTATTATTATGGAAATACCTGGCATGGCTTGAAAAACACAGGTAACTCAAATATCATTGCAATCATGTTTATTGTCTTCAAAAAGTCTGTATCTGCATGTAACAGCGCGATCTCTGTAGCTTTGTGTGTATCAGTGACGTCCTGGAATGTCACATGATTATGGCTCTTCTTCATGTTCCATATATGGACTATTATTGTGCATAATAGCGCCCTCAGGCTATTGGTATGAATTGAAAACACAGTATCAGATATTCTAAGCATTTATAATGATTACATTGACGCATTTGGGTATAAATTCAATAAATATTATTCCTGTCTATAGAAATCTGATGTAAATCTATGAGAATCTATCAATATTTCTCCAAATCTGCACATTTTTGAGCTAAAGCCCTGAAGGACGTTGTTTTGTGTATCGCTGTCATGACGACAGCACAGAGTTTTTTTATGAATGAAAGCGGCTGACGCGCATAATTAATTTTAAAGGTATCGACTCATTTTTTCATTTCATAACTCCTGACACAAATTAAGAAATAACTGTTGCTATAAGTTTCTCAGAATACAATAGTGGTCAAATACTGAAACTTGAGTCTTATATCTTTTTAATGTTGTATAGTTTGTCAAGGTATAACATTAAATCTGATAGTAACTTTGAACTATATATAAAAAAAAACGCTTCAGTGCGCCCGCGCACTGGCAACGGTTAACAGGTGTAGGGTCGTTTGTGGTCATGTGTGGGAAACTTTATCAGAAAATTCCTCATCAAATCTTCTAAACAAACTTAAGCAAATTAAAAAGGTCTCGTATTCTGTTAGCCTTAAAAACAAATGTTCTAAATCTTCTGCTTCCCACAAAATCGACATTCCCCAACTACTGACGGGTTCAGGTGTGCCACATGTCGGCCCGTAGCTATGGCCCTGTGAATAATCCTCCACTGTAGATCAGCAGTTTGTTTCTCTACAGCGAGATTACACAGGGTCCTCCACCTCAATCCGTGTATTATTCGGCACAAATTAATGTCACTGCAAACCACTTAAATCATAAACAGTGGTCAAATATCGAAGCTGGAGTCTTAAACCTTCATTATGATGCTGAATTTGTCCAGATCAAATAAGAGTGTGATGTTTTTACGAGTAATGAATTTTGAACAACACAAATCCGGGATCACCAGTGATCCCTGCCGAGCAAGGGGATAAGGAGGTACCTTCCCTGCAGGCAAAGGTCCTTTCTGTATGATTTAGACCAAGGTTATTTTCATAAACGAAAACTGAAACTTAGACTAAAACTATTGGTCAAAAAACATTTTCGTAAACTGAAATAAAATTAGAAATTCATAATAAATGAAAAACTAAAACGAAACGAAACAAACAACGATGCGAGGCCAGTGGCGTGATTACTGATTAGCGACACCTGTGAGACGCACGGGTCTTGTATCTCTCACGGAGGAGCGGGTATTTTCTTAGCAGTGGTAAAAACGCACATCAACCGATCACGCCACCGGCCTCGCGCCGTTCTACTGCGGCCCTAGCCTCGTCCTGCTCGCCACAGTAAACATGATGAATGGCAACTGTAGAACGCAAAAGCCGGTGGCGTGATTACTGAAGAGTGCTTGTGAGACGCGCCGGTCTCATGGGCTATCCCTCACGGAGGAGCGGGTATTTTCTTAGCAATGGTAAAACGCACATCAACCGATCACTTGTTTAGCGTTCATGTAAACACTACATTCAGATTCACCAGTCGGAATGAATTCAGTTAGATTGAAACAAAAGTTGTGCATGTAAACAATGAATGGCGACTGTAGAAAGCAAAAACTGAATCCCGGACATTTTGGACGATCTCAACGGCCGGACATGTCCGGGAAAAAGAGGATGTATGGTAAACCCCTACTACTCAGCTTTCTCCACAGAATTAGAACTCGATAGCTTAGCTTCCAAATAAAGATGGCTGACACTGCTTGTACATTCTGTGAGTGAGATCCCACCCTCTGTGGGCGGGTTGAAAACATGCGGAACAGCTCCTCCTACTGGCTGTAGTCTTTAGCCTCTGGCCAAAAAATCCTCCGATGACGCAAAATGACGATTTTTGCGTCACCGGGGGATTTTTTCCAGACAAAAAATACATAAATATCTCATATCAGGGGGATATGAGGGGGGAAAGCATGGTAATTCGAAAATACTACAGGTTTTCTACTGATAAAAAGCTTAATGCTAAATCCTGAAGTATCCCTTTAATATTGAAAGCAGAAAAATGAGAAAAGAGTCAACTTTTCATTTTTTTTTTTTTTAAAGCTGAAAACAAGAATTCAGCTGGATTATTCGTTTTTCGTTCTGATGTAGAAAAATTAATTAACAGCTTGAATATTCGATTTCTTCACGTGGGCGGGAATGAAACGCCCCTTTGCTCTGATTTGTCAGCCGAAGATCAAACTGTGTCATCATCAGTTCTTCCTCAGTTCCGCACAGCAGAATAAGAGTCCTCCGCTGCTGCAGTTGCGTGGATTCATAACGCGTTTATTGCAACTACATTTAATCTTTTTCTCATCAAACAACCAGACTAACGAATGGCTCAACACAACCCGTACCGGGGAAGAGCCTAGACAGGGCTTTCTTATGTGAAGACCAGGTGTTCTCAAGTGCCAGGGGGTCCGTGAAATAATTTACCATTTTCCTATATTTTCCGGACAGTAAAGTGACGTTTTTTATCATGAAGCACGCTGTGATTTATTTCTAAGTGACCTATATAATGCATTTTACTTCAAATAATCTAAATATTGACTTTCAAAAGTAGGCGCGGCAAGAAGGCTATTCACTATTGCTTCATTTTTGTTGTGCGCCAGAAAGATGTTCAAGGAGACGGAGATGCGCTAAAGCAGCGCATAATGTTGTTTTCTTTATTTTTCAAAGGCATGACATTTTATAGTCATTTTGAATGTACACAAATAAAAATATACATTTTACTGTTTCAAATGACATTGTATTAAGTGCTAATGTGCTCACGCCCAAGGAGAGCGCGCGCTATTCAAACGCAAATGATCTGAGGCGATCCATGCAAACGTGTCAACACGATAAAAACACATCAAGTTTAATCAGACGATGAGCCAAGTAATATTGTTTAACACCAATTACCAGTGTGCTCATTAACATTCTCATGTATCTCAAAAAAGGTGAATTTAATTATTTATTTCCAGAGTTCAGATAGCTTTACTGCTTGAAAGTCTTTGTAAAGTTAAATTAAACTGTCGTCTTCCCCTGTATAAGTAAGAATCAGGAGCCAGAGTCGCATTGGTGTGACATCAACTCCCCTCTTCGATTGATTGGCTAGAGGAGTAGCTGTCAATCTAGAACTAGTGGACCAATGGTGACACTTAAGCCCGCCCTAATTTACATGAAACTGGAACTGCAACATTTGGTAAAGCAAGTGCAGAACATAGAAAGAAGAGCGAAGAGAAAAACAGCACAAGCGTACAAAAGAGTAAAATATGAGCAGAAAATGCAAGAGAGCACAAAGTACAGAGTAATAAAACCAAGGAAAACAAACTTATGGGCATGCTTTCTTAAAAAGTATAAGTTTTGTGCAAAATAACTTTTAATGCGTTTAAACTTTTTATTCATGCTTGTTATTTCTTGATTCACGCCTATTATATTTTGATCCGTGACCACGTTGTTTGCTATTCTGATCATTTTGCATTATTTTTTTCAGTTTGTGCAATATATTTTTACATGTGTTTTTAAATTTTTGATTCACGCTTATTATTTTTTGATCCGTGGCTGCAATACTTAAGGTGGGATTTTGATCCCATACAAAGCTGCTAGATCTGCTTATTTTTCAATCCTATTCGAAGAAAATAAACATAATCCTAGGTATTTATTTGAAACAGTGGCTAAACTAACTAAAAAGAAAGCTTCAAGCCCAGAAGTTTCCAAGCAACACAGCAGTAATGACTTCATAAACTTCTTCAATTATAAGATTGATAATATCAGGGACAAAATTAAAACTAAGCAACCGTCTACTACAGTATCGCACCAGGCAGTGCTCTTAAAACTTAACTTAAAACCGAGACTTTCAATCGGAAAAGAAAGGAAAATTGAGATGAGAGTAGTAAGATGGCTTGAATAAAGCTGTTGAACCCGTTTTTCTGATCTTAATTTGGGTTCTTTCGTCTGCGTGTTTACATGGTTACTTTTTCTTGAGAGAGAGCCTTCTTGAGAGCGAGAACAGAGAGATGGAGAGAACAGAGAGAGAGCTTTGTTTCGGGTCTAAGATTTTAAACTCAAAAGTTTGTCCAACCTCCAGGATGAGTTCTGGCCCATTAGACACTGGCTAAATTTAGGAGGTGGCATTCTTTTCAGTTCTGATCGTAAATTATCTTATCTGGGGGGGTGTCTGTTCTCTAGCTCTTAAGCAGAGAGAACAGAGGCCACAGTTTAGACATGATTTCTAATTAAAAGAAGATCAAAACATATTACACAGATTTCATTCCAGCCAACTTACTAGTTTTGAACAGACAATCAAACAGCCATGAAACGAGACACACTTTCATTCAAACATCTAATAGTTATAACAATTACATGACTTGTATGTGATCTAAGCGTGCATAGACACATATATAGATTGTAGACAACAAAGAATGATGTAGATGTTTGATTATAGGTCAGTCAAGAATTGTTCTGGGATAATTTCATGGATTTTGATATGTAAAGTCTTTTTGGTGTGTAAAGTTTATGGGGTTTAGACATTCCAATCTGAGGTCATGGATAGTTCCTGCTGAAAAGAGGTTTTGTTCATCTCTCATGGGACCTTGGTCCTTAAGAAAGATGGGGTCTGTTAGTCGCAGGTAGGGCTTGGTAGGGCCCTGAGCAGTACCATCTCTGAATGATCTGTCTTTCAAAACTATCAAATGTTGACCAGTTTTTCATTTAGTTAGCCAATAAAAGTCTTTGGTTACAGACTCTCTGGAGCCTGGGTGATTTATGGCTCTGGGTTTGGTGATTTGAGTCTCCGAATGTGAAGACTCTTTGTGGGATTATGTATGAACAAAATCACCTAAAAGCTTCAATTGTGTTTGGTTCATTCTCGTAGTTGTTACAACGCTTAATAAACAAACTACAGCTAGTTCAAAACGCAGCAGCTCGAGTTCTTACCAGAACCAGGAAGTATGACCATATTAGCCCGGTTCTGTCAACACTGCACTGGCTCCCTATTAAACATCGCATACATTTTTAAATATTGCTGATTACTTACAAAGTATTAAATGGTTTAGCTCCGCAGTAATTGAGCGAGCTCTTAACGCATTACAGTCCTTCATGTCTATTGTGATCTCAAAATTCCGGCCAGTTAATAATACCTAGAATGCAGGGCCGGAGTGGGGCCACTTTTCAGCCCGGGAGTTTCAGGCCCAAGACCGGCCCACTTTTTCCATGGTGGAATTCCAAATTACCACTTTACCACTTTTTCCAAACTGGATAAATGAAGCAACAGTTCAGCTCTTACTATTGTGTAGTTTTTATTAATACCATGGTTCAACAAATAATGTAAAGGTTAAATAATAATTCACTTAAGCTGAGAAGTTAACAAAAACAGAAAGAAAGAAAAAAAGAAAGCATTTGAAATGTATCCCACTCTTGAACTAATGTTTACAGTTTTATTTGTATTCAAAAATAATGCTTTTTTTAATCAAGAAACGTGATAGCGTGATAGAAACGCGCTACCTACTCTCAGATAAATGAGGCATATGATTAATCAGATGCAAATAGAAATATAAAACCAGTCCTAATTGAAAGAAAACACGTTGACAAAAAAGATTGAATCCAATATTGGGTGATAATATAGTATAATGAGAGATTTATAAGCAATTTTTTGTAGGCTGGTTATTTTTTACCGGGAACACCACAAGTGTGACTGTGTGCCATTTTGTACAAAATAAGTTTTTCAAAACAAATTTCCTGGTGAAAAATTAAAGTAGACTAGTGTGATCAACAGTGCAAATTTTTTTTATAGCTTGAGTTTTGTTATCATCAATATTAAATTGCATAATATTTGCAAAGTCTACGAATCGCCATGTATTGGGTGATACAAAAAGGATATAAAATAAAAATATTTTAATTACATTTTATATTTTGCTTGTGAATAGGTTGACAACGCTACAACAGTATTAGCCAAATAATTACGTTGCTAATGCTAATCATTACTAGACCTATCTCTCTTTACCCATTGCCACTTGTGTTTGTCCTCTTGAAAATAAATCTGTAAGCTTGGCACATTTAGCAGCATCCTCCTGCAATGCCTTTCTTTTTTTCAACCTGGCTTTTTCAGCCCCTCCTGGCCTCTTTCTCCCATCCATCCTCCCTGACGCGTACCGTTACGGTAGGGCCGGCCCAGCTATCGGTAGGCGCCGGCGGTGCCACGGTAGCCTACCTGAGAAAACGTTTTGGAAAAGACGGGCGATGGACCCAACCAACTCTATGGGAGGGGAGGGGAGAACTCCCTCTCATGGTACAACCCATGCAAAGGCTGCGCGCTGCGGTGTCAGAATGTGGAACGTGTGTAGCCTAATGTAACTAACGTGACAAATGTGAAAAAAATAAAAAAAATCCTCGACCGGCCCAAAAGTGAAGCGGCCCACCGGGAATTCTCCCGATTACCCACCCCGGGCCTGCTAGAATATCAAAATCGACCGCTGTCTGAAAGACTGAAAGTCTTCCTAACATTGTCCGGGAAGCAGACACACTCTGTCAGTTCAAAGCTAGACTAAAGACACATCTCTTTGACCTAGCATTCACATAATACATTATAGACTTCTATAATTCAATGTTAGGCTGCATAGATTAGGTCAGCCGGAACCGGGAACACTTCCCATAAATCCTGATGTGCTCGTTACATCATAAGAAGAATGGCATCTATGCTAACTTTAGTGTCTTTGTTTATCCCGAGGTTTTCCCGCAGCCTGCCGGATCCAGGCCGTATCCAGATCTGACGAAGGACCTTCGTCTGGACCCGATCCAACGCAGTGCTGAAGTGCCAACTAGTCTCTCCCTATGGAGGGTCCCTTTACCACTCTACAGATAAAGCATTGACGGGAAAATTCGTTTTGCATATCTACCCCGAAGTGACAAAATAAAATAAAATTCTGTATCAAAATTTTTAAGGAAAGACCAGTAGTTTGTTTAGGCTTGGTTTTTAGGGAATTACAAACCTGCGCACATATATGTGACCCGTCACGGAAACCAGGGACACAAGTCGGCAGCACAACTTTCGAGCAAAATGAGAAAGAAGCGTTTTTTTTTTTTCAAAATTGGTGATTTTCGTTTTTTTTGCAGAATCTGTTAGTTGAGATCACGAAGAAGCCTCTCCATGTTTGAGATAGCAGTATTGGTGTATTTAAAAGCGTACATTTTGATGTTGAAATCGGCTTGTTTTTCGGAGATTCTAGCACGCAGTAGGGGCGTGTCATTGTCGGTGTGTATTTCCATACTGAATAAGCCGGCGTGGCTACTTATTATGCATCTTATTTATAAGATGTTTTTATTTATAAGATATTATGCTACTTATTATATCTGATTTCAAAATTCAATGAAGATGGACGCCAATAACATTACGATGTCCAGCAATCGATTTAAATAGTAGGTTACATGGGGTTTAATTTGTCGTTTAATGAGATGTAGCCTAATACATGTTGTCAGTGCCAATACATAGATCCGCCTATGTAATTAATGCGAGTATGAATGGTACAGTGGTAGAGCTTTCGCCAGACGTGTCAGAGGTTGAGAGTTCGAATCTGGCCTTGTAAAGTTTTTTTTTTTTTTTCTCGTATAGTTTTTTTTCTCTCATCAAAACGATTATGTTCATCAGTGGTTGTATATCAAGCAGGGACACGCAAACGTTTGAATTATTTTGTTATTTCAACAGAACGAATAGAGAGTATTCGCAACGCAACGGATTGAAGCGCGCGTCGAGTGAAGACAATGCAGTGTGTGCGCGAGCCACACGAGTAAACACTGTATCTGCGCCTCTGATCGCAGCGGCAACGAGCACTTTGATCACTTGATTAAAAAAAACGGTGAGGTAAAGTATCAGCAAATGTTTGTTTTTGACAACTGTTCAAGTTTATTATATATTCGCAATATATTCACAACTGTTATTTACCGGTAAATGGTCTAGACTAAGTAATTGTCACTGTTTATTGTGGAGATGTTAACGCACGGGTCTGTTAACTTAAGCAATACTTTAAGGTAGTCTAATATTTGTTTGACTAATAAATTACTGACACAGTAAAGGGTAGATTTAAATAAAGAAAAAACTAAATTTAAATAAAGAAAAATGACATTTAAATAAAGAAAAAACGAAAATTAAATAAAGAAAAAAACGAAATTTAAATAAAGAAAAACGAAATTAAGTTAAATTAAAAACGAGATTAATTTAGATTGATAACGGGTAAAAAGGCTAATAGCCTACATGTTGGGTCCGTGTACTTTTTCGTTCATTCATTATTCTATTTAGGAATGAGAGATGAAATGTAAAAAAAAGGGTGCAGCAAGGGTGCAAACAGAAATGGCTGTATTTTTTGTACATAGCATAGCCTACTTTGTTATGATTTTAGTATTATAATGATTAATAAATGCAGCACAATTATCCATATACTTGATTTGAAGCCTTTCAACTTGTGTGTGCAAAATGCAGAATTAAATTAATGTGCAGCAATTTGTACAAATAGAGTCTGTAGGTCTACTATATTGTTGAAAGTATGAAAAGTGAACAGCACGAGTAATAGGATGCACAATTTGAGATGGGTCAGACATGATTTTGACCACTTCATTAAGTTTTGTAGAAAGCCTTTCTTTAAAGTGAATTTCGTTTTGTATAAATTGTATCTTAATTTTAATCAATTTTTCATCAACCAATTGCCTTGAGTGGATTTAATGAATAAGAAGGAAATATATAGCAGACAATATAATCATGGAGGCGCCGACGCGGTCACTTGCATTGCACGTTAACTGGAGCTCATCTCATCCTAACTTAACGAAACTCAGTGTATGCCTCACACAGACATGAGAAAGACATCAAATACACAAAGCTTTAAAAGTATTTAAACAAAATAATTCAAAACGAAAAGAAAAAGGCTACTCTCTGATTATGTGATTATAGCCTAGCCTATTTTGTGAATTGTTCATTCCCAGTTGGCACACATTTTGCTGCATTTACAAAAGTGCCGCTCTAGGCAATTGCCTAGTTCGCCTATATGGACGCGCTGGCCCTGGGGTCAGCAATGAGTGTATTGATTCATTGTCCCTTCATAGTTTGCAAGAGACATTTAATAAACCGAGATGTAGGCTATTTAATAAACTGAGCGTAGCCTATTCATCTGTCAATATGAAACGCGACTTGGCCATTCTAATTAATGATCGGAAGAACGCGTATCGACCACCGTTACTGTAAAATATGCACGTATGTCCATTTAAACTCGATTTTGGTCAAATGTGGATTATATCATTACACTGGCAACAATATGGTTCCATTTAAAGATGCCGTACCAAGTATGACAATGCTACGTTCAACTGCTTTTGAAATTACGGTGTTTTTTTCACTTCCTGAAAAGTAACCATTTTGGACATACAGTACGTGAGTTTCATCGGGCAGCGACGATATATATATATATATATATATATATATATATATATATATATATATATATATATATATATATATATATATATATATATACAGGCCTATATGATCCGAAGTAAATAGTAACTCGCTACTTGAGTAGTTTTTTCATTGGATACTTTTTTACTCTTACTCAAGTAACTATTATTATTACTTTTACTTTTACTTTGAGTAAATATTTCTATAAGTACTTCTACTTTTACTTGAGTACAGATTTTGGATACTCTACCCACCTCTGCAGATTAAACCTTGTTAAAGTTTTTCAGTCAAGAGCAGTAAGAGATTTTCTCTTTTTTTAGTTATTTGATTAACGTTTTGCTTTTACTTTAAGACACACATAATCAGATTTCTTTCTGTTTACGTTCACTTAAAGGGATAGTTCACCCAAAAATGAAAATTACTCCATTATTTGTTCACCCTCAAGCCATTCTAGGTGTATATGACTTTCTTCTTTTAGACGAATATAATCAAGTTATATAAAAAAAATGTCCTGGCTCTTCCATGCTTTATAATGATAGTGAATGTAGGATGAGATTTTGAAGCCCAAAAAAAGTGCATCCATCCATGGTAATAGTAATTCCATAAGTTATTAAAGCCCTTCCAGGTGTTATTAAAGCCAGGCGTTTGTGTAAGAAAAATATCCATATTTCAAACTTTATCAACCAAAATAACTAGCTTCCGGCAGATGGCTGTACACATCGTGACAGAAAATGCCATCATTGGGTGCATTCTGCACGAGCCAAGGAATTACAGGAAAATCATTTTGTTTCTAGCCCATATGGTTCTAAAACTTTTAAAATAAATGTAAATGAAAATTTGGACAGTAAGTGGTGCTGGAGGGATTGAGTTACAGACTCCAAATGTGCTGTGGTGAATGTTTAGACTGTCCTCTATCAGTGTGCTAAATTTCTCAACTTTTTACCATACGTTGCTATGGGCTGCCATAGACATCCATAGCAGAAGAAGAAGAAGAAGAAGAAGAAGAAGAAAAATGAAAGGTGCTTGGCCCCTAATTATGTGAGATTTGAGGACTTTGTTTAAAAGTGGACATTAGTGTGTCTGTGTGTTGTTTAATCTGACACAGAGACACTGAGGAATCATCATAAAGCCCAAATCCAGCATAGAGGGATTCAGTGAATGTGGTGTTGAAAGTGTGTAAGTGTATGAGTGTGTTTGTGTCACAGACGCTATAGAAGGACAGAGTGCCGGCCGACATGTCCACATACACTCCTGCTCTATTAGAGGATGATTGGATGTCAGGTATATCAGTGTAGTTATTATTGTGCCAGACAGTAAATCTATAATTATTGCAGTTCAGACTCCAGGATTTGTCATTGTATCCAAATATAGAGTCATATCTCTCTCCTTTCCTGCCTATTCCTTTACACGTCACTGATATTTTAACACGCCCGCTCCATTCAGCCTCCCAGTAACAGCGTCCAATCAGACTCTCTCCACACAGAACCTGAGGAGCATAATCAAATCTCTCTGGGTAATCAAGATACAGCTGCTTCTCTCCCACACGCGTCACCTTCATGTTCTCATCAGATAGAATGAGACGAGTGTTTGCTGTGTTTGGATCCAGTCTGAGTTCGCAGGCATCTGAATAAAAGAAGACAGAATCATCTATAACAAAACAACAGTCACTACGTGTCTGTGTGAGTGTGTGTGCTTGTAGACGTACACTTTTGTGGTCCAGTTGTGATCCTGATTTCTCCGCCATGATCCACACTATAAACACACAAACACACATTAATGTAGATATTCACCATGCACACACCTACATTCAGTATGTCAGTATTAGTGTTTTACATACTTGAGTATCTGCAGTGAGCAGTTTGGATCATTCAGTTTGTCCGAGAGCAGCTTGACTCCTGAATCTCCTGGGTGGTTGTAGCTCAGATCCAGCTCTCTCAGGTGTGAGGGGTTTGAACTCAGAGCTGAACACACATAACCACAGCCTTCCTCTGTCACCATACAGCCAGACAACCTACAGAATAGAGCAGAGCAGTGTATTGTTGTGAAGTGAGAAGTGCATGTGAAGCTGTATCAGTTCCAGCTCTAGCCTCATATCTGCCTTGTGTTGCTGAAGGACACCTGTAAACTACATCAGCTAGACAGCTGTTGTGTTAGCTATTTTATAAAAACAAGCCAGGATCGTGCGTGATACTCAGCTTAACTGTTTACTCAGGAACTGATATCATAACCCGTGTCCCCACCCCTTTGTCCGTACTACAACAGTACCATTACACTGAAATTTCCCATTACAGAGCAACAGTGAAACACATCACTGACTGCTGCCTTCATTGCTCTAGTCCAGGGTTTCTCAAACTCGGTCCTGAAGGGCCATTGTCCTGCACAGTTTAGCTCCAACCCTGATCAAACACACTTAGCTGTGAGTTTCTAGTGATCCTGAAGACATTGATTAGCTTGCTCAGGTGTGTTTGATCAGTGTTGGAGCTAAACTCTGCAGGACAGCGGCCATCCAGGACCGAGTTTGAGACACCCTGCTCTACTCAAATCAGGATGGACTTAAATAACTACATTAATCATTCTCCTTACAGTTTAAACCAGGGGTGTCAAACTCAGTTCCTGGAGGGCCACAGCCCTGCAGAGTTTAGCTTCAACCCTAATTAAACACCTGATCAGCTAATCAATTCCTTCAGGCTTATTTGAAAACTGCAGGTGTGTGAGTGTTGAAGCAGGGCTGGAACAAAATTGTGTAGGGCTGTGGCACTCCAGGAACTGAGTTTGACACCTGTGGTTTAAACAATGGCCTCACTAACATGGGTTAGGGTTAGCATAATAGTACATTCATTTGTGATGTCAGAAAAGGATCAACTCCTCTCAAGGTTTTTAGCTTCACTATAAACATCCTACAATGTTTTTTTTGTTTTTTAAACCTTTGGCTGTTAACTCTAGCTTTAAAACATTATGACACAATATTCAGTAAAGTAGTTTGGAAAGTACTTGGATTGTGAAAATTGACTTGACATTGCTTAGTTTCTCTATTTTTTTCCCCAACAAATTAATGAAACAATGTAAAAATCAAACCTCAGTATCTGCAGCTGACAGATTGGACTCTTCAGTCCATCTGAGAGCAATTTCACTCCTGAATCCTGCAGGTCATTGTTACTCAGGTCCAGCTCTCTCAGGGCACAGTTTGAGGATTGTAGAGCTGATGACAAACTCTCACAACACTGATCAGTGAGAATACAGCCAGCAAGACTAGAAGAGATTAAATAATAAAATAAAATAATGAAATAATAAAGACATGCTAATAAGTAAGTTGGCAGTTATCTTTGTTATTAATTGTAAAATTCCAGTTCGGACCACAATAAGATAAGCTCAAGAGTGTGAGGGGATAATCTGATCATTTTATCATTCAGGTACATTAAGATCAGAGATCAGATGAGCTCCTGACTGTTTCTTTAGCTCCTGCTGTGTTTCAAACATTCACACATTTAAAAATGCAGCAATGCTTTGTTGTAATTAATTGTAATAATCCACTGAGATTTGTATATGCACAAGGAGTCTAACAACAGCCAGTATGCTCCACACGTAGATTGGATCTCACTATCATCAAATCCATCTGTGATTACATGAAGAAACAGAAAACACTGAGACAGACTAAATCCAGAAGAACTGCGGCAAGGTCTCCAGGATGCTTGAAGAAACCTAACTGCAAAGCTACCTGAAAAACGATGTGCAAGAGTACCTAGGATAAAAGCTGTTTTAAATGCAAAGGGTGGTCAAACCAAATATTGATTTGATTTAGTTAATAGAAGTTATGTGACACTGTCACATATGACATGTTTTAACTGCTCTCTATATATGAATGATTTTATGTATATTAGAGTTTTAAAAGGTTGACATGTTGTCTTAGTCATTTTATTCCTCTTATCTGTTTTATATGTGTGTAACTGTGTATGTCTTTAAATGATCATGGGTCTGCCTGTAATGTGAGTGAAATTCTTGGTGGATTTTGAGGAATGCTTGGGATCATTGTCCTATTGGAAGGTCTAATGACGCTCAAGCTTCAGCTCCCTCCCAGATGACATGCCGTTGATAGCTTCGTGGATAGCATCCCACGTTGCAGCCGTTGATAGCTTCCTTTTTCTGCCCCATCCAGGTAGTGTAACCACTGTTCCTTACAAACTATGCTTCCAACGGTACCTCTAGAAACATTTAGTGGCATTGCTATCTTTTTGTATCCTGTTCCTTGTTTGTGAAGGGTGATGACATCTTCTCTTAACTTTTCGGACCATTCCTTTGACTTAGCCATATTTCTAACATGCAGTCAAATGTGACACTCAAGAAACCTTGGTAGTTTAGATATTTCATGTGTTCTAGCTCAAGCAAACCTGGTGCAATCAGTTTATTTGTACCAACTTGCTCCTAAGAACCACAACCTGTAAGTATGTTTTTAAAACTGTGTCTATTAATGCAGCTTGTCTGTCATTCTTACTATTTTGAGTAAAGATAAAAGATGGAGCAAGATTTGTTTTACCAACGTTTATGTAACATAAGTCATTCACGCTAGAGCTCGCTAACCAAGTATTTGTAGGTTGAACAGCGAGCTCATTGGCTACTGATACAGCAGAAACCAAACAGCTGTGCCATATACTGAATGATGTGATTGCAAGCAGATTGAGTTAAGGACCTATCAGCCTGCGCCATTTAGAGTTTCATGACAGAACTTTGTATTGATTACGTTATTGACCAAAATATTTGTGATTATGATTTTTGCCATTATCGAGCAGCCCAAGAGTATGGGATCAATATCCTGTCTAAAGTATTGCAGCCATGGATCAAAAAATAATAAGCGTGAATCAAAAAATGTAACATGTACAGTTGTCACAGTTGTGCCTGTCTGATGATCCATCATTCACCTCTATTGCACTTACCTCTGGACCTGGCACCGCAAGCGTCGATCTTCTCTGAGCAACACAACAGTGTTTCATCAAAGAATTGCCGATTTGAACGAGAAGTTTGAACGAATAACTTGCTCGTAAAACCAGTAACTTGCCACCACCTACTGGCCGTTTTACTTTCATATTTAATCAATCACAAGGATGGGCAATGTCGGTCCTGGGTGCAGAGTTTAGCTCCTCCAACCCTAATCAAACACACATCAACCAGCTAATCATCATCTTTAGGATAATTAATACTACAGACAGGTGAGGTTTTTATCGGAGTTGACGCTAAACTCTGCAGGACAGCGGCACTCCAGAAACAACGTTACCTTTCCCTGATGGAGATGTTACTGTATTCAAATTTGAAGCTATATTTAAAACATTAATCCTAAAGTAATATGCAATTATGTAGCTATGTAAATAAACACAGTAAGTATGTAATAAATCACTGTATATTAAATCCAACTGGTTTCTGTATATCTTCTCTGTAACACAATCATTTTCAATAATCTTTTGTCAAATTTGGCGTAGTTAATAAAGAAGATAGGCCAGATATTTAAGCCAGCGCAAATACCTGTGTTTACATCCTGTTTTCGGTTGAAGTCCAAAGTAGTCGATTGCCGAGTTCACGCGCATAGGTTTAGTTACCTATGATCACGCGCGTGAACTCGGCAATCGACTCACATTTTCTGTGCACTTGTAATGACACATCAAGGATGTTAAGAGGCTAAAAGCAGGTTTAAAACTTGCCCCATTGAAGTCAACAGGGTGCAAATTTTAAAAATAGAATAACTCTGTGTAGGCAACACCGATTTTTGTCGTTGTTCTCTGTATTGACAGCACTCCAAATGTACAAAAAAATCAGCTCAATGTTAAAATTGACCAGAGTTCTCCTTTAAAGTCTTCAGACAATGGTCGTTTTAAACTTAGTTTTTGCAAAGAATTGTAGCATTTCATAACTGCAGGATGTTTCACTTACAGTAGCCTTAGCATATTGACATCATGAGCCAAGTAATATTGTTTAACACCAATTACCAGTGTGCTCATTAACATTCTCATGTATCTCAAAAAAGATGAATTTAATTATTTATGTCCAGAGTTCAGATAGCTTTACTGCTTGAAAGTCTTTGTAAAGTTAAATTAAACTGTCGTCTTCCCCTGTATAAGTAAGCATCAGTAGCCATGAGTCGCATTGGTGTGACATCAACTCCCCTCTTTGATTGATTGGCTAGAGGAGTAGCTGTCAATCTAGAACTAGTGGACCAATGGTGACGCTTAAGCCCGCCCTAATTTACATAAAACTCGAACTGCAACATTTGGGAAAGCAAGCGCAGAACATAGAAAGAAGAGCAAAGAGAAAAACAGCACAAGCGTACAAAAGAGTAAAATATGAGCAGAAAGAGAGCACAAAGTACAGAGTAATAAAACCAAGGAAAACAAACTTATGGTCATGCTTTCTTAAAAAGTATAAGTTTTGTGCAAAATAACTTTTAATGCGTTTAAACTTTTTATTCATGCTTGTTATTTTTTGATTCACGCTTATTATATTTTGATCCGTGACCACGTTGTTTGCTATTCTGATCATTTGGCATTATTTTTTTCAGTTTGTGGAATATATTTTTACATGTGGTTTTAAATTTTTGATTCACGCTTATTATTTTTTGATCCGTGGCTGCAATACTTAAGGCGGGATATTGATCCCATACAAGAAATGCTGTTTTTTTCCACCAAAGATCAAACATGGTTATGGTAAAGAGTGAAATATTCCTGAAACATGCTCAAATTAGCTTGTAATAGGTCCTATTTAAACATGATTCTTAACATTAACACTTACAGGGCTTTTCTGCAGTTGATCACAGCTGGTATCAGTCTTCTTCTTCCCTCATCTGATGTGTTGTATTTCAAGGGGTTCAGCTCATCCAGCACATCATCTGACATCTGAAGCATGTAGGCGATTGTTGAGCAGTGAGCAGCAGAGAGTTTCTTCTCTGAGTGTTTGTCTGATTTCACAAACTCCTGAATCTCTCTGGACAGAGTCTGATCTTTCACTTCCAGCAGACAGAGGAACAGATTGATGGATCTTTCAGCGGAGAGTCCGTGTCCATCTTTGATCTTTTCTTTAATATACTGAGTGGTTTCTCTGATGCTCTCTGAGCTGTTCTCTGTGTGTGTCAGTAGATCTTGTAAGAGTCTCTGATTGGACTCCAGTGAGACACCCAGCAGGAACCTCAAGAACAGATCCAGCTGTCCATTCTCACTCTTGAAGGCTTTATTGACTGCACCTATAAGCAAATTTTGTACTGAAGCAAAATTCTTCAGCTTCTCCATAGTTGCATTTATATGGTAGTAAAACACGTAGAAAGCAGCGAGAAACTCCTGGACGCTCAGATGAATGAAGCTGTAGACTTTCCTCTGATGAATCACAGATTCCTCCTTAAAGATCTCAGTGCAAATCCCAGAATACACTGAGGCGTCAGTGACGTCTATGCCGCTCTCTCTCAGGTCCTCCTCATAGAACATCACATTGCCCTTCATCAGCTGATGGAAAGCCACTTCAGCAAGTTTCACAATCACTTCTCTGTTGGACTGCAGGAGTTTCTCTGGATCTCTCTCTTCATACTTCTGATTCCTCATGTTGATCTGAATCAGCAGAAAGTGGCTGTACATCTCAGTCAGAGTTTGAGGGATTTCTGCACTCAGATCTTCTTCCAGGAGCTTCTGAAGCACAGTGGATGAGATCCAGCAGAAGACGGGTATGTGGCACATGATGTGGAGGCTTCTTGCTCTTCTGATGTGTGAGATGATTTTGCTGGCTTGATGCTCGTTACTGATTCTCTTCCTGAAATATTCCTCCTTCTGAGGCTCATTGAATCCCTGAATCTCTGTCAAACGGTGGATGTATTTGGATGGGATCTGATTGGCTGCTGCTGGTCTGGAAGTGATCCAGATGAGAGCCGAGGGAAGCAGATCTCCTTTCATGAGCTTTGACATCAACATACCCACTGATGAAGTCTTAGTCACATCAGAAACGTCCTGAGTGTCTGAAAACATCAGTGGGATTCTGCTTTCATCCAGACCATCAAAGATGAACACAACTTTACACTCCGCATAAATCTTTGAGTCCAGATCTTGAAGTTCAGGATGAAAGTCCAGCAGAAGTCTGTGAAGACTGTACTGATGATCTCGGATCAAGTTCAGCTCTCGAAATGGAAGCACAAACATGAAATCTACATCCTGATTGGTTTTTCCCTCAGCCCAGTCCAGAATGAACTTCTGAACAGAGACAGTTTTCCCGATTCCAGCAATGCCTTTAGTAAGGACAGTCTTGATTTGCTCTTTCTTCTCGCGTCCTGGTTCAGGTGAGGCTTTAAAGATGTCATTGCAGTAGATTGGAGTCTCTTGAGAGTGTTGTGTTCTGGCTGTTTTCTCCATCTGTAAAACCTCATGTTCTTCATTCACTCCTTCACTCTCTCCCTCTATGATGTAGAGCTGTGTATAGATCTTGTCCAGGAGAGTTTCATTCTCTTGGAGATTCAGTCCCTCAAATAATCTCTCATACTTGTTTTTCAAGCTGATTTTGAGTCGGTCTTTTACTCTCTGTAGTTCATCATCCACTGGTTGAGGAGAATCCTGGTCTCTGGTCTGATAATCTCTATTCCCACTGCGGAGAAGAAAAAAACAGATGGAAAAAATATTACAAAATAAAGGGTAAAAAACAAAACAAGTAAATCATTACAGATAGTAGTCTTGTATTTTTCATATATTTGATGTCTTGTGTCTTGACTCTGGGATCAAAGTTAGTTTTCCATCACTTTAATTTTGTCCAAATATTTTAGGTAAAATCAAAAATAAAATCTCATCTCTCAGCGTGCATTCAATTATTTTTTTCTCTCACATGAATTGTCGTCTACTAGTTTCACTCACTAGCTATAGTTAAGTCACCCACTTGTTATACATGTTCACACTTACACTGGGTCAGATGTCACGGCTCCATCACTGAGGTCAGGAGGATGATTCAGTGATACGTCACTCTTCAGAGACACACAGCTGGGTTCTGGAGATGAACGCTGAGTCCTTTGCATCATTTCAGATGCAGCTTTTTCTCCTTTCTCCATAATGACGAACTGACACCTGGCCTGTATAGAAACACAGAAAAAAATTACAATATATCCATGATAATTTCTTCTTTACAAATGCACAAAAGACATTTGCACTGAGACAAATAATAAATTACCTTTTCGCTTCAATCCCCATGCGAAAAGTTCATCTGATTTATCCAATCAATGTGTGTGATGGTCAGGTTTAATGTGTCAAACATGAGTCAGTTTAATGTGAGTTCAGTTTAGTTTAGTTTTTAACAGTTTCAATATGATAAAAAATAACTGTTATATTGATTCAATGGATTAATTGCATTTTGAAAAAATGTATTGCATTTTTGGGAAAAAATTATCCGTTTTTATAATAAATCTTTGAAAATCAAAATCTGGATTAGAATTTTTTATGTTATTATAACCTAAAGATGCTATGTGAAAGTTTGAAACAGAAAGTAGTGGTTTTCATCTTGCCACTTTCTTGGTAATTTAAGAAAACACATTTTTACTCAAATTAATCAAAATGGATTTATCACGTTCTGGAACCAAACTATAATATTCAGAAGTAAACAGTGTAGCTGACTGAAGGGGGTCGCACACCGGACGCGCAGCTCGGCGCCGCGCAGCGCCACGTCTTTTAAATTCGAACACATTATTCTCTATGAGAGTACACACACCGGCGGCGCCTTTCAGCGTCTGTCCGCGGCGCCCAGCAATGGCTCAGGACCGTGTTCAAAATCCTGTAATGATGACTTCTGGTGATTATTGTGGAAACTAATTGATACATTTAAATAAATATATTTCATACATTATAGCATTATAATACAACTTATTAGGCCTATATATTTATAGAATAGCAAAGTAGGCCTAATCAATAACGTTACAAGACTGAACCACATAGATGTGAAATAAAAGGGCTATCATGATCATTTTGCCAACAATGAACCATGGATTTGTTTAGTTTATAATACGTTTTATTTTTAACTTAAACAAATACAACATATAACATTCAAAACTCATCGGCTTAGACTGCATTTGAAGAAAAAGAAACAACAATTTTCTGTAGCCTTGTGCGAACTTATTCAATAGAATTAGACTTCTAGAATGTTCTTTCCAGTGCAAAAAATATTTTTTTTAATTTAATTAGACAACATTTTAAGGAAGTGTAGTGCAAATATCTTTATATAATTATACTTCCATTATAGTTAACTTTCTT
The DNA here is from genome assembly GCA_021464565.1 of Rutilus rutilus. NCBI lineage: Eukaryota > Metazoa > Chordata > Actinopteri > Cypriniformes > Leuciscidae > Rutilus > Rutilus rutilus. The sequence continues at coordinate 27,626,851 of JAJAQA010000022.1, read as the reverse complement.
TCCAGTGCAAAACAATAATACATAAAAAAAACAGCTAATAAAGAAAATATAAAATATTGCACTCAAATACTGCATTCAAGCCATACAACACCTGTATACGTATATTTTTGTGCTCTTTTCTTTTTCGCCGGCTGCTCGGAGGTAGTCATTTTACATTTCCCGCTGTTGTCACTTGTCGTCATCGTGACTCACAATGACTGAAACGACCAATTAAAAGGGCATTCTCTGATGATGTTCCAAGATGTTAAAAACGATACGCTGATCATAGACAAACGGAGAGAAATTAGTATCTGCCGCACCGTCGGGTTTTTTTTCTTATCATAGCCTACAAATGTCTTCGTTCATAGTCTGACATATATTAGAAGCTATGTGTCTGTCATGGATTTGCACTGAATCGATTCTCAAAAATACGGAACAAAGTGCGTTCCGTATCAGTTCAATACGGAACAAGACTTTTATGTGTCAAATACGGGACGATTCCGTATTATACGGAACGGTTGGCAACCCTAGATACAACCCTCTAATGTCAGAATGTTTATTTTTAAACCACAACCTTTTAAAAATTATATATTTAACGATATCTTTAGCATTTCTCATCCAAACAATGTCAAACTTGGCACTGCACTTACTCGTGCCCGTAGCGAGACACCTGTCAAGTTTGAAATCCATCGGACTAACGGTTCGAGAGATATGTGGTTAACAGACACACACACACACAGACAGACAGACAGACAGACAGACGTTTCTGTAATTTATAGATACTAGTGCAAAATGCCCGTGCAAAATCAGTTTTTGTGTTTGTTTTTAGTAATTGTTGGTTTGGTGCCCGTGAAAGAGACTGTGAACGCATTGAATTCAGGAAGCAGGCTAGGTTACTACAAATGATGGCTGTGAATAACCTATAATTAGGGATGCACCGATATGAAAATTTTGGCAGATATCGATATCCGATATAAATTTTTCTGTTATGGCCGATGACCGATATTTACCGATATCGATATGTGTTTTTAAAAAATGTTTCTGAGATGATAAAAGTTTGTACTGAATTTCTTCCTTTATTTTCAGAATGCATTTTATTTCCAAATAACAAGGTTACAGGGCTACCATAAAACATAAGTAACCAACTTTTACCACTTATCAGGCATGCCAGTATTCATGGCAACATGTTTTCAGCTCTGTGCACTCCAGTTAAACTCAAATTTGAGAAAAAGGCTAAATCAAAATATCCAACACATATCCTGACTGTTTGTGCACATTTTTATGTAAATGTAAATGTCCAAACCCTGAAACAAGGTTTCTACAAAGCAAACATAAAAAAAAACAAGTCAATTTTAAAACCCATCTATAAAAATGTTCAAACAAAAATGAGAACTGTGACATAACCGTAATTCAAAAGACATGGTGGTCTTTGTACATTCTCGAACTTAAAGCAGCAACAATTTACTCAAAAGTAAATATCCCAAACAAACAGGGTTTCCACCTAACACTGTGCAGTAAGTTATAGTCCAGGCCTACTTCATCACCAAAGGCAGGGTTTTTTTTACAAAGAGAAGCATTTCTGCTTTCTCACACTGGATCCTGTTTCTCTTTTCATCAACAATGTGATGCAGCAGAGAAGAGACGTTCGCTGTCCACACTTGTACATGGAGCTGAAAGGTACTTGCGCGCTGCTTTAGCCAGGGCAGGAAAGCGAGACAATAGCTGTGTCCCAAAGTGAAGGCTGCGTCCTTCGAAGGCCGTATTTGAAGGCCGGATGGCCGTATTTGAAGGCCGATTGCGTCACCGCGGCGCGACGAAGGACGTCCCAATTCAAAGGCTGCATCCTTGGAAGGTCGCATTTGAAGGCCGATTGCGTCACCGCGGCTCGATGAAGGCTGTCCCAATTCAATTCTCCATCCTTCGAAGGCCGTATTCGAAGGCCGATTGCGTCATCGCGCCGCGACGAAGGCTTCCCTGATTCAAAAGCGACGCCAAATGCACCCTTCGTTTCCCCGTGAAAAGAAGGATACATAAATGGACACTTAGCGGCCTATTCTACCCCAATAAGTCATTGCGCGCCGTTGACGACAGCATTTATTTATTTATTTTTAAAGGCGGCCGAGACTAGAGATCGGTGGTGGACAGCAAATTCACATTTAAATGTAAGTATTATGTTTTCATTTACTCAAATAGCTAGCGAAACCAGAGTTAAATTTTCTTATAAACTTCTTCTTAACTCCTTCGTCACCATTGCATGGCTTCATTTATCAGGTAGTTTTAGGCAAAACTTGTGGTAATAATGTTATTAGTTTAACGACCTATTTGTAATATTTGCACTTGTGTATTATAAGAAATATCACTCACACAATAAAGCCCAAAACAATAAGAAAAGCAGTAGATAAGGCAATGGGGTTTCACTTTTATGTGTTTTTGTAGTGCTGTCATGCAAGCTATGTGGTTTTAACCTAATTTTAGTATACAGAAATATGATTTCTTAAGTATTTTGTATGCATGTCTTGATGTGTCATATTTTGCACTGTTAACAATACACTTAAGATTGCTCCTCTGTGTTAAGTACCCTTTTCTGCTTTTTTAGAACAATTCAGGAAAAAATGGGTCTATATATATATATAAAGAAAAGTAATACACACATCTTTGCTGAAATGTATTGCTGTTGTTGTTAACAAGCCATGGTTCATTTGCTCTGCCTTTAGGATTGCAAGTGTCCTGGGACAGGAGAGGGTGTGAGTGGGAAACCCACTGCTGCAACTTGGCCCTGGTTTGTCCTCATGGATGAGATGTTGGGACAGAGGCATTGCACCAACCCCCCTGTCCTCATCGCCTCAATCCCTGAGGACACACCAGGGCCGAGTTCAGCAGTGGGTGCCCACGGTGAGGAGGAGCCAGGGGCAGCACCAGCACAAAGGCGGCGAGACAGGACGAGTTTTTGGACTTGATCAGAGAAGAAATGCAACTACAGAGGGAGGCAGAGGCGAGGAGTGCACAGGAAAGAAGGGAGAGGATGGACAGGCTGTTTTCTCTTCTTGAGAGAATGATTGAAAAATATATATATTTTCTACATATTCTTGTTTCACTTTTTTCACTTTTATTTTTTAAAAGAAAAATTATGTACATTTATTTTTATGCAACTTTAATTGTGTAAATAAAAGAGAATGAATTGTTCTGGACATGGTTTATTTTTGTAATGACAGTAATACTTTCTGCATGAAACAAATTCTACACCTTTTTATTTTTTCAAATAATATCATTTGTTCTTTAGGCTACATTAAAGTACTTTTTCCAACTATTTACAAAATATGTTAAACATATCAAAATCAACATAAAACATTTAATTTTACAATACATAAAATAAGAAAAAAATGATGTAGATTGAGCTGAGCTGCTGGACCGGGATGGGCTGCCCCTGGTAATGCCTCCTGCTGGTGGGACATCATCTGGGATGGTCTCCAGAGCGTTTGAGTGCATATTTCCACTATCCACTAAGTTGTCTACCAACAGGTTTGCAGGGCTGATTCAATCGACGGCTTTCTGAAAAAAGTACTTTTAATAACTACTGTATTTATATCAGGCTACTACTGCATTACTGCGTAGGCTATGTTGCATTTTACTTCTGTATATTTTCAATATACAGTAATATCTGGTTGTTACATTATATACTTTTGTGTAGTGTAATGTAATCACATTGTGATGTGAGGGAAAAAAGTACTTCAGTAGGTTACTTCACATTTGTAAGTGAATACTTAACGAAATATGCAGTTCCGAAAATTAAAGTAACAAAATGTAGGCTTATTGTCACAATATTAACAAATTGTTGCTAACTACAGCAGCGTCCCATATCAAAGGGCGCATCTGAAGCGCTCGGACCGGTCTAGCCTACGAAGGATTGTTCTTGTCGCCTGGCAACCGTGACAGCTGCCGATGACAAGCGCGAGAAATACTGGACTTTTTATAATAAATTGGGTTTTGTATTCAAACAGGGCTAAACCGAAAATACATGATCCGGCAGCGCCGGGGCACACCATGACCTCCAGTAAAATATAAAACATAAAAATGACAATAGCCAATTCTGGCTCCATAGCTGTTTACTCAGTTATCAAAATAAATGATCAGGATAGCAGCTGTCCTCTCGCACCGTTGCTTGGCGCCAGGAGCGGTGATCGGGAACACCTGGTTGCACAATTAGGAAATCCTAGGAAGGCTACATGGTGCGTCCTTCAGAGGACGCATAGGCTGCATCCTTGAAGTCTGCGTCCTTCAAAGGATGCAGCCTTCAACATTGGGACACAGCTATGTTGTTTTTCCAATAGTGCAGTGGGCTCTCATTTCTGGGGATGAGGGGCTCACTCAGATAGCCATGCACCTACAGGAATGTAGACAAGTGTATTACTATGGATGTCTGATCAATTACCAGCAGCTAGACATTACTGTCCTCCTCCCCTTAAGAGCTTTGATGAACTTTGCTCTGAGGAGATGACCAGTGCTTAAGGTCAACCTCAAGGGGGCAGAGAAGCATTACTAAACAATATTCTTTATAACAATTAGCTTTCTTATTTAAGTAAATTTATTTTAGTAACTCTATAGAATTCACAGCACGTTAATAATAAAAAAGAACTGCACAAAAGACTTCGTTATTTGAATTAAAGACTGGGTCTGATAATACTATACCTGCACACTTATGTGGCTTGTCAGGCCTGCCTGCTGTTCCATGGTCGAGTTTTCCTCCAGAATTTCATCATGCATGTCAAGCAGCGACTTTCCACCCTCGTCACTTGTTCTTATCTTCTTCTCTTGCGGTTCTTCTGTGTCCGGTGTCTCCGTAGCGCTGTCGCTGTGCGTCATTTTGTCCACTTGCTGCTGGAGCGTCTTTACCGCCGCTTGCTTGGTGACTGTGTCAAAATAACGGTCTTTGTACCGCGGGTCAAGGATCGTTGCCAAATAGTAAAGCGGCTCAGAGAAGGCGCTTCCGTGTGCTTTGCGGACCCCACTGTTTAGTTGGTGAATAGCTTAGGCTACTATTACACAGTAGCGATAACTTTAAGCGCACCAGAATGAAATATAATATTCAGAAGTAAACAGCATAGCTGACTTACAGATTCAGTTAACATCCACAAATGAATAAGCGCGTCGATTCAGGGAGCAGTGCAAAGTGCCCGTGCAAAATCAGTTTTTGTGAGCTGATCGCCGTCAAAAAAGTTCAGGAGATATTTCTTAGTGATGGCTGATTTCAACAGTTTCAATATGATAGCATTTTGAAAAAAAAAGTGTCATGAATTTATTGCATTTTTGGGGAAAAATTATCAGTTTTTATAATAGATCTTTGAGGATTAGAATTTTTTATGCTATTATAACCTAAAGATGCTATGTGAAAGTTTGAAACAGAAAATAGTGTTTTTCATCTTGCCACTTTCTTGGTAAAGAAAACACATTTTTACTCAAATTAATCAAAATGGATTTATCACGTTCTGGAACCAAACTATAATATTCAGAAGGAGCCAAACTATAATATTCAGAAGGAACCACACTATAATATTCAGAAGTAAACAGTGTAGCTGACTGAGGCCCCGTCCACACTACTGTGTTTTCGTTTAGAAACGGAGAATTAAAACGAATACGATCTCCGTCCACACCAGCGTTTTAGCTGCGTATTAGAATTGATCTCCGTCCACATTAAAACGACTGAAAACGCGGATCACGTGACCATTCACCAACACTGGGCATGCGCGAGCCGGTGTAAACACAACTTCATTGATAAAATTATCCCACCATGCGCTGGTTCTTCCCGGGTTAACCCAAAACCGACGCTCCATGTACACGGTCGATACCGGGAATTGTCAAACGTAAACTATTTTATCGGGAATTGTCAGTTGCACACGGGAATTGTCACATTGTCACTATTTTACCTGGAATTGTCACAGATCGCTCGAATAATTAGCTTGCCTCCGGCGCATGTAGGCAGTTAGCATTGTAAAATGCAGAATTTACTTGCACAACAGCTGCTAGAAAAGATAGAGCCTACGCCATGACTGATGACACCCAATCATAGATCCGAGCGTGAGCCTCTACTACGTCATCGTTTCTAAAGTCCTCCGTTTTGACCCGTCCACACTAAAACGCCCTCCGGAGATTCAAAACGAAAAACGGGTCGGCAGCGTTTCTAAACTTCTCCGTTTTGGGTCTCCGTTTTTGCCGTTTTAGTGTGGACGGGAGGTGCAAACCTCGAAACGGTTCGAGAGATATGCGGTTAACAGACACACACACACACAGACAGACAGACAGACAGACACACAGACAGACAGACGTCTGCAAATAACGTCAAGCTTGGCACTGCACTTACTCGTGCCCGTAGCGAGACACCTGTCGAGTTTGAAATCCATCGGACTAACGGTTCGAGAGATATGCGGTTAACATACACACACACAGACAGACAGACAGACAGACAGACAGACACACACACAGACACACAGACAGACAGACGTTTCTGTAATTTATAGATAGATTTCTCATCCAAATAACGTCAAGCTTGGCACTGCACTTACTCGTGCCCGTAGCGAGACACCTGTCGAGTTTGAAATCCATCGGACTAACGGTTCGAGAGATATGCGGTTAACATACACACACACAGACAGACAGACAGACAGACACACAGACGTTTCTGTAATTTATAGATAGATAGATAGATTAGGACTGTCAACAAATTGAAAGGAAATACTTAATAGTACAAGTTTGACTAATCACAATGAATTGGACAGCCATAATTTTTGTCACTTCAATATTGTATTATGTCAGTATGGGTTTGAACTGTTATTATAGTGTTTGATATGATACTGGCAAATGTTCTTTTTAACCTGTAATGTCTCTATTGTTTCTGTATACATTTTGTTTTGTTTTTTTCTTTCATTTTCACACATTGTATCAGGTCACATTTGATGACTTTGATGGAGCCACTGGATTTGTCAATACAGCAAAAGTACACTGGAAGTTTGTGGTGAGTATATAACTCAGTGTGTAATAACGTGTGGCTAACGTCTCATCCGTCTTTCAAAATTATTATTATTAACAGCATTTTTGCACGGTTCATGGTTTGTGTATTTAAAGCTTATCAGTCTTACAATGCTATACATATTTATAAGACTTTATAAATACAACTACAAATACATTTTTCCATTATTATTATTATTATTATTAAATATTTTATATGTTATTTATTTAGATTGCTATCAGTGTGTCTTATCAATTTATGTGAAAACAGTTATGTTTATGGAGGCCAAAACTAGCAAAAAATTACAGTATGTGAGAGCCCTTTACAATATTAAAAGGACCAAATGATAATAAGTCATGGGATAACTTAAATTTTTTTATTCATTTATTTTCAAGGTACATTTTTATTTTTAAAGGAACAACGCAGACTTTTTGGGAATTAAAGGTGCTCTAAGCGAGGTTGGGTGAGGTCACTTCTTGCTGACGTTTAAAGTATTGTGTAGCGACAATGGGTAGAAAGCAACCACCAACTAATCTTCTTTTTGAATATTAATTCAAATTCTCTACTTCTCGATGACTGAGGGGGGAAGATTTGTTCAGAACGTCTCATGATCATCACCGGTCTGACTAATTGAAGGAGCCCCCGGCACTAACACCTAACTGGTCAATGGCTAGCTTTGTGGCCTAATACTGGTTAAGATAAAGACAGTGTCCGCACATTCCAGAGTCAAATCACCAAGACCAGAGCCATAAGTCACCCATCCCGGTGCCAGAGAGTCTGCAAAAGACCCTTTAGAAGAAGAATCGACACCAGCAGATGTTACTGAAACCCCCGACAACATTCCTGAACCACCGCCTCATTAAGACCTCTGAACAAACAGAGTTCTGTCTCTTCACCAGAGAACTGATTCTTATCAATAACTATACATAAAATCATTCAAGAACAATTTTCAATGGACTCATGATCAAACAATCATGCAACTACCTAATCCTGGGTTGTTTCCACCACTTATATGTATATTTTAATAAGATAATATGTTTTGATCCCATTTAATTCAGGTAATAGTTATTATATTAACTATTAGAAGGAGTGAATGAATGAAAGTGTGTACTGTTTCATATCAATGCTATCTTACGAACACAACTAGCAAGATGGCTTGAATGATATCGGTGTAATATGTGTTGATCTTCGTTTAATTAGAAATCATGTCTAAACTGTGGCCCCTGTTCTCTCTGTTAGTAAGGAGAGCACAGATAAGCATGATTTACGATCAGAACTGAAAAGAACTTCACCTCCTAAATTCAGCCAGTGTCTAATTGGCCAGAACTCATCCTGGAGGTTGGACAAAGTTTTAGTTTAAAACCTTAGACCCAAAAACAATGCTCTCTCTCCCGCTGCTCTCTCTCGCTGCTCTCTCTCGCTGCTCTCGGTGCTCTCTCTCTCTCTATAGGAACCATGTAAACGCGCAAACGAAATAACCCAAATCAAGATCTGAAGAACATGGGTTAAATAGCTTCATTCAAGCCATCATCATCTACTCTTAATTTCCTTTCTTTTCTTAGTTTCATTTCTTTTCCGTTGTGAGTGTCGGTTCTAAGTTAAGTTTTGCGACAAGATTTCGAGCCACGTTTCTTCTGCAAAGCCAGCTTCAAACAAAGACTTTCATTCCGCCAGCACACCACGTGACTGACCACGTGATCCAGACATCAGGCACGAGGAGACCGAACGGACCGGGAAAACCCCTTTCACGCAACAAAAAGGGAATCCCCAAAAGCAAATACGCAAGTACCTCCATGCAGGCTAAAATCTTAACTGGTGTATTTATATAACTTTAATAACCTGCCTAAAACGATAGAAGGATTAAATTAATGATTGATGGTTCGTTCAGGTCATGTCTAGTGTATATGGAATCGTGAGATTTCATCCTTTCACTCTTAAACCCACTCTTTCCTCACTCTATCCCTTTCTGCAACGCGTATGAATGTGTATGTGTGTGTGTGCGTGTGTTTGTGTTAGATATTAGCTTTATGTGTTAGTAGTCTATATAATCAATAAAGTATTGTTTGTATTTAAAAGAGATTACTCGTGTGTGCTTATCAGATTTATTGTCTTGAACTTCGATTTAAGTTACCTATGCTGTTACCCTTAATTTACTTCGTAATTTATTGTTAGCTGGGGATTAATTCTTTCTTGACCAGGAAGATATTATATTTCCTAGAGTTAATACTTGTTTATGCTTTCTGTTCATTGGATGAACTGATAAAATGATCATACTATTGATTCTGCTACAGTAAGTTCCGAAGATAATTAAAAATAATTAAAATATTAATTATTGGTCATATTCCGTTATGAATAATAATTAATAATATTTATACGTGGGCGTATAAACGCTGCAATTGTCAAACAAAACGGAGGTTAGCTCGACCCTCCCTCATCCCGAGTTGGAGTAAATCACTCCGCAGAAGTAGCAGTGCTTCACCTTCTGAGAATATAGTTCCCAGTATGTATCATCACATACCTAGAGATTGGCATGGGGTATGTTGTATAATATCAAGAAAATGCAATTACCTGCCTCCCTGTTTATTATAGATGCCTTTTTGTTACACATATTTAGCCAGTGTATTGGATATAATGCATTGCATTCAATGTTGTTATTTATTTTGTTTGTAAAAGATGGCTTATATTGTTTTGGCATAGTACAGTAATTGGTTATGTATGTACAGTGAGGAAAATAAGTATTTGAACACCCTGCTATTTTGCAAGTTCTCCCACTTAGAAATCATGGAGGGGTCTGAAATTGTCATCGTAGGTGCATGTCCACTGTGAGAGACAATCTAAAAAAAAAAAAATCCAGAAATCACAATGTATGATTTTTTAACTATTTATTTGTATGATACAGCTGCAAATAAGTATTTGAACACCTGAGAAAATCAATGTTAATATTTGGTACAGTAGCCTTTGTTTGCAATTACAGAGGTCAAACGTTTCCTGTAGTTTTTCACCAGGTTTGCACACACTGCAGGAGGGATTTTGGCCCACTCCTCCACACAGATCTTCTCTAGATCAGTCAGGTTTCTGGGCTGTCGCTGAGAAACACGGAGTTTGAGCTCCCTCCAAAGATTCTCTATTGGGTTTAGGTCTGGAGACTGGCTAGGCCACGCCAGAACTTTGATATGCTTCTTACAGAGCCACTCCTTGGTTATCCTGGCTGTGTGCTGTGTGCTGTGATTGTCATGTTGGAAGACCCAGCCTCGACCCATCTTCAATGCTCTAACTGAGGGAAGGAGGTTGTTCCCCAAAATCTCGCAATACATGGCCCCGGTCATCCTCTCCTTAATACAGTGCAGTCGCCCTGTCCCATGTGCAGAAAAACACCCCCAAAGCATGATGCTACCACCCCCATGCTTCACAGTAGGGATGGTGTTCTTGGGATGGTACTCATCATTCTTCTTCCTCCAAACACGTTTAGTGGAATTATGACCAAAAAGTTCTATTTTGGTCTCATCTGACCACATGACTTTCTCCCATGACTCCTCTGGATCATCCAGATGGACATTGGCAAACTTAAGACGGGCCTTGACATGTGCTGGTTTAAGCAGGGGAACCTTCCGTGCCATGCATGATTTCAAACCATGACGTCTTAGTGTATTACCAACAGTAACCTTGGAAACGGTGGTCCCAGCTCTTTTCAGGTCATTGACCAGCTCCTCCCGTGTAGTTCTGGGCTGATTTCTCACCTTTCTTAGGATCATTGAGACCCCACGAGGTGAGATCTTGCATGGAGCCCCAGTCCGAGGGAGATTGACAGTCATGTTTAGCGTCTTCCATTTTCTAATGATTGCTCCAACAGTGGACCTTTTTTCACCAAGCTGCTTGGCAATTTCCCCGTAGCCCTTTCCAGCCTTGTGGAGGTGTACAATTTTGTCTCTAGTGTCTTTGGACAGCTCTTTGGTCTTGGCCATGTTAGTAGTTGGATTCTTACTGATTGTGTGGGGTGGACAGGTGTCTTTATGCAGCTAACAACCTCAAACAGTTGCATCTAATTTAGGATAATAAATGGAGTGGAGGTGGACATTTTAAAGGCAGACTAACAGGTCTTTGAGGGTCAGAATTCTAGCTGATAGACAGGTGTTCAAATACTTATTTGCAGCTGTATCATACAAATAAATAGTTAAAAAATCATATATTGTGATTTCTGGATTTTTTTTTTTTAGATTATGTCTCTCACAGTGGACATGCACCTACGATGACAATTTCAGACCCCTACATGATTTCCAAGTGGGAGAACTTGCAAAATAGCAGGGTGTTCAAATACTTATTTTCCTCACTGTATATGTGACTGTGCCAACCCATATTGAGAGGAGCAGAAAAGTGTGATTATTTTGCGCTAGAGGACTCCTAGAACTCAGCCATCTTAGTTGAGTTTACTGTAGTTCAAGGACATGAAGAGATGGACTGCTTGCATCTGCCTGGAGAAGGATCTGGGAAACTTTGGAGGAGTGTCAACCTAACGTCTGTTGAAAACAACAGGAGTATAAAAGACTGATGAACTGACTGCCTCTGGGGATACTGATACGCCAGAGCCCCCGACGCCTAGAAGCCCAGAGCTGAGGACAAGAAAGCTCCAAGCAAAAGAGAAGAAGCCCAGAGCTTACGACACCTTTGATTCAATACGTGATTATTGTATTTTATACCAAAATGATGAAGTTTTATTTGCCTTTATATTTTTGTTTATTATAAAAAGAAAAGTAACCAATTAAAATAAATTTAATTGATTACAAAATCTGCCTTCTGAGATTTAGATTTATGATGATGGAAGACTTTTAATGAGAACATACCACAGGGGAGTCTTCTGACCAAATTTTAAGTACCTTTTGAATGCTTATGGTTTAGGTCAGATTTGACTTTCTTTACCTTACCTGAGAATAATAAATAAATAGGTAAAAGGTGTTAAGAGTAAAGTACACACCGTAAAACAGGTACTTTCCATAAGATCATCTTTCAATCCAAATCAAACCAGCTATTAACTGAAATAAAACCATGCCAATCTCTAGGTATGGTGATGATGTGGGGGCCCCACATCATCACCATACCTAGAGATTGGCATGGTTGGGCTATTTTAATTCCAAAAGTCAAGGGAACTTTATCAGGATGCATAGTATCCTGGATCCTATGTGTGAACTGAATTTGCCAATAATACAGTGAATTACAGTTATAAGTTATTGATTATTCACAATAAAAATCATCAAAATTATACATATTGTATAGCCTACAATTAAAAATATATATTTTTAAAAATCATAAAAAATATGCAAAAAGACTTTTATACTAAAATAAGTGCTGTAGTATAATCAGCAGGACAGCAGTGGTGTGTAAACTGAATTTGGTGACACTATAGTGTGTGACAGTTAAGTGATTTGACAGTTTTTGTAGTAACGCTTTTCAGGTTTTGCACTTTGCAGACGGTCCCTTCGGATCTGCGCATAGAGATCAATGTATTTTATCCACTGCGAAAGAAACCTCGTTTCGAGGAAAATTAGGTTGTAGCTGCTTGTCTACGTAACTACGATTAAAAAGAGGTGTTATTTGTGTAGTAACAACGTTTAGCTCACGAGTTATTAATCCGGGAAGTTCTATGTGAATGTATTGCCAGCTTTACTCAACCGAATTGGCCTCACCACAAACGTTTCAATGTACAATTTCTCACCGACTTCATGCACATGACAAATAAACTGAAAGCAAATAACTGACCGTAAAGTGTGACATTTGTGAAAGTTTAGAAGACGAAATGGCGGAGCATCCTTCTTGATCCAGTGTTTCCTGAAGAAGTCGTAACATCTTCTACCTGTCCCTGCGTGTCAGAGCTCACTTGACTTGGTGGCATAAAAACCCTGAAATGGATTGACTGAAGAGTTAACGGATAGTGACTTTTTTTTCTTTTCTTTTTTGTAGAGCTTAAGTCAAAGCGAATGTTCTGAATTAATTTGTTCTTCGTGTCAAAAATACCGCAGAAGAATAAGGAATAAAGCAATAGATGTGAGAAATACACATACCATACCAGGCGCGCTGGAAGCTGTTTCATGCGAGGGGTGGCTGAGGGCTGGGTCGGAAAATATGTGACGTCATTATGTTGTGGCTGACAACAAGACATGAAATTTCTCTGTACTGTAGGCCTATACGTGTTGCAGTCATTAAAGAAAACATATTTAGTTTCATAATTATGTTTAAATATTATAGGCTAATGTTATTTTTTAATTTAATCAATGTTGATTATGAAAGTGAGCATGCAGCATGAGAAAGACAAGATACACCATGAGATGCGCAATATGTCTGGAGACACGGTAAGACACTGTAAGACATGATTTTGACATGATTTTGACCACTTCGTTGACTATAGTTTTGTAGAAAGACTCCTTTTAAAAGATTTTCGTTTTGTATAAATTGTTCAATGTTTTATCAACCATTTACCTGTATTTAATAAATAATAAGCAAACATAGCAGACAATGTAATAAGGCGCCGGCACGATCACTTGCATTGCACGTCAACTGGAGGGCGCCGTAACTCAGCTTGTGTGTCACAGATTTGAGAAATATAGGCTATCTATTATAGAAAGCTTGAAATGTCTACTTTTAAACAAAACTATTCAAACCAAAATAAATAGGCTACTCTCTGATTATGTAATCCATATGAAATGTGCATTTCTCTCTGACGTTCATGGCGAGTCCGCATCGTCAACTTCATCTTTGCAGCGACACAGAAAACACCTGTTTATTAATAAACAATTAAATGTCTCCTTGCTATTTTTGAAACATTCATAATCATTAGTTTTGCCGGTTCTTTGTGGCAAGCTTTATGTGTGCGGTGATGCACTTGAGTAGGCATACAGCTATAGGCCTATTACGTAAACGCTCATTATCCTGTAGGCTATATAGCCTATTTACGTAAATTAAATTAATATAAAGGGGCGATTTGTACACTAATGGCTTAAATGAACAACTACTAGTCGACTAGAAAAAAACTTTAGTCAGAGGCAGCCCTTATTCCACATATTTTGGTACCAGCAGGCCATTCTGGGTTGAGCGAGTGACCCTGAACAGAATTACCCTGGTAATCCAGAGTTCTTGCGAGAGCACAAGTTGAATTTGCTCAGCGAGTTACTCTGGCGTCGAGTAATGATGCTCATTAAATATGCCCCTCTATCTGAGCTGCACCAATCACATCGGGTTATCTGATATAGGCGGGCCAGAGGCGAGATGACGACAGCGCTGCGACGTCGAAGTCATTAGTAAACATTGCAAGATGTCTATGGATGAACACCATTTGTTTGAAATGGCTTTGGCCGCTACAATGAAAGATTTAGACTTTTTCTCTAAAAGAGGATTTTACGCATGTGAATTGCTCTTTGTGAATATATATATATATATATATATATATATATATATATATTCTTTTTTTTTATTTTATTTTATGCACATTAAATATTTTTTTGTGCACGTGAATTTGTTTTCATGCATGTGAAATTTTGCTTGAATTCTTAATGAGACTGATCTGGCTCACTGATACAACAGTTCGAGTCCAGAATTGGTATGATCAGTTTTCGAATCACAAGTACACTGAACCGAGAACAGTTTCTTGCGGACACGTTCGACAAACTGAGAACCAATGAGCTGGGAATAGTGTGTGTATTTTTTCAGGGGAACAAAATGCATGTTTCTTAAGTGTTTAGAAACACCAGAAAGCGCAACAAATAAAACATATTGGAAATATGTTTAGGACTTAATTACTGTATTATTCTTTTAAAGATTGGAAACACAATGGTTTGTAAAACTGTCAAACTAAACATTTATTTGTTTTGTTAATATTGCATGTATTGTTTCGTCTTAGTTCCCTTTCGAGAGCGGTAACTCTACATTGCGTAGCAACGCTTCGGGAACTCCTCCCTTCTCCACTTTTGTTGAAATCTTAGAAACAGAAACTCTCAGTAACGGTGTTCATTTCGACCCGAGTCTGACAATAATGCCCACAGAGTCAGAGAATATATGCTGTGAGGAGATGGAACAGTCAGGTATAGTATAGTTTAGTTTAATTACGGTTAAAATGTATTTGTCATTGCTTGTATCCACTATAAATACAAACCTGCTGTAGTGGACCCCGCCCGAATGATGGCCAAAAATATACTGATGAGTTTAATAAAGTTTATTGTACATCACACAAAAGACGAAGAGTCAGTTTTACTCCAGAAAATCACCGTAAGAGCTGAGTAAACACAGTATAAGAAGTGCGTAACTACATAAACGAATTTCGGTAGAGTTAAGGGAGCATTTACTTCGGAAACAAAATTAATCCACCTCGTCTTCAGCGGCTCAGATTTCGGGAGTAAATAGAGAGAGCTATGTGGATTAATACATCCAGCCACACAACACCTACAACGCTTGGGAGACATTCTCGTCAGTGCAGCGATGGCGGATGTGGACAACTCGCTGTGAACTCGATCAGGGCGGGTCTATGTTGAAACGGCAGTGTCTGTCAACACTCGTGGGCGGGGCCTGTGCTGTAGTGACGTCACACCAGCCTCACGGCTGAAACAGGTCGTTGGGAGACACTGCTGATGATATATGGGGATTAAAAAAAAAGGAGTGAGTGGATTTGTATCACTATAGGGTGGTTGTGTACACACACTGCCAACACACATTTATGTCCAAACACCATGCAAAAGTGATTTTTGCATAATAGGTCCCCTTTAAGAGGCAACTATTCCCAGTTGAAATATTCACGCTTGAATGTGCACATGTTAAAATGCACACTAAAAATGAATCACTGAAAATATATTATTTTATTCCATTGGTGCAGTTCAGCATGTGTTATGTAAAAAAATACTTGCAGTAATAAGCGTATAAAACATTAGGGTTGCGTCCATAAGCGGACTGGTTTCCTCGCTGCCCTGTAAGCCAATGCTAGATGCTAATTTCTTGCTAGAAGCAAGTCTCCATTCACTGTAATTGCCTGGAAAAGAATGGCTTTTACATATCCAGAATAATGACAATAATTTATTTCTGGGTGAACTGTTCCTTTAAATCAATGTTTTCAGTAGTGCTGTCGAAGATCTGATGTACTAACAGAGTGAAAGAGAAGGACGTTTCAGCTAATACCTCAACTGTTATGTTTTCATGTTGCATATGTCAAACTGAAAATGCCACAATCATTTTTCCTGGAATTTATAAGATTTATGGGCACACAAAAACATTATGACTGTAAAACTGCATGATGCTCTGCATCTAGAATCTCAATGCACCATTGTGTCTGTAGAGTATTTGATTCTTTGTTAATTTTACTATTATACTGTGGATGCAACTGTGGAGTTTCATACTGTAATTGATATACAGCAAAATATAGTCGCCTCTATAAGCAAATTCTGCATGATGCTTGCCAAATACGTATGATGATGATGATTATGTCATAAGAACTGCACAAAACATGCATTTAAGTACAGTACATAATTAAAAAAGAAAGCCCAAAACAGCTCCAGTATGAACCCTATCAGAAAGTGTTTGATGTTAAACACACACTAACAGCGGCATTGCTGATTTCTCGGGCTGATCGTGCATGTAAGAGGATTTTGTCTTGTTTTAAGTTAAGGCATTTGATTTATTAATGAAAATGTCACAAGAATTCTCAGGGGTAGGCCTACAATGAAATGTTTTGAAATTTTAATCATCATCATCTTGAAGATCAAGTGTATTGTTTGTTCATCACCTGACATTTTGAGAGAACAGTTCACCCAGAAGTCAAGCCCTTCTTTCTTCTATGGAGCACAAAAAAGCTGCTTAATTTTATTTTCATTTTTTTTATAAGAATGAAAGCATTTGACTAGAGAGCATTTGGTATATGCCAAAGAAGATGTCATCAATACTCAGGTCTGTTTTCCTGAGAGAAAGGTTGTATTTTAAATCCATATATCTGCTAAAAGTTTTTTTTCTTCAGGAGTAACTTACACTAGCATTAGATTAGCTTCACAGCTAGGACTAAAAGCCACAATAAAAGCCACTGGATGTTTAATATACAAACACATCTATATTTTGTATCATTATATGAGTACATTTGACATCAATCAATCAGAATAAACAAGGACATTATGATTCTGCGTAATTAAAATAATATCTGTAATAAATCACACCTGCTTCTTCGAAAGATTAAACTGGCCACGAACGTCAATCACAAGCACATATACTCATTTTAATATACTGGGCAAAGCACTTTTACATTTATTTTATTTAAACGCAAATCTAGTTAAAGCTTAACTGCCAAATAAAGAAGATATATATATGATGTATATTTGCTGCACGTGATACTGTGTTCGGCTGATTGATGGCGTCACTGATTGCACGTGATCGCGTCATCGGCGTCAACAGCGCGAACACTTCTCAACAGGCAGACGCGCACGCGAGGTAAGAGTCGCTCTCCTACTTTATGCTTAAAAAGGGCATGTGTTTTACACCACAGTACAGTTATTAACACGATATTTCACGCATTTAACCTACATTCAGCCATACAGACAACATGCGTGTCGTTATAAAGCCTGCTGCAATCTAACAACTAACGTACTTTACGCGAAAACTGTCCTCGGCCGACAGACTTTAAGTCTGTAATCGGTGTGGACCTTCTGCAGTTTTAGATTAAATAACTGTATTAATTATTATAACTGTTACAACAGTTCTGCGATTGGTCGAATCACACTTTCACTGTTCGGTTCGGTGGAGATTTTCTGCGGCTTACATCGTGAAGGTTACTTCGCCCAAAAATGAGATTTCTGTCATTAAGTACTCACCCATGTCGATCCAAACCTCAAATCTTCGGAACACAGATTAAGATATTTTTCGATGAAATCCGAGAGCTTTCTGACCCTAACGTTACTACCACTTTTGAGGCCCAGAAAGGTAGCAAAGCCATCGTTAAAATAGTCCATGTGACTCCAGTGGTTCAACTTTAATGTTATGAAGCGACATGAATACTTTTTGTGCCCAAAAAAACTCGACTTTATTCAACAATTTACATGTTAGTCTCTGACGCTGGTCACGTGATCACCACTACGCATGCGTGATGCTGAGCAGGATCGCCAATGATGAGCCTGTGCTGACTTAGGGCGTTCTCTCATATAAATTGTTTTTGTTTTGAAACGGGACAATGTTGCATTTTCTTCTTGGGTCGGTTCGCTTTCGCAAGGCAACCTTTTAAAGCGTACCAAAATGTGTTCAAGTGCGAGTACAAACTGTCCTCTTATTGGTCAGTATTTCCTCTGCGTCATCCATCAAGATGATTGCCAAGAAGAGGTGCTCAACTGTGAAATCTAATGTACAGAATTCAAATGTACAGAGCTCGATTGCCATGTTCACATAAGCTTAAACAAACCGAACCAAATGCTTCTTAACATTAAGGTTGAAACACTGGAGTCACATGGACTATTTTAACACTGTCTTTACTACCTTTCTGGGCCTTGAAAGTGGTAATCCAGGGGTTTTCCTGGGTCAGAACTGGTCTTTGGTGGGGCTGACAAACACTCATTTATTGCCCTCTTTTAAAAAAAAAAGCTGTGATTTTACATTTACATTTATGCATTTGGCAGACACTTTTATCTAAAGCAACTTACATTGCATTTTAAGGTACTTTTTTTTTTTTTAACATTCTTATCAGTTCTTGCATTCCCTGGGAATCAAACCCACATGACCTTGCCATTGCAAGCGCCAACGCTCCACTGCTACAAGAAAGCTGTATATTTTACCACTGGATTTCATAGCTTTTTTAATATAAAATCCCTCTTTGTTAGAACTGATAATTGTTTTGGTATAATCATATCAATATCATAAAGTAGAATAAAAAAAGTAGCATTAAAAAGTTTATTTTAATTAAGTCAATTTTTCTACCATTACACAATTGAAAACAAATGCATCAACTTATTTTCTGGTTTCACCTCAATCCAGTCTAAACTAAATTATTTTTTGGTAATTTTCTACACATTGTCATATAAATAACCTGAAAATACTGTAGTTTATTAAGGTTAAATCTTGCTAACCACTCTTACAAAAAAAATGGGGTAAGCACACTTACTTTCTCATTTTAAGAGCTGTTCTTAGTAAATGATTTGTTTGTAACACTTTACGATATGGTTTGATTTGATAACATTATTTAATGTATTAGGCTAACCAACATGAACTAACCATGAGCAATATTTTTTTGACTGTATATATTTATGTCAGCTGAATGCGCAGAATGCTTTTCAGAGAAGATAAGGCAAAGTTAAAACTGTTAATTGGGAGAGAGAGCAAAACCGCGCTTAGTTTGAAGACGGTGAGAGTTAGAGATGTTCCGATACCCTTTTTCCCTTCCCGATACCGATTCCGATACCTGGACTCAGGGTATCGGCCGATACCGAGTACTGATCCGATACCTGGGTGTGTATGCAGCTGCAATTCATACTAGCCCTGTATGAATTGATATAATTATTTTATGGTGTGCTTCAGACTAATCCCTTAATAAAACATGAACAAATACATACAGTGAACTAGAGTATTTTTATTATCTGACATACATTTCACAGCAATATATTATTTATTTTTCTTAAGTGAAAAAGAACTTCAAATGCAGCCACACATCTAATCCTATAAACTGAAAAAGGTATTTTAGTTTTATTTAGTTATATAACTATGAATAATATAAGAAAAATAATATCTTTATAACTTGAAGTCCAGAAACAATTTGCTAAATAAACGGCATTTCATTTTTGAAATACATAAGTAAAAAAAAAGAAGAAAAAAAGTACAACCGTAACTTGTACTCAATCTAACGTTAGTCCTTTAAATAAGTGGGAATCGGAACAACTCTAGTGAGAGTATGCGTCACCGGGGTTTTCTCTCTCTCTCTCTCTCTCTTTGTTTTTTTTTCCGAAGATGAACGAAGGTCTTACGGGTTTGGAACGGCCTGAGTGTGCATGAGGCACTATAGAGAGTCATCTAATAAACCTACTAAAGAGCGGTGAGTGCTTTTCTCTTTGTCTTCTGTTGTTTGAATGACATTAATGACACAGACGGCAGCAGGAACATTAGGCTGCTGTCACTTTAACCCTCTGGGGTCTGAGGTGTTTTCTGGCCCTGGAGGTGTTCTGACATGCTCTGGCATTTGTGCTTTTTTCTGTTACTTGTGACATTTTAATGGCTAAAGTCTGATTATACTGTATTCAGCACAAACTCTGCTACAATAATAAATCAGCAGCATGTATGTAAGAGTTTGTAGTTTTGAGATAATGACATATGCGTGGTTTGTGAAAATACAAAAAACAATTGTCACTGAAATAAGGCCATGAAACCCATACTGATTATTTCTTCACAAGACTTTTGAAAATTGTATCACGTAGCCTAGAATATTTGCTCCAAAACTATGTGAAAATCACCCTGACTGCTCATTCAGATAAGACAATATATTGATTTAAAAATTGTAAGACGTGTTTTGTGTGAGAAAGCTTTATGCAGGAGGTGTGATCACGTCATTAATATGTATGTTTTTCACACCTGAGAAAGACAAAGGCCCTCCCCTAATGGCCCTATTAGGAGCTATCAGGCCCTATCATTCTGAGCAACCTTGCACAAAAAATGAGGAGATTAAAAAAAGAATGGCTTTTAGATTGTTTGGATTTATTTACAACACAACATAATCCAAAGATACACAACAAATGACAAAAAAGCACATTATTGAAAACAATTATCCAAAGACAGAGACCTTTCTGCCATTCCTAAAAACATTGTACATACCTTTCATTCCCAAGGTGTTTGATTTTCACTTTACCATGTTCATGTACAGAGACTCTTGTGAATGTTGAAGTCAGCAGGACTCAGTGGCATCTGGGCCCTGTAAAAAAAAAAAATTAAACATTAAACCGCAGAACTCGCTCCAAAATATGATACATTCAAACGCAGAGCTCGCTCCAAAATATGATACATTCAAACGCAGAACTCGATCCAAAATATGATACATTCAAACGCAGAACTCGCTCCAAAATATGATACATTATGGTTACCATATTATACATATCTACGTTTGAGCAGATATCCTCAAACACAGTAACGGTTCAACTGCAATGTGAAGTTTATGCAACAATAACATGAACTAATAATTAAGAATTTCTTACCTTACATCTTTCTTGTCTTCAAATCGCGTTCTTCTTCTGATGTAAATCCAATGTAAGCTCACAGCTTGTCTTCCAAACTCAACGAAAAGCAGAGACTTGTGAAGTTTGGTGCTTTGTTTTTGAGGTAACGAATGCGTTCGTGTGAGGCGTGGACGATTTTCATGTGAATCTCTTTTGCGGGTGTGGGCGTGGTCAAATTAAAAATAATGAGCAAGCGTTTGAGAAGCTGGACATCTTGTTGGTTTTATACAAATTACTTAAACAGAGAATATTTGTTTTTAGTTTGAATCCGATCATTTAAAAGTACACACTTAAATGATAATAAAGGTATATGGCTCATAAATGTGTGACAAGTATTCGCTGAGTTTTGTTTCAGTTTATAGATGTGCTCAAGAAAAAAAAGTTCACCGCGACAGGGAGGCAGAAAGCACACCCTGTTTATGTTCTTTATTTTACAAAAGCACAATGTTTTGATTTGATTGTAAGTGGACACATACAAAAGTTGAAATATCACAGATTCTTTTTTTATATTTCTTTTTCTGTATGACCATAAATGACGGAGTAATTTAAGTTTATAGTGCTACAATGTGAAGAAAATCCAGCAAAACGCGTGGACGCGTTCAGGGCTCCAGACTGCGACCAAATGGTCGCATTTTGCGACCAAAATTTGAGAGTGTGCGACTAAATTTTACATCCAGTCGCACATGTGCGACCAGTAAATTTCATCTCGTTCATAGTGGGCGACAACCGACGTCGCGTCTGCGATGCTTTGTTTACGACATCACGACAAGAAGACTAGCATGTTTAATTTTTTAACGGTCCTCCATGAAGGGTTCCGAGTGAATGAGTGTGTGTGTGCGCGAGTGAATGAGTGTGTGTGTGTGTGTGCGCCCGAACGCAAGTGAGTGAGTGAGTGAGTGAGTGAGCGAGCGAGCGAGCGAGAGAGAGAATGAGAGAGTGTGTGCGCGAGTGAGTGAGTGTGTGCGTGCGTTAGTCTATGTGCGTGTATGTGAGTGAGTGCGTGTGTACATGTGCGAGTGAATATGTGTGTGAGACGGCTCGAGATGACTGGTTGTAAAGCAATGTGTAGTCTGACAATGTTTCTTGTCCAGGACATGACAAGATTTTTAGGAGTCGAAATCGTGTAATCTGATACATTGACTATAGTAACAGACAAAAAAATTGCGCATTCTGAACCAGGCATAACTAACTATGGTATACTGTGGTTATGAAAGTAGCCTACACATCTTTTTACAGCACTTCAAAACTATATCCTATTAAAATGTTTGTTTTTTAATGTGTCGACCAAAACATTTTTGTTCATCCTTTAAAGATTGTCTCTATTTATAAAACTGAAAGTTTCAAGAAGTAGGAAAACTCACACTTAAAAAGAAGACTAAATTACCATTGTAAACAGCTGCTGAGGGTGCTTATTGGCTATTTTCACTCCCTAATATCTATTTTGTCACTCATTTTGCTTTTGAAATAATATTAAGACATTATGAAGGATAATAATTAAATTTAACTTTATCTATACACCTCAAATTTATCTCAGTGCTTTGTCATCCCACAGTGCTACCAAACACTTTCTGTAGAACTTAGAGCCGCGGCCCTCAGATGTTAGTCTGGAGCCCTGTGATCTTAAAATAAAACTGCACCATAATTTCTGTACGCTTAATCTATTTATTATCAAAGCATTTGTCTGTAATAGTTATTTAGGGGGAAAATGTGAAGGTGTGCCCCTAAATTTTCTGCTTGCGCTCCTAAAATTTTAAGTCAGGGGCTACAGCGCTCCTAATAAAAAAAGTTAGTCTGGAGCCCTGGCGTTTGTCGACCCCAGAGGGTTAAGACTGAATGCATGGATCCAACATAGCGGGCCTCCATGACAGTCGGCTGTCCACGACAGTCCTAAACCCGCCAAAGTACCAACACAATAACACACACTCAGCAAAATATCATCTAATAATCGTTATCGAGAAAATCCCAGAAAATATCCAGATATAATGTTTTGCCAGTATCGCACAGCCCTCGCTGTACCTGCTGTCTCACTGCACTGATCACCAGCTGTGCTTTACACTGATGTCCTGTGAAGGATTTACAATAAACTTTTGTCTTATTCTCTTTATCTTTTGCAGATTTTGCAGTGGAAATCGGAGAAATGTTAGAAATACAGATAATCAAGGTAGAGCTCTACACGACAGCCGGTGTTTCTATCATGCACACATTTACCATCATTGACATGCTAGTGTAGTTTTGAATTTTTGTAAATTTTATATATTTTTGATTCATTTTAATTTGAGAGATTTATTTTAGTACATGTTTAAATAAAGAAAAGTTGGACAACTAGCCGAAATATTTTTTTGGTTGTAAAGTTTATTTTTTTAATGGGTTTAGTTTTAGTTAATAATAACCCTGATAGTGACTCTCTTGATGGGGATGTGAAATATGTAACATTGTTAATTTTTCTAAAAAGGACTTGGTGACGCCTTCAAAAACAGTGTTGACAATAGCTTTATTTCTATTAAGTATTTGCACTGTTTTTTTCCAATTAGGTCAAGTTATGTTTTACAGTTTTTATAGGTAGAAAAAAATTATAAAAATAAACTGTCAATATTGCTTATTTATATTGGCTTATTTATAATAATTACGTTTTTTAGGCACTGTATTTTTTATCACTCTTAATCGATCTTTATACGTAGTCTTTATATTTTTGGAAGGATTGTCCCTTTGCATCACAAAAACATGTGTTGACCTCGACCCTTTACTCATTAAAGTCATTGCAATAAACAAATGGATTGTCTGTAATGGAAACTAATGTCACACTTTCTGACATTAGGTATGTTCACATGCACTAATATTTATCAATCCAGTAATGAGTCCAATCTAAATTCAGATTCTGTAAGTTAGATCAACCCTAAACATTGCAATCCGATTCACATATTTGATTACGTATGAATCGCATGTGTTGTGAACTGAACTTCAGTGTATGCGCTGATCAGTTAATGTGTTTCCGTCTGATTGAGTGATCACTAATATCAATAGTAAGCAGATGTTTGGGGTGCATATAAGTGCATCTTGATGAGTTTATCAGGGAGTAAATGAGAGGTGTGTGTGTGGGGTCAGGTTGAGGACCCAGGATGCCTGTGGGCTCGAGTCCTGAGAGGAGCGGGCGTTCCGCCGGACAGTCCTGAGGAGTACGAGCACCTGAGGGTGAAGATGAACCTCTTCTACCACGAGGTCAACATGGACCTCCAGAAACTGAAGCCTGATGAACTGAAGGAGGGGCTGGTATGTCAGATCAGGAATATGAATAATAATAACCTCCTATGAGTCATATTTGGGAGTTTGACTTGTCCTGCAGTGTAAAATGTCTAAAGACTCAGTCTTTATTATGGTTTCAGAATGCTAAATATCATGTAATCAGAACTATGGGATAACAGAAGAAAGTGTGAGAGTTGTAGTGAAAAAACATTAAACAAATCTTCTATTTGAGCTGCTGATTTTCCTCTTAAAAAAACAAAAACTTATTACCTACATATGCAAATGTTTTAAGATTTAAGTTCATGAGAAACATACAAAAGTCAAGTAGGTCTTTGGACTTGTGGTGTCAAAAGTGTTGCTAATTCTTTTATAATTCCTAATGCAACTTTTACTTCATTTTAAGTGAGAGAATACATGAAATATTTGTACATTTTTATGTTTGTTCTTTTAAAAATGAATTTGTCACACTATTTAAAATGTAGTAGTGAAGAAAAACATGTAAAACCTTTAAGAAAAAAATCAGCTAAGTAGTTCATTTTCTTTTCCATTTAGAAGAGACGTGTTTTGAGAGTGTTTGATGCTTTAGCGTAAGGTCATTGAGTCCGAAAGGTTTCGCACGTTAAAAAATAAATATGTTGTGTCAATCACGTTTACACACTGCCTTCGAAACTTTCATCAGTCCTAAAAAAATCAGATTGGGTTTTTATTTTTTTATTTTTTTTGCATTTTCCGCATCCGTAGCCTTTAGAGAGGAGTTTTGACAATTCAGAGCCACCGAATCACGAATACGAAAAAACGCATTCGAAAATCTCGGACTCGGTGTGCAAGGACCTTTACCCTGCGCATGCGATTCTTTATGGCATCATATCACCTTCATAGAGCTCGTATTTATTTTTTAACGTGCGAGAATTTCGGACTCAGCTCTTGTCCCCCCCTCCCTCTCTGTCTCAGGTGTGTGTGGTGTTCAGTCTGGCTCTGAAGAGCTGGTGTCGTGCCGTGGTCGAGTCCATCATCGAGGGGACGCTGGACTCTCAGGCCTGGTGTTTGTTGGTAGACCACGGAGATCACATCATCGTCAGAGCGGATGAGTATGAAGCCTTTTAAAATGTCTTGAATTGGTTTTATCAAGTGTAACTGTGCGTTCACACCGCCGCCGACTTGAGCTTCCAAAGTTACCGGAAGTCATTCATTTTCAATGGAAGCTGGCTTCTCTCAGCTGCAAGGAGCGTCAAATCCATCGGCGTCGCGTTTTGAGCGTCAATCTGAAAGTTGAGAGAAGCTCAACTTTATGGTAATGAGCTATGACGCGGTTCAGCGGCAAACCGCCAGCAACCAATCAGAATATAGACGTCCTTCGCGCTGGCTGATTCCGGAGAAACATACGATGTAAACTTTCGTTCCTACCAAAACATTAGTTCCGAGAAAATGGAGGAGAAACTGATAATCGCTGTTGCTGGGTTTCCTATCATTTATGACGAAATTTATGACGTTATTATATAAAAATTTATGACGTTATTTTCATATAGGGACCAGTTACAAAAGAGAGAGAGCCCCGGCCGCGCGCGCGCGCACTCACTCACCTTCACCGTCTTCAAACAACACGTCTTGCTCGCTCTCCCTCGCGCATATTAATCAAAATAATTTTTCCCGACCAAATGTGACCAAAACGGTTATAAAAATGCTGTCATTATAAAAGGTTTCTAGTGTCAATGTATTGCTTGTTTTTTTTTCCTGTTTACATTTCATGGTGTGACACTTCAGAGCGGCCAAAGCGTCAACAAGCTTCTTCGTACTTTTTGACAAGCGTCCTTGACAGGGCGGCCAGAGCTTCTTTGCCGCTCAAGTCGGCGGTGGTGTGAACGTACAGTTAAGGGATAGATTCTCTCAGCATTTACTCGCCCTCATGTCATCAATGTCTTCTGGAGTGAAATGATCTGTGTTTGTCAGAAAAATACTAATATATTTTACTTTTTAAAGAATAAATCATTGTTTTCGATCTAATGTCATACGAGCGCCACTCAAACTTTGAAGCAACAACATGGAACTTTTCCTCTGCGGTCGCCCTACAGGTTGGAAGCGGAATTGTCCATTACCGCTGTCGTAAAATGATTTACGGTTACTGTCAACGCATTCTCATCCCCAAATCATCACTTTCAAACATTCTTCAATATCCGACGCACAAAGCACCCTTAGCGTCAATATGAGACGCTTCGGTTATGGGTAGGTTTAGGTCTGTGGTAGGGTTATGCGTCTCATATGAACGCTAAAGGGTGCTTTGTGCGTCAGATATTGAAGAAATTTTGAAAGCGTCAGTATATGACGACTTGGGATGAGAACGGGCTGTTACTGTATATGAAGCATGCAGGTTTTTTTCATATGGGCAATGATAATATTATTAATCTTCCTCCTTTCATAATTTATACATGTTTAGTAGACTAAACATTTTAAATCAAACATTTGTGATTTGCATGTCGATTGCAATGCTCAAATCTGAACGAGAATGATAGCGATAGCATCCTAACCATCTAAAACTAGCATGTTAGTGTTTACTAGCTACCAGATTGATAATTCGCTCATCTACTAACGTTAGCTGATTCATGAAGATAAATGGAGGACCAGATAGTTTCCGTAACGTAGCCAGGCAGACAACAGATTAGAAAAACTAAAGATGGGTAGCACAGACGACTATTTGCACGCCATGTGGCATTGCCAACCAGTTCACTCTTTTTGGATTACAGTCACTGAGACACTGTCCACTATCCTGAGCCACAGAATCCCATCATCACCAACACTTTGTCTCATAGGCGACTCTTCCGAAATCCATATCCCACAAAAATACAGGAATCCGTTGCTCATCTCTCTAGCTGTCGCTAAGAAAGTAGTTCTCCAAAACTGGAAATCAAAAAAATCTTGCCACATCAAACACTGGACAAATTTAATCTCAGAATACATTTCAATGGAAAAACACAATGCACACAGAAGGAAGCAAGCATCAGCCTTTGAAGACACCTGGTCCCCATTTATGACATTTTTTAACACCACACAAACATAACTACAAGCCGTGTACATTACCCGCTTTTGTTCTTGCAGCCATCACTTCATACATACACATAGGCACACACTTATGCATAACATGTTTCCAAACCCTTTTTTCCCCTCAAACACCCTAGCCAGGACCAACTAATATAAATCTTAGATTAAAAAATAAAATTTGCTTAAGATCATTCTACTAAATCAATAATAATACGTTTTTGTGTTTGTCAACTGTCTTGTCCCTCTGTTGTCTGTCTACCACCTTGTCATGTCTTATATGTTACGTGTTACACTCTGTTCGTGGTGTTATAATCCCCCCTCCCCTCATGTACCCAGGGTCTCACTAAACTGGTGGAATGGTTCCACACTGTATATGAATCTGTCGTCAGTATTGTAATATATTGTGTATATAATTTGCTTTATTAAACAATAAAGTTGTCCTCCGAAGAGGGGGGGTGGTGGTGGGCCAAAAAAAAAAAAAAACTAAAGATATTATGCAAGCAATTTACTTACTAGTTCAACAGCATGACGGCCAAGTCAGCATCGGTCTGACGATAAGCTCACGCCAGCGAGCAAACACTCGACCAATATTGATCCTCGTCCTGCCTTTCAGTTTATCACTCTCCCTTTTCCTCTTCCGACTCTACTCCGACAAAACCTTGGACTTCTTACGTTTCGCTGCTGCTTCAGCCATGACGAAAACACACGCACGAAAACAAACGCGCTGGTTGGCCTGTCACGGCCGAATTTGAGGAAGTGATTGGCGAAGTGACGTATGCCGTAAAGCAGTCGAATTTTGTAGTTCTTTTTGAGCTCTGGTTACTACCCGCTCCCCGAAGTTACATAGTGCCAGTAAAAGCGATACAGACCCCGTCAGGCTCTGGCAGACGTGTCATTCAACCTATTGTAAGTCGATGTACCATCACAAGGGTCTTGGAAATATATTATGAAGGTTGAAAAACTACATGTTGTTACTTTAAAACGCCCTAACGTTTATGTCAAGCTAAACTAGTGTATGTGTATTAAGACAGTTGCCTGGAAGCAATGCTTTATGGTTAAGAGTTTAAAATTAAAATATTGCAGTTTGTTTTTACACACACCTATCGTTTGGCTTCAGAAAACTTTGATTCGTCCACTGGGGTCGTGTGGATTGCCATCGCTGCGTTTGGTTTATTATTCATTATTTTCCTAAGAATCTTCGTTTGTGTTTTTCTGAAGAAAGAAAGCGATGGCATGAGGGTGAGTAAATTATGCGAGAATTAACATTTTTGGGTGAACTATCCCTTTAAGGTCATAAATATCTAACGGTATAACAGAAGTCTTAACTATCATTTTAAGAGGGCTTAATTTGGGGACAGGAAAAAATGGCCTAATGTGATTTATATCATTTTAAAAGTCTATTATTTATATGAATGCAAGTGCTGCTGTTTCAAAGTCGAAACGCTGGTTTCAGAGCAGTTCAGTCAGCGAATGCCATGCATTTGTGTCATACGATAGCCGATGAACTACTTTTGATGAATTGTGACAGTGTTTGCCTGATGTTTATATTGTAATGTATTATAACAGTTATAAGAAAGTAGTGCATATAATTATCTCTTCATCCTTTTGAATGAGCAGCCTGAAAAAGTAAAGCATGGACATTTCAAAATACAGAGTCCCAGTGTGTTTTAGACGTCTTTATAATCAAAAGTATTTTCAGTTACACTTTATTTGAGCTGTCTTCTTTGCTTCCACTCAGTGTGAGGATGTGATGTGTTTCATAACTGTTGATAAAACACTGTAGAGCTTCACCCAGGACTGGTGTATATCTGCACTGTTGATATATCCCTGATGAACTTGCTCTCAGTGTAAGAACGCCTCTGGAGAAGTTCCTGCAGCTCCCCTTCAGGGTCCGCCGCTTCAGACTGGCTGGGATTTGCCCCATGACCCTTCAGGTGCCGATCTCCGGAGACCCGGCCGAGCTCGTGTAAGTCCCTCTCTTGAAGAAGTCTCTGCGCTGCTCTCGCATGTGTTCTGATGCTCTGTGTTCATCTGTCTGATCTCAGCCCCTCCTCAACGTGGGACAGCTCTGCCACCAAATACCTGCACAATCTATTACAAGGTAAGAGTGTGCTGTGGTTATTCAGCGGTTCCTCTGTTTGCTGTGTGTATAGAGGTTATGCGTGTGACATCACCGTTGGCCGGAGTCAACACACACTGAGTGGCAGCATTGGTTTTCAGTGTGAATGCTGCAAAAAACACACAAAACACATCTAAAACGGGAAAGAGCTTTGAGATTGACTGTATAACTAGATTTGAAGGTATATTTTTACAGACTGCCGAAAGCCGCAGAACAGAGAAGCAAATGGATCGCTGTAATTCATAGAAAAAACTGGATCCAGGCAGAGAAAGCTGGATTTGCAGTCATTTTGTGTCAATATGCTGAATTTAGGGGTAAAATCATACCCTATATATTCTATTGACAACTAAATGAAATATTTACCATCGTATATTCTGCATAATTGGATGTTTTTAAATAAACACTGACAATAAACTACACAAGTTTTAGGGCTGGACGATATGATGATGTATATAACACTGATATGAGTGATCACATGGATTTATATAAAGCGTTCTCAGGCAAATTTGCGTTATGTATTTCCCGGGCGTGGAAATCAGGCTCATATAAATGTCAGAAACACGATTCCTGCTGCATGTCTATATCCATGATCTCTGGATCTGTGGGAAGTTGTAAGGAACACTATATCGAGTCCAACCTTTAGTTTAAACTGATAATGGTTTGTTTTACTGGTGTTTTCTCAGTTTCTCCTGTTACTCCAGTCACACAGCAGCTCTTCTGCCACTCAGGGTTCCTGCGGGAAACTGACGTCGATGCATTCCCTCTGTTGTGTGGTTCTTAGACGCTCTGTGTGTTTCTAGTGTCGACTCTGGTGGAAGCCGTTCTGTGTGAAACGCATGCCGGCTGCTCTGCCGTTGAACTCTACTTGACTATCAATGATACAAAGGTAAAGCATGTTTATTTATGTGACATACTGAGCAGGATTTCAGACCGCTGCTAAGTGCCAGTCCACTGTCATTGAACAGATCTGTGTGAACCATGAGCTCGTGGCCAAGAAGTTTGCCTGTTTCGTGAGTGAGAAGTCCAGTGTGCCGGACGGGAACCGGAACGGAGATCGAGTTCCTGTCAGCCTGGCGTGGGACATCTACTCCAGTCCTCAAAAGCTCTTGGAGATGAAGGGCTGCTGTCCGGTCAAAGCTTCGCCCGCGCCCGATATCCCCCAGAATCCCCACAGAACCGAGCGGACAGATGAGCCACCACAGACAGGTCAGGTTTCTGAAGGAGCCTCTTCCGCTCACCAAGGCTGCATTTATTTGATCAAAAATACAGTAAAAACAGTGAAATATTATCAGACGCTTTTCTATGTGAATATACAGTAAAGTGTAATTTAGTCCTGTGATCAAAGCAGAATTTACAGCATCATTACTCCAGTCTTCAGTGTCACATGATCCTTCAGAAATCATTATCATATGATGATTTGATGCACAAGAAACATTTCATATACTTTTTGTTCAGGATCCGTAAATAAATAAGTTAACAAAAAGACCAGCATTGATTCGAAATATAAATCTTTTGTAACATAAATGTTTTTACTCGCTATTGATCAATTTAATGCATCTTAAAAGTGTATAATATATATATATATATATATATATATATATATATATATATATATATATATTTATCCTACGGGGCCGTTGAATGCTTGAATCTGATTTGTTTTTGCAGTTATTTCAAAGGTCCTTGCAGACGACAACAGCAAAAGATCTGAAACCCTCAACGACACTGACCAAGAAAATACATCTAGTAAATATAGTTTTCTTTTTTTCATAGTTTATTTGGCCACAAATTTTCATTTTATTATGTATTTATTATTTATTATGGAAAAGCACCTACTCTCTTTCTGCCGCTCAAACACGCACTCGCACAGAAACGTGTTGTCAGCGCTGCTCTGACGATCTTAAAAGCTCCATTAATTTCTCACTAGCGAGGAAATAACGGCACTGTTCTTGAAGCAGATTAACTTACAGTTTCAATAGATTATACATTTCATATTCATAAATGAATGTTTCTCCTTTAGAAAGCGAGCAGCAGAAACCACAGGTGTCAGAGGAAGAACACACGCCTTCTCCGGTTAAACCTCGACTCCATAACCTGACCCGCAATGCCGGGACCAATACAGTAAGTGTCCCTTTATAACGCTGTGACTAACACACGAGAGCGATCGAGCTCGACAGACGGGCACAGGGTTGGGCTTTATAGTGGCTCCAGTGAATGCCTGGATCCCAGTTTAACTGTGACTTCTGTGGTTTGATGCAGATCGGCAGAGGATGGCGGATCAGAGTCGAGGCCACGGACATCATCACGGATGAAACCTGTGCGCAGACCGTCATGACCAAGGCCCAGTAAGACTGTCGTCTGAGTCTGGTTCCTCCTTAAAAGCTCATAACTCGTATAATTGAGTTTTGGATTGTATGTTTGAGTTTAGATTGACACCCGACTTGCCTCTAAATAGATCTGACTTTATGAAGGTGATAATACAAAGTAATTTAGTTAACAAGACAACAAATTAGGGGTGCTCTGATTGATCTACTACCACTATCAACTACCGATCGCTATCGGCCAATAATCACTTTAGGAAGGTTGACCGGCGGTCTCTATAAAGGCCGATCTCATGCTGACGACGCATAAAGACTAATACCTGATAATGACTGTAATAATGCTGAAGGTGAGGGTCTTTATTAATAACTCACACCAAAGTAATTTGAAAACTTTCTGTGAGATGTAATTTCACAAACAATTGTGTCACTTGCACAATCGAGGCAGTGTCGCATCATCACTAAAGTTTATAATTTGCATTTCTTTCTAAGTCTTGCAAGTGTTTAAACCCCTCAGCACTCGCGGTCACACACACATGGCCGCCACACAAACAGCTCGCCAGTACACAATTGCACTTAAATGGTCAAATACACACAAAGGTATGTACAAAATTACTGTCTTGTCTAGAATGCACGTGTAAACAGTCGGATTTGTCTTAAAGGGATAGTTCACTTTGAAATTAATTTTTGGTATGTTTTAGCTTACCTCAAGGGCATCCAAGATGTAGGTGTCTTTGTTTCCGCAGTAGTTTCAATTTTGATATTTTAAGGTCAAACCGTTCTTGTCTGTCAGTCATATAATGCAGGTTGATGGTCACTGTCTCAAAACACAAGCACAGAGTCCAAATTAAAACAATTCCCCACGTCCAAATGAAACAATTCCCCATCATAAGTACACATTGATGGCCTAAGACACGAAACGAGCGGTTTGTGTGAGAAAACGAACAGTATTTATATCGTTGTTATCTCTTGAAAACAGCACACGTCCAAATGATCTGACGGCACGGGCGGGTATAGATATATACACTAGATGTCGCTTGGCTACGGTTTCGTTCCAATGAACTGCAGTAGCCAAGGCGACATCTATGTATATATATCTATACCCGCCCGCGCCGTCAGATCATTTGGACGTGTGCTGTTTTCAAGAGATAACAACGATATAAATACTGTTCGTTTTCTCACACAAACCGCTCGTTTCGTGTCTTAGTGTACTTATGATGGGGAATTGTTTCATTTGGACGTGGGGAATTGTTTTAATTTGGACTCTGTGCTTGAGTTTTGAGCCAGTGACCATAGACCTGCATTATATGACTGACAGACAAGAACGGTTTGACCTAAAAATATCAAAATTGAAACTACTGCGGAAACAAAGACACCTACATCTTGGATGCCCTTGAGGTAAGCTAAAACATATCAAAAATTAATTTCAAAGTGAACTATCCCTTTAAGTGAACGTAAATGGCTGATAGTGTTGAGTAACAGCCTATTGGATCCGTACAGCTCTTAAAGGGACAGCAGCCTAATAATAATGATTTTTAAAAATCTTTTGTTGTTTAATTAAAATGAATGACACTCGCTGCTCTTGAATGACTAACTTTTGTAACCTGAATTGTAAGGATTAATCTGTATTTAATTTATTCAGGGAAGACCATCCAGCATTATTTTACATTTGATTCCTTATTAAATTTCTTTAGTATTTCTTACAATACTCAATATTACTGTTAGGCCTAGCTGAAAAAAAAAATTTGTCCTTCTGATTGTAAATTGTTTATTTGTTCTTCTTTTATTACTGACTGTTTACTTGTCTTTTGTGAATTCAGGTATAGTTTGAAATCAGGTTTTTTCTGTGTGTACGCTATTGTGCACCAATTGCCCCATTGTAAAAAACAACAATCCACTGCATGATCAAACATCTAGGTGAGATATATTTTGAAAATTGTATAAGGGGCTGTTTACACCTGGCCACTTCATGTGTTTTCTCAGATCGGAGAGCTATCTGATTTATCAAAACGATTCCATTTACACCTGGTCACATAAATGTGTTTTTGCGAAACGGATTTAAATCCGATCTTTAATTCCCGCGTTATATGCAGATTTAATGGAGGGCACGTCACCGAAAGCAACAGATATGAGCTGCGTTTTATTGATCATCAGCTAAAATTTCAAAATCAAAGACCGCAATAAGAGAGAGCGGCAACAGCCCTGGTAAGATCATTTTGTTTCTTTACTTTTAATGATGATGATTGTGTGTTAAGCGTCTGCGACTTACTGTCACTTTGATTTGCGATAGTTTGCACGTTGGCTTGATGAATAGATGCTCAGCTTCTCATCTGTGGTGATGCGTGTTCCAGTAGCGTCGTCATATCTGGCTATAACGTGACATATAGCCTATAACGCTCTCACACATTAATTTTTTTTTTTGCATTTTTGGGAGGAGTACAATTTACATATGTGGTTTCACCAACCAGATGCATTTACACTTGTCCAGTTTCGTCTGGAATGCGGCCCAGAACACCTCCTGAAGTGGTTTGAGCGATCGGATTCAAATCAGTCTCGAATGCGTTTCGGAGGGCATTTACACATGGTCTCTTCACGATCGGATAGCTATCCCATCTGAGAAAACACATGAAGTGGCCAGGTGTAAACAGCCCCTAAGTCACCTTCCCATTTTCGAAAAATTAATTTCAGGCCCTTAATAAATGTCTGTAAAATTCCTGATTGGAGAATAATCCCTATAAATAATTCTACATGATAAAAAGGCTTCAAATCGATTGGTATCGGTGATCGTATCGGCAGATACTGCTACTTGCGGTCGGCAATCTGTGAATTAGTTTGGTAAATGATAATATAACGTTTAGAAATATAATAAATTGTTTTTCTTTCACAGATACATGAAGTTTAAAGTACATTCGAAGCAGATTCCTGAAGTAAGCACTCAAAATTCTTAAATAAGTTTTGTTGCATCTGCAGAAATGGTTAGTAAATGAGTGGCTGTAAAATGAAGCACTTTGAATGTTTTCAGTCTGTTGAAGAGAAGCGGGAGAGTCCTGATCAGACTGAAGAGGACGGCGTGGCTTCAGCATCATGGTGAGACCAAACACACTCTTCCCTTCAGGTCGTCACACTGTTTTCAACACGAGCATGTCTGATGCTATCAAGTGAATCTGAAACCAGCCTGATTATGCAGTGCTTACTTGAGACCAATCAGTCATTCAGTTAGTCAATATAGTTTAACGTGTGTGTGTGTGTGTGTGTGTGTGTGTGTGTGTCTTCATAGTGCCAGTGGCTCCTCAGAGGAGCAGAAAGTGGCATCTCTCTCACAAGAGCCCAATCTTGATGATCAGCTGGCCTCGTCAAGGCAGGCTTTACATTACTGTCCTTACTAAACAAACATGTCAGACATTTTCTCTTAATCTAATTTATCTGGCCTATTTCATAAAGAAATGTTTCCCCTATTTGTGTGAACCCTAATTTGGACAGACTCATGCAGTTTCTGAACCCTGATCCACTCAATCCAGACCAAGAGTCTCTTGATGCCAAAGTAAGAGCCTCATTGTTAGTTTTCTGTGTTTCCTCATGATGGTGTGTGTTGTGTTGTGTTGTCTACCCTGTCCTGTGCTGTTTCGCAGGCTGCGCGCTGTGATCCGGGTCACCTGGGGGTTTTAGTGCACTCCGCCCTGCGTGTCGAACCCTGCAGAAACCTGGCACGCGCTCCCATCAGTGAGCAATTCAGAAAGGTCAATCAGCAGGCCTTAATAATGTCATATTGGAATATCCATTGCATTATTTTGCGTTATTTGACACTTTTCTACTGTAAAGTGCTGTGGCCATGTGCCCAACTTAATTACCTTTCTTCTGCTTGCTTCTGAGGTGTTATTTGTGACTTTTAACATTTGTGTAAGAGGATATGGGATTATACTTTAATTAGTGCTGGGCAACAATTAATCTATATATTTAAGATTTTTTTATTTATGTAAAAATATTTAAACATAATATAAATTAGTATAAATGTATATACAGTATATACCTGCAAATATTTCTTAAATATATACATGCGTTTGTGTGTGTGTATATATTTTTACATATATAAAAAAATCTTAAATATATAGATTAATTGTTGCCCAGCACTAATTTTAATGATGTTTTACCTGTTATTTCTGTTCATGTTTTGATGTTTCAGTTCCTGCTGTGGAGGAAGTATAGTGGGCCGAGTGTAGCGGAGAGCTACTGTTGGCCCGCGGTGGCTCGGGGTTTCGACACGGTGCTGGTGTCGCCCAACGGGGACAATCCTCTGTCCTACATTCCTCCTCTGCTGATGCTGTTACAGACGGTCTCTGTCGTCTCCAGTCTCGCTGCTCGCACTGGGGTGAGATTCACTGCTCTCTTACTGCTCAGAGAAGAAGAGCATTTACTTACAGGCAATGTTCCCTCTCATTCTCTTTCTTGCTGAGCAAAACTGTTCTCTATTGGCTGGACATTTATCGCCACCTCTTCTTTACACCTGACCTGTACATCATGCGTAGAAACACAGTGGTTTCAACATGTAGTTGTAACTTTGAACTTGAATGTGCCATTTCTATTTTATTTGACCCTTAATGTATCTTATTGGTACTAAATCATATTTTTGAAAACAAGCAGTTAATTAAGAAGTCACTAAATGAAGCACATTTTAGGTTACCTGAGATTTGTTTGACAGTGCTGTTAACTGTACCAGTCTTTACCAAGAAATTCTATAAAAAATAATTTACTAAATCTTCTGCAGGACAGTTCAATTCTTTACAATATAATATAGTATGAAAAAATTAAGCTGTTACACTGAGATGGTTTGGGAAAACCATAAAGTGTTTTTGTACAGGCACCATTAAAGGTACAATATGTAAGAATTTTGTATCAAAATATCAAAAAACCACTTGCACAGTGTTATATATTTCTTTCAATTGTGTACTTAAATTATCCTAAATGTTTCCAAGAATTTGTAAATTCAGAGAAATTAAAAATTTTATATGGTGCCTGTCCCTGTTCACTGGTCGCCTGTCAATGACGTAATATCCGCGTTATCCCTGGTTTCTGCTTGTTCTGCCATAGTAACCATGGCGACGGATGTGGACAACTGCGTTACGTCTAGTGGCACGCTCACGCTATTGTTTCGTTCAAACATGATGGACCATGGCAAGCAGACTTTGGGACAAAAGGAGAACTAAAACGAGGATCAATATCAGAGTGGCATTTTCGAGATGCCGAGAGCTAGCGTGCGCGACTAACTTCGTCTTGATAGAGACGTGCAAATGTACATAAAAACTAATCAATGTTATATAGCTCAACATGATGAAATGTTAGAATATAACTAACACATAGAATAACTTTCAACACTCTCAAATGCTGTTTAGTGTGATAGTGTAGAGCAAGTGAAACAGCGCTGCGTTACCTCACAAGTTTCATTCGTCAAATAAACTGCCCTGTGTGAGTATTATTCAGCACTTGCGGGTAAGTTAGCTCGGTAGAATGAAATGTCCTCATTCCTTTATATCCGCGGGACTCGCGTGTGGTGCTGATATCTGTCTCTCATTAGCACTCGCGCCCTGCTTCACACCACAGTCATGTTAAACACATCAATGTATTCACTCATCCATAAACATTATTAGATCCATCAGCATGACGACAAGTTCCATGATTCCGCTTATCACTGCGTCATTAATCTATGCATTTGTTTTTGTAAGAGGTTAGCGACCCCTAGCGGCGAAAAAAATTGCATATTGTAGCTTTAAACCATCAAAGTTAAATTATTGTTTATTGCTTATGAATTTCCATTATATTCTTTACAAACCGAAGCATTTAAATAGATCTATTTGCTAAATATAAAAAAAAAGAGAATATGTGACTTTTTTTTGTAGTAAACATCCCCGAAACCTAATGTCGCCTATGTAATGATGTATTTTGAGTTTGCACTGCACGCGGGTGGGTGTGTAATTGTTACCGTTCTGTGCCCATCATCCGTTATCTCCACCACTTAAAGGGATAGTTCACCCAAAAATGAAAATTCTGTCATCATTTACTCACCCTCAAGTTGTTTCAAACCTGTAAGAATTTCTTTTTTCTGCTGATCACAAAAGAAGATATTTTGAAAAATGTCTGTAACCAAACAGTTGATGGACCCCATTGACTTCCATAGTAGGAAAAAAAAATACTATGGAAGTCTTCCATCAACTGTTTGGTTACAGACATTTTTCAAAATATCTTCTTTTGTGATCAGCAGAAAAAATAAATTCTTACAGGTTTGAAACAACTTGAGGGTGAGTAAATGATGACAGAATTTTCATTTTTGGGTGAACTATCCCTTTAATCAAACCACTCTTCTTTAAAACATGATGATGTGATTTTATTTCACGTCTTTGCGTTCCTCGTTGCCTCTCGTATTGAGCTATTGTGGTCCGCAAACATGACCGTATTCTTACCGCGACTGATTTAGCTCACACGCGCTCACATCATTCTCTTTCTATGAAACCTGTAAACTGCATTCACCAGTTTTCAGTCTATAGTGATACCAACTCTATAGATGTTGACCAGAGCACTGCAATTATTTCTCACTTAAACTACAATCAAATGGATTTCCCCATGCGTTCCGCGTCTGTCCTCTGCGCGGCTTTTTCATTCTTTCTGCGCTGCCGCGGCATCAGAAGTGCACGGCTTAGAGGGAACATTGCTTACGGATTGACTGGTTCCTGTGGTGCAGCTTCATCTCTGGGCTCAGTGATCACCAGACAGTTTTTTCAAATATGTCCTAGCAGTGTGTTTATGGTATTATCCAAAACCAAATGGTCGAGAACAGAAATGTGATTTTCATCTCAGTTCTCAGTTCTAAACTCTCTTTTCCTCTAATCCTCTTGTCATGATCTGATCCCAGTTGTGCCGCTACACCTTGAGTGTCTGTGTTTGTCTGCAGCCTGTGGCGGTGATTCTGTGTCCGGGCTGGGAGAAAGTTCAGACGGTGCTGGAGCTCCTGGAGGACAGCAGAGCCACTCACAGTCTCCATCCCACCAGTGTTCTGCTGGGCCTGGATCAGGACGAGCCCAAGAAGTTCAAGATCCAGAGGAACTGTGAGCGTCCGTCCGTAGCACAAGAGATGTTGAGTGTGGGGAGTCTGGATCAAAACCCAAAGCTGAGATGTTGTTGCGATGCCGTTACAGGTCAGCTGCTGGTGACGACCCCATTCTCCATGATGAGACTTCTGGAAGCTCAGTGCTTTCTATTCCTGAGGCTGTGTCACCTGGTGCTGGACGAGGCCGATGTCCTTTACTCACAAGCTCCTGAGCAGGTGACGCCATAGAGGAGGAGTGCACAGTTTGTGCCCTTTCAGACCAAATTTATCCCACTTTAAATTAGAGATGAGTCACGATTTTCGAATATTCGATTAGTTGATTTTTTTAATAGAATATCGAATAGGTTGTGCGATTATTCTCTTTAAAAAAAATCCCCATGTTTTTGGTTCTGATGCGGTGGTGACACGTTCATGTAACTAGAGGGTGGCGGTGCCAATAACGCATGTAAAAGCTGTCAATCAGCTCTCAAACAACAGAAGAACACCACATCGTCTCACACCAGAGCATGTGAGCGGAGTGGTGATATTTCCTCCAGAGTGGAGAGCGTATTTCTGAAGATTACGCTCCGCTCGCTCAGTCCACTCAGCGCCCTTTGTGACGTGCTGGTTCGAAAATGTGTGAAATAAGTAGGGCTGCCTGTGCACGACTTAAGTTTTTTTTCTAGTCGACTAGTAGTTGAGCCATTAATCTAATATTTATGGGAGAGAATACTAAACCATAATGAGTGTCAAGTGTCTCGTCTAACTGTGTGCTTTCCCACACTTGAAGAAGACAGGCTCTCACTATTTGAAGATGTAAACTGGATTCCACTCAATGATTAGGCCTTATTATTTCCATCCATTTATTTATTGTAGCATTAAGCTATGTAGGTGAAAAACCTTTAAAGAAATAAACATACATACCATGTAAATCACCAACAAACCCAATGAAATGCATAAATTGCCAGGTTTAACATGACTTAAGTTTAACTTTGGCACAGAACTACATCAAATACATCAGTACCTTAAGTTAATGAACCATTTAAAACATGAATATTTCACCAAGCCTAAAATATATTGCACATAGGTCTGAGTTGGTAAATATTACACAGGCATTTAAAGCTGGTTGGTATTACACAGCCCAATAACAAATAGCAACAAAATAGACATATTCTAACACACTACACAAATAAACACCTTGTGAATTGAAGATACGCTACTCAAACCAATGGCGCGATTTACAGAGTGTCATTAAATGCTACATTCACACTCTGGTAGCAGTAACTAGCAAGCATGACAAAGTACAGCGTTTCTTAACCCACAGAGCTTCAGAGCTTACCGGTTGTCACTTCAGAGTTCTTTGGTGATTACCCGATCATGCACAGTGATTAAAACAGACATCAAGCTCTAATACTCGAATCTCGTAATATTTCTTTGAGCCAGTGCTGCTGTCTGCCGTAGTGTCAGTTCCCAGTGCACACAAACAATAGCAACGGTGCGTTGCCTTATCCGACCTTAATAATGAGCGTTTTCGTAATATATTGCCTATTCCGCATCTCATGATTATCTCATGATTATGCAGGAGACATTTGAATTGTTTATTAATAAACTAGTGTTTTCTGTGTCAGTGTCGGCTGCAAAGATAAAGTTGACGATGCTGACAAGCCAGTGAACGTGAGAGAAATGCACACTTCATACGAATTACCCTAATAAGCAGAGAGTAGCCCATTTCTTTTAGTTTGGAATTGTTTTGTTTTAAGATTAGACATTTCAAGCTTTCTATAGATATATTTCTCAGGTCTGTGAGGCGAGTAGCTTATATTCATTTATGAGACGAGCTCCGGTTCACGCGCCAGCGCCTTCATGTCCTCATTATATTGTCTGCTATATTTGCTAAATCCAGGCAATTGGTTGATGAAACATTAATTAAAAGTAAGATACAATTTATACAAAACGAAATTCACTTTAAAGAAAGGCTTTCTACAAAACAAAACTTAATGAAGTGGTCAAAATCATGTCTGACCCACTCCATATGTTTCCCGATTTATTGGGCATCTTATGATCCTATCTTGCTCATCTCATGCGGTTCCCTTTTCATATAATCAACAGATTAAATAAAAAAAAAACCATTATAAATATGAAACGTATATATTTAAGTTCAAGTTATATTTAAGCGTCACACCGCTTCGCTCACATGCACTGGTGTGTAGCCTATACATGCATGTGTCCGCGCATGTGGGGGAGGAGTGCGATTTTTTTTTTTGAATAATAATCGAATAAAACCCAGCGATCTTCGAATATTATTTTTGCTTGAAATGGCCATCCCTACTTTAAATTGGGCATCTTGAACAACTATGTATATGTGACTATGTATGCGTGTTGAAACTGGCGGTTATGTTAAGGGGCGGGACATTTCCCAAACACACTCGAAGCGCTTGACTAATCACAACACACTGCTCCAGCCGACCAATCAGAGCACAGTGTGCTTTACAGAAGGAGGGGATTCAGAGAGACAGCAACTAAACAGAGCGTTACTGACAGACTGGGAAGAGAGGAGCTGCAATAATTGCCAATTTCCACTGTTGGGCCAAAAGCGGGTGCGCTAGTGCGTTCCAGGGCCAGTCGCGTTTCCACTGTCACCTCAGGGGCTTGATCGGCCTCTTCTGTTTTTTTGTTTTTTTTTTGCCCGCTGAATGCCTTGGTCTAAGGCGGGCCAGCTCGTGCTTGAGGAATGGTTACGAACAGAGGAGGAGTTTACGTTCGCGCGGCTTTTGTTCGCACAGCGAGCATTCTGGGACTGAACACGGCAATGTTACTAGGTCCCCAACCCGGCATCGATGCCGGCATCAATCCCAGGTCGTGTTTGCGTTCACACAGAAGGCGTTCTGGCAATTTCCCAGGATCATCGCGCTGTGTGAAAGGGGCTAAAAAGATTTTATCATTTTGTTTAGTGATCTCGCTAGTTTCCATTGATTTCTTGGCGTTACACTACCAGTGATTTCATTTGTTGGTGAAATGATGTGACGTTGTTCCAGAGAGGCGTGTTACGGGTGTGTTTTAGTGAAGTGCTGTAGAGCTTCTGGCCTGACGGTGGAAACACAGCAAGTTTTGGGCTCGGTGCTCCAGGTCCGAGGCTATTAGCCCCACCTGCCCATTTAAAGCCCAGCTCACACTGGCCCGGCAGTGGAAACAAGGCTAATGGAGAATATGGGAAAAATAATCAACTTTCAAGCAGGAAAAAGTCTTCTAGTAGAGCCCGAAAACAACATCAAGACTTTGTGAAAGGGTCCTGTCTAATATAAAGAGGGACCCTCAGATTTGTTTTGAACGTGTCTCTGTGTAGATGTCGGTGATCCTGAAGCACTTCCAGAAGGTGGTGTCCGGAGAGGAGAGGTCCTCATGTCCCAGACAGATCATCGCGGTGGGCGGCCGCTGGAGTGACGGGATCCAGGCTCTGGTGCGAGAACACATGATCTACCCCTCCGTCATCATCACAGTGATGGAGGAGGCCGCGCTGTACGGCAGGGTTCATCAGGTCAGTCTCGAGCGCTGGTGTTTCTGTCCTGTCCTCTCGAGAGCTGGTGTTTCTGTCCTGTCCTCTGAGCTCTGACTTGTGTGTCTGTGTCTCAGAGGGTTCAGCTGTGTCTGGACTGCGACAAGATCTCCGTTCTGCTTGGATCTCTGGACTTCCACCCGCCTAAACCCCAGAAAACTCTCATCATTACCAACTCAGCTGAGGAAACAGAGCATGTGTATAAGGTAGAGGATTACACCAATCACAGTGAAGGATGAGTAACAATCCACCAATCAGATTTCTGATATCACAAACATTTTGCTTTCATCCTCAACATTGCAGAAGGATTTCATGAGCGTATGTCCATGTTTCAGGGTTCGTACAAGGTGCTTGAAGTACTTGAATTTGACTTTTTTAAATTTAACTCCTGGAAAACCCTTGAAAACAGCCATATTTAAGAATAGGTACTTGAAAAGTGCATGACTTTTTTAAATACACAAAAATACAATCTTTTCACATAAAAATTAACACTGCAGCCCGTCTGATAAACCCCCCATTAGACCTTTTCTCGATAAGTACGCCAACATTATAATATAACATATTATTTATTGAACAATAATAGCCATTATAAACTTTTGTATTTCATATATATATTCTATCAATACTTCTATCTGTAATTTGAGTTTTAAAAAAAAATCATTAAATACTAAAGATATTATTTGATACTTGCAATCTCTGATAGTAGTCCTTGAAAACCAAACAAAGTAGTGCTTGAAAAGTCCTTAAGTCCTGGTATTTGTTTTTACAGTATCTGTACGAACCCTGTTTGCGTGTTGTCATTATGGCAATGTATTGAACCACTAATGTAATGCTGATTGGCTCCTGCATCTGATGGGTTTTACCATCTGTCGTTCAGGCTGTGGTCAACACTGCCGTATTCACACTGAAAGCTCATGAACATGTGACGGACCAGTTTGACTTCGTCATTGATCAGTGGAGGAAAGACATTGGCCATGGAACGCAGGTCATTCTGGGTAAGTGCTTGCTATTTGACATTTCAGCTTTTAAACTAAATGCCTCAAGATGTTTTTCCTTCAGATGCAGGACTTTTCTCTGTGTGTTTTTCCAGCTACAGACTACAGAGCAGACATTCCCTGTTATTTTTAAGCTATTGCTGCTTTTTGATGCTGCCTATTGTTGTTTGTTTTATGTGTTTTTTGTTTAGTTCTTTAACTGAGATTAATTCACTAGACAGAATTTCGTTGTACTATATGTATAATGACAAAGTTCAAGTTAAGTTCTTACATTTTGTTGGATAGCCAAGAAGGTTTTCTTTATGTAAATGAAACGTTCCTTTTAGGTTTGGAGAAAGTTTCTCCTAACCTCTGACATCCTTTACCTGCTATTAGTCAATATGCGATTGACTATAAGCCAATATGCTTATATTGGTTGCTTAAATTTGTGTTTATTTTTCATTGCTAAAAAAAAAAACGAGCAAAACGCGCGGGTGCGTTTTTGGTCCCCAGAGGGTTAATTAGTTAATTGCACAAAAACCTCCATGCAGCATTCTGGATGGGTTAATTCAACTTTAGTTAACTTTATTTTTCATTGACTGCATTATTGTTATGAGGAGGAGGCTGTGATGTCAGATTAGCAATGCAAGAACTGATTTGTTTTTCGTGTGAATTTGTGTGTTAAAGGCACAATGTGTAATTTTTCGCCACTAGAGGTCGCATTTTCAAAACAAAGATGAATTTGGCTATCATATTTATTTGGCGGAATCATAGGAGTTGATGTCTTCACCTCTACAGCCAGTTGAGAATACGAAAGGACTCGGGCAGAAATCATATTCATGGATGACCGGTAATGTATTAGAGATTAATTAACGTTACGAAAGCCGTTGGAGCGGAGCGAGGCCGCTGGAGCGATTGCTAATGAAATTTTATTATGTCTAATAAAACATATAGCACGAAAACACGTAAATCGAGGGTAACGCCGGTATGATGTCATTGATAGGTGGCGCACGGACACAGTCCGTGTTCTGGTTAAAACTGCTTATTTCTCTGGATTTAAACATCCTTAGAAACATCTGGGATAATGTAAGTATACAAATCAACCGAATATATAACCTTGTTCTAGTGGTTTTTGAATATTTGAATCCAAAAATCTTACATATTGTGCCTTT
This sequence comes from Rutilus rutilus, assembly GCA_021464565.1. NCBI lineage: Eukaryota > Metazoa > Chordata > Actinopteri > Cypriniformes > Leuciscidae > Rutilus > Rutilus rutilus. The sequence goes on along the minus strand of JAJAQA010000022.1, from coordinate 27,582,190 downwards.
AATAGCATTATATAAGTCGCTTCAGTTTCAGATGATAAAAAAAAAAAAAAACAGTAGGTTGTTACCAAACCCTGCCTGCAATGTTCTGGGAAGGTTAGTGGACATATATTAGGGAACATTCAGTGTTTTGCTTCTTGTCTGACTCTCATTGCTCCTCCAGTGACCACCAACGACTGCCTCAAGGCTCTTGGTATCCGGGACGCCACATGCGTGGTCCATTACGGGTTCCCCAGCTCCCCCAAGCTGTTCGGCCGACGCCTCTTCTGCATGTCGGAGAACTTCAGAAGCCTTCCAGACACGGTGATTTGCTTTATGCTCATCCCTGTAGTTGAGTGTGATGGGGATGTAGTGCTGGGCGGTATGACCTAAAATTTATACCACAGTATTTTTCAAAAATATTACTGTCGTAACCCCTGTTCTCTGAAACATCGAGTGGAGAGATCCACCTATGGGAAGGGCATCCACCTGCACCAAGTATACACATACATACCCAGGCAGGAATATAAATGTATGCTTGGTGACAGGAATGCCCCCTGTTCTTTAACTCCAATATGAACTGGAAAGAAAAAGGAGGGTAACAGGGAAGGGCTAAGAAGACCCCACCCCCAAAACAGAATATGTTACCGAAGTTCTGGTGACGTCCAGCTGGTAGTAACGCACAAACGTATGGGGAGAAGCCCAACTGACAGCGGAGCAGATGTCCTGCAGTGACACCCCCCTAAACAAAGCCCAAGAAGCAGCTAAGCCTCTCGTGGAATGAGCTCTGATGTCCCCTGGGGGATGCACTCCCTTTGATTCACATGCCAAAGCAATAGCATCCACAAGCCAATATGAGAGGCGTTGCTTAGATATGGGACTCCCTCTGTGGGGGAGTCTATGAAATAAACAGGCATGAAAACTCCTCACCTTTCGGCGAAATTCGCCGTTTTAAAACCTAAAAGGGTCACCTACGTGATTTGTGCAGATCCGATGAGAAAATATTTTAGAGGGAGGGGGGTGGGGGGGGGTGTTCGAGGTCGAGGCCAGCATTTATCCCCTATAAAGTTACCATAACCTGGGCTAGCCCAATCACATCTTTAATGTGAAGTATAGACTCTTTCAAGTATAGATATTAGTACAAAACTAATTATGAAAGTTTCCTTTATTTTTCAGTGCATTTGTTTTACAATAGGCTATATGGCTATTACTATCATGGGATTAATATTATAACTATTATTGTAGTAGTAATGTAGACAGAGAAATTTTCTTTGTTTAATTTGCACCAGATTGATGAATTTCACATTAAAAAGCACAACATTTTCTTACGGGGGAGCATGCCCCCAAACCCCCCTAGAGTGGCAGAGGTCCACTCATCACAGTGATCCAAAAATCCTGTGAGAAACACTGGTAACCTACTACAATGCCAATGCAGCTTACATGTTGTTTTTTTGTTGTTGGTTTTTTTGGGGGGGGGGGGGGGGGGGGGGGTATATATGCCGCATCCTTCTCACCTTTTTTACCCCTGACCTGTTTTCATGCCTGAATAAAGAGCTAGTCGCTCTTCCGGAAAGCACTAGTCCTGGCCATATATGTCTATAAGGCACGGACAGGACACAGAGCATTCAGCCTCTGATGTGAGACAGCGCCCATCACACCACCCTTCAAACACATGCCACTTACAGCCATATAAGGACTGTGTAGAAACGGCCCTGGCATTCTTTATAGAAGCAACCACACATGGGGGAAGCCCTAGTGAGCTTAGGTTTGTCCTCTCACGGGGCGCACGACAGGAAAACCCGTCTGTTCCACACCAAAAGCTTGTGAGCTAGAGCATGAAGAGCGACGGGCGCACGCCGCCCTGTATTGTCGCAGCGCACGAGCACATGATGTCCCTGCTGGCGAGGCAGAAAATAATTCAGAGCTTTCCATATGGTCAAAAGCTAATTTTCAACAACAACGTAGTTTCTGCTACAGACCAATTATGCTTTACCGCACGCCATCTTTCCTTCAACAGCAACTGCGCGTCATACATCATTACGCCATTTCTCATCACTGCACATGTGGAGTCCGAAATCTCGAAACCGAAATCTCATCAGATCGATTTAAGGTGTTTACATGAAGGGTTTTCAGTCCGATTGAGCCGTCAATCTGATAACTAACGGATTATTTGGTTGCATATAAACATAGCCAGTGAAAAGGGACCCTGTTAAACAGTGTCGCGCCGCGTTCATATCATAACAAAAATAAACACCGGTATTTGGTATGAACCGGTATACCGCCCAGCACTACTGTGCTGTAACTGGCGTGTGTGCAGGATCACGGGGAGAGCTGGTGTCCGGCGGCTCAGTCTGTGCTGCTGCTGTCGGAGCTGAACGCCCGGCACGTGTGTGGTGTCCTACGGTACCTGAGGAGAGCCGGCGCTCGCCTGCCCCCCGAGCTGCTGCAGTTCGCCCTCGGTGTCCAGCAGGCCAAGGAGGAGCAGAAGACCCAGCGCCCGCTCTGCTGCACGCTCAAGAGCTTCGGCTTCTGCAGGTCTGCCTCACACACCTGCACTGCACAGTCACAGAACTCACATAACTCAACACACATCACAGAACTGCCTGTCTGACTGGCTAATGTGTTCCTCCTCTTTGCAGAGACAGCACGGTTTGTCCAGATAGACACATGATCAACAAATCCCTGGATCATCCAAAACACATGGACTCTGGCACTGTAATGGTCAGTTCAAAGCAGAGCATCATAAGAAATGTCTGGTTTCTGATGGAATAGTGGAATTCAGTCATTGAAATGAATTTATTGTAGAATGTGGAATGTCACGTAATTTGTCAAATAAGTAGGGCAGTCCTAGAAGTAGGGCTGTAGAACTCATCACATCCAAACTGCGACATGCGTTTAGTGTCTGATTTATTAAACCACAAAAAAAGCATCCATTACAGTCTGAAACTCAAAGCACTTCATTTCAAACCGGCAAAACAAAAGTTCAGCTTAACTTGAAGAAATTGACAATTATATTACTGTTGTAGAGTAAAGACATAAGTCATAATAATAAATACAATTTATTAAAGCATTCTTTTTAAGGAATATCACACAATCAAGAGATTTTCTTTTTTAATTTATTCACTTCTCTTGTACAGCACTAAATGACACAAATAAAGGTAAAGGAAATCAAAAGTAAAAGAATAGAGGTAACACTTTAATTTGTTAGCATTATTTAATGTATTAATTAACATGAACTAACACAACAAAGATGAATAAATACTGTATTGCTCATTTTTAGTTAATAAAAATCCAGTTGTTCATTAATTTTCACAGCGCATAACTAATGTTAATTAATAATGTTTAACTTTTTTTGTTGAAATTAACATTTACAGCATAAATGCAGTAGACGTGCAGTTCATTATTAGTTCATGTTTGATAACCAATGAAACCTTATTGTAAAATGACACCAGAATTGCTATATTTTCACTTAATTACATTAAATTGTTTTATTAGGTTTTAAGAATTCATTTGATTACCTCAGGTTTTAAAACATTTTAAATTAAATCGTAAAAAACACATTGAATAGACACACGAAAAGATTGAATTGAATTAAAACCAAATTCAAAACTTTTGAAATAAAGTTTTAGACATTTAGACTTGATTGTTTCATTTTGATAATCAAAATTTAAAAAAGAATTTGGGAAAAATAAAACATTTCTCAAAAAAGCTTCTGCTGTTTTTTTAATAGAACTAGAAGTGATGCTGCGACAGAAATGTATTAGTTTGTGAGTGTGGGTTTCACCCAGAGGCTATTTTGAGTACAGCGGCTAAACAAAATCTTGCAGGAAACCCAATGTTTGTGATATCAGCTTAAAATCTGGAACACGACTTGGTTAGACATGTGGCTTTGATTTTATGCCAATTTTAGAGTCTAAATAGTCAAAATTATCACTGGAACGTTTCACGATCTAAATCTCTGCTTGTCCATGTTTCAGATGGACTGTTATCCTGCTTTGGCTTTGTTTGGAAATATTTCTGTTGGCAAAGCAAAAATAGAGCAGACAAATGGACTAAAATTTTAAGATTTTAATTTATCATTACCCTCAAAGTCTGTTACTCTGAGGATCAGTGTGTTTGCATTGAAGTGATGCGGTTCTGATGCATCTTGGGTGTGTTCAAACGTGCCCAATGCCTCAGATCGCTGAAAACACATGCTAACATCAGACAGAAGGGCACTCGCATTACAACCTGTGCGTTTCCTCAGTCTCTGTTCTTCTGCATATTTTGAGCTCATGTCATATATTTTTTAGTAGGAGTAATTACTAATTCTAGACTTTTCTGATCGATTTGAATGTTACACTTTAATTTCTGACAGCAAGCTGTTTCTTCCGAATCTCGAAAGGTTTTGCCGCTGCTGATAAAGACGGCGAGCGTGTACTCGGGGCGTATTGTGAGCCAGAGAGAGGACCGCTACGAGGCTCTGGCGGCGGCCATGAGCGCGCACTACGCCGGAGAGAGACGCTGCGCTGTGGAGGTGCTGGAGGGAGAACTGTACGCCGTCCAGGAGGAGAACGCCTTCAGCCGGTGAACACACACCTCACTCTGATAACACTTACCACATACTTCATCACACACTGACACTAATACTGCAGTTAAACTGAACAAAAGTTACAAAAGATTCTGTTTCGAATAAATGCTGCTCTTTTGAACTTTCTAAGAATCCTGAAAAATAAAATGCATCAAGGTTTCCTCAAAAATCCACAACTGTTTTCAACATTGATAATAATCATAAATGTTTCATTATTGATAATAAAAAGAAATGCTGCTGAAACTTCAGATTTGATCACTGGAATAAATCAAAGTTTACAATATATTCACGCAGAAAACAGCCATTTTAAATTAATACTTTTTCCACAATATCACTGTTTTTGCTGTATTTTTGATCAGATAAATGCAGCCTTGGTGAGCAGAAGAGACTTTCAAAAACATTAAGTCTGACCGACCCTCTTAAAATCCCCCTGTAGTTAATAATTACATCCCTTAAAACTCATCTTTTATCATCAAATTGACAAATTTAAATGTTTTTTTCTTGAAAGAAAATTCTGCATGTCTTAAAATATCTTGAATGTAACTCGACACCCTTGCCTCATTTAGTATGCGCGGTTCTATGAATATGCAAATGAGCCCCGCCTCCACTCACTCACTCCCTCAGCTCAGAGATCCACTGGTTGACGATCACACACGTTGATCTGATTGGTTACAAGGTAGTTTGTGACGTCAGAAACACCAGCGATTTCAAAGCGTGTGTTTGAGACTGTCTTTGGTTCACTGCAGTTTTAAGGAGGAAATACTCAGCAATGCTGTCGACTTATGAATTTACACATGCTTTGTCTTAAAGCATATTAAAAACACCACATAGACACATAAACAACATTAAAAGCTGGATTTTCACCACAGGGGGACTTTAACTTTAACTTTTCAGTGTATGTAAATTATGAAGTGACGGATGTTTATGTGAACTGTTTGACTGTACACCGGCCTCAGTGTGCGTGTGATGGAGGTGCCGGATAAAGGAGAGCAGTTGTTCAGCAGCGTCACGGCCTGCTTCATCGACGAGGGCCGCACACAGGAAGTGAAGTCACACCAGCTGCTCCAGCTTCCTGCTGAGTTCCAGGAGCTGCCGGGCCAGGCTGTGGAGATCGTCCTGTGCCGAGCGCAGCCCGTCGACGGCGAGGTGGACTGGAACCCCAAGGTCTCAACAGCACAAACGCTCAATCTCTTCACAGTAGTGCTGGGCGGTTTACCGGTTCATACCGAATACCAGTGTTTATTTTTGTGATATGATCTTTTTATATACCGCAATATAATTTATAAATAGCCTTGCAAACCTGTATTAATACTAGTGTGGATTTTTTCTACAATATTCCCTCATGACAGTAAAATAGGGCATTCTGAGTCAATCTACTGCAGTATTTCCTCTCTCAATCAGTAGAAAAGGTGGTTAACACCCAGTCATGCTTGGAAACAAAAAAATACTGTCAAATACTGTGAAACCAGTATCATTTTGAAAAATACTGTAATATAAATGTTAGGTCATACCGCCCAGCTCTACTTCAGCACATGCACATGTTCAGTGTGAACAGATCGGTGTGTGTGTGTGTGTGTGTGTGTGTGTGTGTGTGTGTGTGTGTGTGTGTGTGTGTGTGTGTGTGTGTGTGTGTGTTCAGGTGACCAGAGCCGTGAGCCTGAAGATCAGAGGGAAGCTTCATCAGGCCAGGGTCGTGATGAGCGTGGGGAACACCGTCTGGGTCGATCCGATGGTAGGTGTTCGTCATGTTTGCTGGTCCGGTCTGAAGTGTGTTCTAGACAAAATAATATGGACGTAGTGTGCGTGACGTCACCCCTAGTGTTTCTGAAGAGCGTTTTGAAGCCCAAAGTGGTCGTTGCCATCATTAGCTGAGGTGACGTGACGCTAGCAGACAAACGGCTAGTAGTGACATCAGCGGCAATCCACCTGTCACTCAAGTGGCCACGGCCTTAATTATGCAGAACTGTAAGGCTTAATATCATTTAAACGGATGAGTTGTAAAAAAATTCACCCCCTCACAGTCGTCATGAAGGGCAAAATTAGCTATATAGACCAAAACCACTTTTTGCACCATACATCTTTTTCTGCTGTAAAGTTGGGCATTTTAACATGGGGGTTTATGGGATTGACTGTCTTTTGCAGCCGGTCTCTAGTGGCCAGTCGATGAACTGCAGTTTAACTCACTTGCGTGTTGGATTGAAGAGAGAGAGAGAGGAAGGTTTCCGCTTGGTTCTAGCGCTGGTTCTCTTCACACAGGTGCGCATGACGCGAGTGCCGGGTCTGAAGACCTACATCAACGAGTATAACGTCCACGCTGAGATCCTGGCCTCTGGGTTCGGCGTCAATAATCCTCAGCACCTGGACCTGCTGAAGAGGGTTTTCCAGGGAGAGCAGAACCTCATCACGCTGGATCAGCACCTGACAGACAACAGGTGTGCAGTCTTTCCCTACAGGAAACCCACGTATATACTAAACACACATTCAGTCCAAGAGAACAGTATTTAAATCCTTTCAGCAGGCTCCTCCCCCTAGTGGCCATCTCATGCTTCACATGTGACAATTTACTGCTGTTTTATAATCAAATCTTTTTCTAATCTTGACGAAACACATCATTGGAAAGTTTTGCGATAGAAGTGATATTACAACAGAAATATGACAGAAGAACGTGTCAAATGGGGGTGTGAGTGTCACATGGTGGCTATTTTGAGTACAGCGCCTAAACAAAATCTATTTTTGTGATATTACCTTCAAATCTGGAACACAACTTGATTAGACACGTGGCTTTGATTTTTTTTTTTTTAATGGCAATTTTAGAGTACAAATTATTTTATAAAATATATTGTATGAAATTAGTTCAGAACATTTCTTTACAGTAAACACACTGTTTTACAGTTACATTTTTTTCAGCAATAATCTGCAGTGTTTTCTTAAAACAGAACTGTAGGTCTGTATCCCAAAGCATTCATGAACAACAACTAATAAAGTTCAATCTTGGCTTGAAAAGGGGGGTGGCAGTTAACAGGTTAATTAGTTTTATAGTAAAATTTCAATATGTGTGCTTTAATTTATTCACTTGCAAGAGTTCTTGCTGCTTTATTTTAACGGAAAACTGTTGTTTCTGTAAAAACAGGTTAACAAACATCTCATTACAAATCTAGTGAAATACTGTGGTCATCATGGGTCCAACAAATGATGCGTCTGTGAAAGTGAAGCGTTCTGAAATGTGTGTTAAACTGACGGCATGTGCAGAGACGACCGATCTGATAATGAGCTGCTCGTGTGAACCGTTACATCACAAGCCTTGCAGCGGTTTCATCAGATGCGTGCCAAAACTCACAATGTTAGAGACCCTTTATGTTATCATGAGAAGTGTAAAAATAGTTCCGGTTCATTATGAAACTGCCGGGCCTCCAGAGTCGAGGAAAAACACTGGGTTTATCACTTATGTCAAGATATTCAGTCTATAAAAAGGAATAAAAATATATATTTTAAGCGTAGAAAATCATATTTTTAGGACCATTAAGGCTGCTCTACGTTGTGATTGACAGATGAAATAAAGTGCATTAGATCAATTACTACCATTATGTATATTTACTATGCTCCAAAAATGTGGAATTGTCACCAGATGAAGTAAAAGAGGCTACTAGCATTCATATTCTTAAAAAGCGGGTTAAGACATAAGTTATAATACTTAAGACATAATAAGACATAATACTTTTGTTTTCTTATAAACACACACACTCCTATTGTTGTTATCTGTAATGTGTGTTGTGTTGTCAGGAGTGAGAGCCCTGCGCTGAGCATCTCAGAGGAGCTGATGACCAGCCGGATGAAGGATGTGGTCAGTGCCCATAATGCCCTGCGCTTCATCCACAGCAGCAGCGCAGATCAGGAGCCGGCAGAGGAGACCAGGCTAGTCTCTACATGCACTTCTTTTCAGAGCCTCTTTACTTTATAGAAAACAATTAAAGTCCCCCTGTAGTCAATCATTTTATCCTTTAAAACTATTTTATCCATGCGGTTTGTGCCGTTCACTCTGTCTGAGCCACACGTGAGCAAAAAAGTCAGATTTTAGGCCACTTTTGTCTTGGTTTTAGGGTTTTCACTACATATACCAAAATATAATATCTTCTAATCTGTCCATTTGTGCTGTTTTTTGCACTTGGTTCATCATTATTGAAGTGAACTTTTGCTCTGCTGTGCGACACCGGTGCACCGGCTTAAAGGGGTCATGACATGAGAAATCAAATTTGCCTTGATCTTTTGACATATAATAGATCTTTGTACCATTAAAACATCCTGCAAGTTTTAGATCTTAAAACGTTCCTCTTCATTATAAACAAAGCATTTATTTTATCAAGCTCGTTTGGATGTTGTAGGATTTGTGACACGGGTAAATACATCTGCATAAGCCCGCCTCCAGAGCAAGACATCGACCAATAGTTTTCCATCATCACACCATATAAACTGATCATTCCAGACCAGCAAAAAACTTGATTAATGTTGTAAGTGAAACGCAAGCAACATATTAATATTTAAAAAATCCACGTCATGTTCTTAGTTAAGTCTCAAGACTTAGACATGGAGAAACGCCATTTTAGCTAATACCGTGAGTTCAAGACTGATTCACAAGTCTTTTAGATACTGTTTCATTAAAAAAAAAAAAAAAGTTGTTTGTTTGTATATCAGACTGTACTGGTCTCAATTTTGTTATTGTTCCAGTATTTTTTTTATTTAACCGGTTATGAATAAGAACTGACTCCCAGTTTTTGTTTGGTAATGACTCACGTTCTCATTATTATTTTGTTGTTTTTCTGTTGTAGCCCCGATGTGAACGGATTCTCATCTCCAGACCAGACCAGTTGTGAAACAGGCATGTTCATGTTCAATTGGATATGAGCACTAGTCTTTTCACTAGCACTTGTAGTGACACTTGGTTTTGATTATGCAGACAAAGATGTCGACAGATTACAGGCTGCTAATAAACCCCAGATTCTCCATAATCCAGCACTTTTATCATTCCAGCCTCCCAGGTGAGTGTGTGTGTGTGTGTGTGTGTGTGTACTTGTACAACTATCTTTGTGAGGACCAGTTTGAGTTTTAGACCATTGGAGTGAGGACTAAGAGAGTAAAGTCAGGACATGTTGGCCGGTCTTCAGTTTCTGAGAGCCTTTAAAGGCCTGTTTGAGGGTCAAGACTTGGTTTTAGGGATAAGGTTATAATGAGGTTTAGGGTCAGGGGTCGGGTTAGGCACTTAGTTGTGATGGGTAAGGTTAGGGTAAGCGGCTAGAGATTGCATTGAGTCAATGAATGTCCTCATGAAGATAGATGTACAAGAATGTGTGTGTGAGTTTGTGTGTCTGTGTGAGTGCTAGTGAGTGTGCGAGAGTGTGAGTGTGTGAGTGATCGATCAGCCATAGCATCTGATGATTTCTCATTAACGGCCAATGTTTCCTGCAGTTTCCACCCGCAGATCAAGTGGTTTCAGAGGGGCGAGTTTGTGACCATCTGCGTGAAGCTCATCAATCCAGTGATGCAGAAGTGTGAATTCAGCTCTGACACCGTCATCTACAGGTCACATGATCATACTGTCACCTTATGCGTATGGATGCTTGACATGTCACTTTACTGTCCGTAATGAAGCAGCAGAAGCAGAGAACCTGTGCATTGTATGGTGTTTAATGGGGATCTTTTGATGCATGTGATCTCAGTGGGTACGTGAATGACCGGCATTACCACGCAAAGCTGGAGCTGTCCGGTGACATCATCGCAGAGAGGTGCTCATGGGAAATCAAGTGCAATGAGCCCGTGATGAAGCTGATGAAAAAGGAAAAGCAGGACTGGACAACGCTCCTCAAACACAAGGCTTGTATATCCTCTTCAGATGTGGCCAGAGATGCATGAATTATGCTGTATTGTGCAGAATCACACTGATTTCTAATCTTTCTCCACAGAGTGCCTTCGTCAGCTATGAGTTTGACCACATCGATGAGGCTCGTGCTTCTCCAGTGAACGGTGAGGAATACATGTGTCACTCTCATAAGCTCAGTTTTGCCCAGGAGTATTAAGAGCGTGTCAAATATAAACCTGATAAAATGACACGTTTGGGAGGGAATTTAGGTTATTTCGATCTCATTTCCCTGCTCTGTGTTAGTATCTTTCTCATTCATTTCCTGTTTTTTTTTTTTTTGCTTGGTTCAGATAAGAAAAAGTCACCAAGTTTTAAACCACTCAGATTGAGAAAAGCATTAAAATAAAGAAGTCACAAATGACCAAAGAGCAAAGGAATACATTCATCTTTATCGTCCCTCTCCTGTCAGGTCTGTTTGACATGCTTTCCTCTAGTGGTCAATGGATATATTGCCAAGGTTTTTTACGTCATTGGAATGGTACAGAATAGTGCTGCACGATTAATCGTATCGCAATCGCGATGTCAAGCCTACGCGATTATATGACGCAAAATGCTGCGATTTTATATTAAATAAACAAATTAGCGCTGTTAACGCACTTATTAATGCAAATGCTTTTAAACCATTCATCCGCGATAAGACATAATAGAACGAGCCGCCTGTGAATGTCCTCCTGACACACACACACATGTACACACACACACACACACACAGATAGACGCGCGCCAGTATCAAGTTCTCTTTCGCGGTAGAACGAACAACACACATGTATGCCAAAATGAACGCGCTGCCTGTGAATGCCCTGACTGTGACAGACAGAAAGACTCGCGCTAATATCGTGTGTGCGCACAAAACAGCATGCCAGAAAACAGTTCTCTTTCGAGCTTGAACGAACAATAACACACACAATTATGCAAAAATGTCTTTTTGTCGAGTGTCTTCATAACATAAGAGTAGTCTTATGATGAACACGAAGAGTTGTGATAACTCGTGAAAGAATGAGGCGCGTGTGAGATCCGCGTCTCTGACAGCGGCTGGTCTTAAAGGGACAGTACAGTAGCCACTAATTACATCTGTCGCTAAAGTTATTATTATTATTATTTTTTTATTTTATTTTTTTTTTCTTTAACCTAACATGTATGGTTATATGTACTCTTGTATGTAAATTGTTTTGTTGTTGTTAAAATGGAAAAAAAAAAATGCAAAAAATAAATAAATAAATCTGTCGCTAAAGTTAATCAAAGAACAAAGGGAACAGAGAAAAACACTCACTGCTCTTGACTAAAGAACTTTTTTCTTTAGGCTGATTATCACTAATCTGTCTGTGCATTTATTTTCCTTGAGAACCAAGCAAGTTGACTCATGAAACCATTTGTTTATTATATCGCATATCGCAATCATAATCGCAATATTGACCTCAGTTATCGCAATATGACATTTTCCCCAAATCGTGCAGCCCTAGTACAGAACTTGGTAAAGGTTTTGGCACTTGCTCTGTGAACACACACAAAAATAATCATGACATGTTTTGAAAAGGTTAAATGGTCCTGTAAAAACATTCACACTTGTGCTCCTCGCGGTCAAAAATAAGCGCATTGGAAATAAATGGGAAACAAATTTAGTCTAGCGGACACTTTTGGTACTGCAGCCAAACAAACTCTGACTGAAAGCTCATTTTTTTAGATATCAAGCTAAAATTTGGAGCACAACTTGTTTAGATTTACGGCTTTGATTTTCTTGCAGTTTTAGAGTAAAACGTGATTTTGAAAATATATATTTCATATAAAAATTTAAATTATATATTTGTGCATAAACGTAAAATTCTGTATCTTTTTTTTAAGCTAACTTTTTTCACTTCAGCAATAATCTGCCTAGTGTCGTCTTTGAATAGAGATCAAACTTAAGTCTGTGCTCTAAAGCATGCAAGATTTACAACAGTTTAAGTTGGTAATTGAATTTTCAGGTCTATGCTCAAACCGAAATGGATTATAAATACAGCATAAATATAATTTTGTATAAAAAAATCCTTAAAATACAAAATATGAAATAGAAAAACTTTATCAAACTAAAATATAGTATTCATTTCAGTGACAAAAAATAGCAGGGTTAACTATTTCAGTGAATATCTGTGACTGTACAGTCATGTGACGAGTGTGTGTGGTCCTCAGTGTTTCAGTGTGTGTGACGAGTGTGTGTGGTCCTCAGTGTTTCAGTGTGTGTGACGAGTGTGTGTGGTCCTCAGTGTTTCAGTGAGTGTGACGAGTGTTTGTGGTCCTCAGGACACTGGTTCCAGGCTGAGTTGGGAGAGGACGGCTGTTTCGTCAGCTCCGAGAGCTGCAGCGACAGCGACTGACGCATTAACTGAGGACATCGGCCTCCACATCAGTTTCACAGCCTACAGGACAATAACAATGCTTACAACTTTATTTTAAGATGACATAACCACATTGTACTCAGATATGTAGGCTACTGAGTAATATTAAGTAACTATATGTACTTACTATAGAGTTAGAGTTTGATTTAGGGTTAATTACTAATTATGCATAATTTACTGTTTACTATAGTAATTACATGTAGTACCTTAAAATAAAGTTTTACCTTAATAATAATAATAATAATAATAATAATAATGTTTGTTTTCTTTTTAGCATTTGTGTTGAGGTATCTTTTATAAACTGCTTCTTTGAGTTACACTAGTTTTGTTAACAGTAAATGTCCACTTGAGCGTTGACCTTGTTGAATCGCTGCTTTGCTTGCAGTGCTTAATTATAATGTGAAGTGTTTTTGTTTGTGTTCTTTTATATTAATATTTAAGTTTGTTGTATATTTCATTAATTACTACACATTGTCTAATAACATGCAATTTCACATGTTCTTTAAGAAGCAATAAAGTGACACCAAGCATACGATTTGTTTCATGGTTTGTGAACTCAGGCACAATGACACGGATGTACACCACAACACAAAAGAAAATATCTCTGGCTACTTCCGAGTGAAACTGTTTATCAAAAAAAAAAAAAAGTTGAGCGGGGCTTGGTTTTATCAGTCGTTTTTTGTTGGATGGAGGCTTGCAGTCGATCACAATAAAGGGGCGGGGTTTACGTGGATTAAATGATTGGAGAAGTGCTGTATATGTCACCAGATTGAGTCGAAATTCTGAGAGGCGAGTAAAATACAAGTAAAAATGCACGGATAAATCGTTTACAGTAAGATACATAACGTGCTTCAAAAATAAAAAGGGTCAATTAACCGTCACACTTAAGCCCGATAGAGAGCCTAAGTCCCTCCCCTTCCGGTCGACCACCATGGGACCTTATTTCGGAAAAATATTGTATGGTAGTCAATGGCGAGAGACAACAAATATTTTGATCTCGTTTGAATTGTGCCCTGATTTACACATATGATGTTTGTCAACTTAAAAGATACATTTTAAAGTCAAGAAAGTCGCAGCTTGATGTAAAACTGCTGAGGTATAAGACTGTGAAAATACGTAATTACAAAGACTACAAACCCAAAAGGCGCACATGTGACGTCATAACTTTTCTCTCAATGAATGAAGCTAACGTCTGTCGTTTTTTCTTTAGTCTTGTAACGTAACGCCGTCATGCCTGAGTGTTTTGAGCCAGAATACACACATACGAGCAACGGATCTTGTGACGTACATAGTGCGAGACGAGAGATGTAGTTCATTGAGCGATTTCCACATAAAACGTACTCGGTTACTAACGTAACCTCTGTTCTCTCTAGAGAGGGAACGAGTATTGCGTAAGCTAGCTTACGCTGCGGGAAAGTCTCCTTTCACGAGATACTGAAGCCAAAAATTATCCTAATTTTTTTAAACTTTGTCAACGCAGTGCGGCAGCCTGCAGACCTAGGGCAAGCGAGTCGCGTGCCCATTGGCTGCTCTGCGGCAACTGCAGCAGCCTATGGCTGAGCCTTGCGCGTGACGTCACGTCCAATGAGCGCGCTTGGCGCGCTTAGTGCGTCACAGCCCGTCATTAGGGGTGTGGCTTAGAGTATATAAGCAAGGAACAGAGGCTGCTTCGCTGGTTTCTGTCGCATGAAGCGAAAATGAGCTCGTGGCGAGAGCACGGCGGGTTACGCAATACTCGTTCCCTCTCTAGAGAGAACAGAGGTTACGTTAGTAACCGAGTACGTTCTCTTACGAGAGGTTCTCTCGTATTGCGTAAGCTAGCTTACGCTGCGGGAACACCTTTGTCAACGCCGTGCGCGCGCCCAGCATCCTGAATGAATCCCGTGGGAAGCCCAGGGAACGCGAAACGGAGCTGGGCGGCCAGATACCACAGTACACAAGCACATAATATGGGGCAGGGAGCGGCACAGCCGGTCCAACTAACACTTCCATACAGTGTAGCTCAACCAGTAGAGCTAAATCAGCAGCGTAGCCCGCGCACAGACAGTGGGCTGGCTTACGCGAGACTTAGACTGATAGCACTTTGGCCTGCAAAGCGGGAACATCCAGGTTGTAAAACCTAACAAATGTGGAGGGGGAGGCCCAGCCCGCCGCTGCACAAATGTCATGAATGGGAATCCCACTGGACCACGCCCACGATGAGGCCATGCCTCTGGTGGAGTGTGCCCGAATGCCCAAGGGGCACTGCAGGTTTTTAGATGCGTAAGCAGCTGCGATAGCATCGACTATCCATCTGGACAGAGTGTGCTTCGAGGCGGCGAGACCCTTGGTGCGCCCACCAAACGAAACAAAAAGCTGCTCTGAACGCCTGAAGGCGGCGGAGCGCGAAATATAGCTTCTCAGCGCCCTAACTGGGCAGAGGAGGTGACTATCTGCCTCGCAGCCAGTAATCGGCAGGGCTGAAAGGGAAATGACCTGCGCTCTGAAGGGAGTGCCCAAAATTTTTGGGACGTACCCATGCCTCGGTCTGAGAATAACTTTAGAGTCATTAGGTCCGAACTCGAGGCACGCAGCGTTAGTGGATAACGCGTGAAGGTCTCCCACACGTTTTACTGAAGACAGAGCTATCAGAAAAACGGTTTTGAGCGTGAGGTATTTCATATCCACAGTTTCTAAGGGTTCAAAGGGATGTGCTTTCAGTGCGTCTAAGACCAGTGAAAGATCCCACATAGGAACCGAAGGGGGTCGCGGGGGGTTCATCCTCCTCGCTCCTCTAAGGAAGCGGATGACCAACTCGTTCCTTCCTAATGCGCGGCCCGGCTCTGACACAGAGAGCGCTGAAATGGCCGCGACATAGACTTTGAGCGTGGAGGGGGACCTGCCCGCGTCCAGTAGCTCTTGAAGGAAACACAATACTTGTGAGACCCCACATGTCTGTGGATTGAGCCCTTTGGTAGTGCACCATTTGTTAAACACAGACCATTTAGACGTGTAGAGCCGCCTCGTGGAGGGGGCTCTAGATTGTATGATCGTGTTCATCACCCCTTCTGGTAGATCAGCATGTAGTTGTTGAGGCTCCACGCATGCAGAGACCAGTGCTCTGGGTGGGGATGCCAAATCGAGCCGCGGGCTTGAGAGAGAAGGTCTCTCCGCACCGGAATCGGCCAGGGGGCTGAGTCTGCCAATTGTATGAGTTCCGGGAACCAAGCTTGGTTCTCCCAGAACGGGGCTATGAGGAGCACTGTGTGGCGCGCTTTCCTGACTCTCTCGATGACCTGAGGCAGCAGAGAGACTGGCGGAAACGCATATAGCGGGCCGCTGGGCCAAGACTGGGCCAGCGCGTCCTCGCTCTTTGAAAAGAACGCTGGGCAGTGTGCGTTGTCTATTGACGCAAAGAGGTCGACTTTCGCTCTGCCAAAGCGGCGCCACAGCGACTGGACTGTTTGAGGGTGTAGAGACCACTCCCCAGGGGGAACGTTGTCCCTGGACAGTCTGTCGGGGCCCTCGTTCAGATGGCCAGGCACATGCGATGCTCTCAGAGAGCGCAGAGAGTGCTGAGCCCATACGAGGAGGCGTTCCGTCAGGGCGCAGAGTTGCTTTGATCTGACACCGCCCTGGCGGTTCACATAGGCCACTACTGAAGTGTTGTCCGTGCGGACTAGAACATGGTGACCACGGAGGAAAGGGAGGAAGTGCATGAGCGCTTTCTCGACCGCGAGCATCTCTAGACAGTTTATGTGTAGGAGATTCTCCTGGTCTGACCAGTGGCCAAAGACCGGTCTGCCTTCGAAGAGCGCTCCCCAACCTAGGTTGGACGCGTCTGTAGAGACAACTTTCCGGTGTGAGACCACTCCCATATTCACTCCCGTGTGATACCATTCGGCTGCTAGCCAGGGCTGCAGGGCTGAGACACAGACCTGAGTCACTCTGATT
Organism: Rutilus rutilus; assembly: GCA_021464565.1. Classification (NCBI taxonomy): domain Eukaryota; kingdom Metazoa; phylum Chordata; class Actinopteri; order Cypriniformes; family Leuciscidae; genus Rutilus; species Rutilus rutilus. Next base: position 27,565,428 of record JAJAQA010000022.1, on the reverse strand, counting down.
AGCGAGCCGCCGGTCGCCCAGGCTCGATGGGATACGCGCGTTCTCAGCCAGCGTTGAAGCGGGCGCATGCGCAGTAAACCCAACTGAAGCACTGCTGCAGCTGAGGCCATATGCCCCAGAATGCGCTGAAATGCCTTCAGGGGAACCCGGTTGCCTTCTTTGAAGGATGCAGCGAGGCGCTGGATGCGGCGCGCGCGCTGCTCCGTCAATCTGGCCGTCATCGCCACCGAGTCCAGTTCTATTCCGAGAAAGGAAATCGACTGCCGGGGCGAGAGCGAGCTCTTTGTCCAGTTGACCGCTAGACCCAAAACCTCCAGGTGGTCGAGTAGCGCTGTTCTGTGAGACTGTTTCTCTGTCTGTCTCTGTCTCTGACTGCGCTAGAACGAGCCAATCGTCCAAGTAGTTCAGAATTCGCATTCCCTGACTCCTCAGGGGAGCGAGAGCCGTGTCCATGCATTTCGTAAATGTACGGGGTGCTAAAGACAGGCCGAACGGCAGGACTGTGTATTGATAAGCTCGACCGTCGAAGGCGAATCTCAAAAATGGCCTGTGACGGGGAGTTATCTGGATCTGGAAATAAGCGTCCTTCAGATCGAGAGAGATAAACCAGTCTCCTGGGCGAATTTGCGCGAGGATCTGTCTGGTTGTAATCATCCTGAACGGCCGTCTCATGAGGGCTTTGTTCAGATGTCTCAGATCTAAAATAGGTCTTAATGCTCCGTCCTTCTTGGGAACGAGGAAGTAACGGCTGTAAAAGCCTGACTCGCTCAGAGAAGGATGCACCTGTTCTATGGCCCCTTTTCGCAGCAGCTTTGTATCTCTGCTTGAAGCAGATGTGCTGTTTCCAAACTCACTTTCGTTTCCGTCTGCGCTAGAAAGCGCGGAGGGCGACGAGCAAATTGGAGCGAATAACCGTGTCTTATGGTGTTGAGCACCCATTCTGACGCGCCCTGAATAGCCTCCCATGCTTTTGCATGCATAGCTAGGGGTCGAATGGTCTCTGGGTTCAGATCGCCGCGTTGCGCGGGATGGGGAACCTGTATCAGAGAAGACGGGGCGGCGCGCGCGCCGCCGATGCTCGGACACGAGGGCAGAAGAACAGGGCTGGCCGACTGTGCAGAATTTAGTAGCTCGATCTTGGACGATGGAGCGTGAACTGCTGTAAAACAACCCAGGCGCGAGGGCGGCGTGGGGATTATGGTGTCTGAAAGTGGGCGCGCGTGCTCGTGAGCTGGCGCGGGATATGCACTTATGACACGGCCAGTGTTTGGGGGCTTTATGAGGTTTGCAACCTGTCTGGCAGAGCGGGCAGTGGGCAGGTGTGAGCACAGGGCTGTGGGCACATTTCCTACACTTGATGCTCGAGCGGAAAGTTTCCGCTTTAAGAGATAGCGCTCTGGACGCGTTGCCATGGGAACCTGGTCTGTGTGAGGCAGTGAGCACACGGGAGTGGGCACTTTTTCTACACTTAAAACCCCTGCGGCTTGAGCCGTAGCAATTTGAGGTAACTGAGTGACAGAGCGAGCAGCGAGTAGTTGTGAGCACGGAAGTGTGGGCACTTTTACTACATTTAGTGCTCGAGCGGTGTGAGGCCGCTTTATGAGAGAGCGCTCTGGGCGCGTTACCATGGGGATTGCACTTGTGTGAAGCAGTGAGCACATGGGTGTGGGCACATTTTCTACACTTAAAGCACTTATACTCTTTTTGAGATTTATCTGGGTCGCCGTGAAAACGGCGTTTGTGTGCAGGCGAGCGAGTGTAATTACTGGCTCGTTGGCTGCGGTGTGTGCTGCTGCAGTAGCCTGAACATAGGGGACTGACAGAGCTGTGCGTTTTGATGGCGGTCCGGCCGTAGCGGGACTCAACCATCTTTTCCTCCTTGCGGATGCTAGGAGGACTTCGCGGGCTCGGGCTTCAACGCGATCTTGGACCGCGGGCCCCGTGGGGGCGGCGGTCTGTGACGGCTGGTCGAGCGCGACCTGGGGCGATTGCCCTGGCGCCGCTGCGAAGCGTTGGGGGGCCTGGAAGAGCGCTGGTTAGAGCTGCGCACAGGAGGCTGAGTTTGAGGGCGGCCTGTGGCTGAGCTCGAACGGCGGGGCAGGAAGAGGTCCATCGCCTGCGACGCCTTCTGTACCTCAGAGAACCGATCCACAATTCCGCTGACCGCAGGGCCAAAGAGGCCGGTGGGCGAGAGTGGTGCGTTCAGAAACACAGCGCGCTCTGACTCACTCATGTCCGCGAGCGTCAACCATAGATGTCTGTCGATGACGGTGAGCGCGGCCATGGATCTGCCGATGGCTTGAGCAGCGGTCTTGGTAGCGCGCAGCGCGAGATCCGTAGCGCTGCGGAGATCGGTAAAGGCAGACTGATCCGAGCCCTTCTCGTCCAGTTCACGGAGGAGGTCGGCTTGAAGGATCTGAAGAATAGCCATTGAGTGCAGGGCGGAAGCAGCCTGGCCGGAGGCGGCGAAAGCGCGGCCGGCGAGAGCTGAGGTGGTCCTGCAGGCTTTAGACGGCAGGGCAGACTTTGAGCGCCATCTAGCAGACGGCGGGCAAAGGTGCGTTGCCACAGCATCCTCAACGGCGGGGATGCCGTTATAGCCGTTCTCGGCGGCTCCGTCCACCTGGGAGAGAGCCGAGGAGACTGGCGAGCGGAGTCTGGTGGAGAACGGAGCGTTCCAGGACTTAGAGAGCTCGGCGTGGAGCTCAGGCAGGAAGGGTGCTGACCTAGAGGCAGGCGCAGGGCGGCGGCTAGGCAGAAAAAACCCGTCAAGGCGATTGGGCTCCGGCTCCTTAGGTGGAGACCAATCCAGTCCCATTCTCTCGACCGCTAAAGTGAGGAGGCGGAGAAGCTCTGCGTCAACACTAGCGCGGGTTCGAGAAGACTCCATAGTAGAGGGGGCGGAGCGGTGAGAGCCCGACCACTCCTCGCTGTCAGACGCGAGCAGAGAGCAGCTGTCAGCGGCATCATCTGCATCATCCCCCAGGGCGACGGCAGTGCGGGCAGTGGCCGGCCGCTGCGCGTCGGAGAAGGGTGGGGGGGAAGGAGAGAGCGAGGCTCGCGGGAGAGGTTCCGGCGAGCGCTCAGCTGTAGCGTCCAGTTCCGGCGGCCTTTGAGAGCGACGTTTTTTCTTTCGTGGCCCGGAAGAAGCGGCCGGAGAAGATGGAGTGTCTTCGAATTTAGCGAGTCGAGCCCGTAGGGTCGACATCGGTAAATCTTCACACTGTTCGCAGCCGCCCTCGGAGAGAGCGCGAACAGCGTGGTCAAAACCCAGGCAGAGAGCGCACAGCACGTGGCGGTCTCCGTCGCTGAGCGAGGCTCTGCACGAGCCACAGGATGTGCGAGGCATTTGAAACAACGCCTCGCGCTCTTTTAGATGCAAGTGTGTCGCGGCGGACACACACACACACACAGAAAACAGAGCAGAAAAGGATATAAGGCCGGATGGCGCAGCAGGCAGGGAAGGCTGAAGGCGGCGAGCGGCCGGCGTCCTCAGGCTGAGATCCTCGGCGTGCTGGTCGCTGGATTCAACGGCGGCTTCCTCGGAGATCAGCGATGCGAAGAGCTTCGCTGAAGAGACAGAAATCAGCGAAGCAGCCTCTGTTCCTTGCTTATATACTCTAAGCCACACCCCTAATGACGGGCTGTGACGCACTAAGCGCGCCAAGCGCGCTCATTGGACGTGACGTCACGCGCAAGGCTCAGCCATAGGCTGCTGCAGTTGCCGCAGAGCAGCCAATGGGCACGCGACTCGCTTGCCCTAGGTCTGCAGGCTGCCGCACTGCGTTGACAAAGTTTAAAAAAATTAGGATAATTTTTGGCTTCAGTATCTCGTGAAAGGAGACTTTCCCGCAGCGTAAGCTAGCTTACGCAATACGAGAGAACCTCTCGTAAGAGAACTAAATGTTACTCTTCTGTTTTATGACAAACTGCGACTTTCTTGACTTTCATAATTACCTTTTAAATTGACAAACATCATATGTGTAGTTCAGGGCACAGTTCAGACGGAATAAAAAGATAAGTTGTCTCTTGCCATTGACTTCCATACATATTTTTTCCGAAATAAGGTCCCATGAGCCGGAAGCGGAGGGGCGGGACTTAGGCTCTCTATAAAGGGGCGGGGTTTACGTGGATTAAATTATTGGAGAAGTGCTGTATACGTCACCAGATTGAGTCGAAATTCTGATGTAGAAATTGAGGCGAGTAAAATACAAATAAAAATGCACGGATAAATCGTTTACAGTAAGATACATAACATGTGCTTAAAAAATAAAAAGGGTCAATTAACCGTCACACTTAAGCCCTATTCAGACGATAATTGTTTGTCATGTGGACGTCTGAAAAAAATTAATTTGCACCTCAGTGATAAAACTGTCATTCGGATGGCGATTTATTGACGGTGGAGGAGCGAGTTTTGTAATCTCATGAACGCGCTGCTCACGTGGTCCGTTGCAGAGTCTGCTGTATTATAATGTCATATGTTTGGAATAATATGAATAAATGTGTATTTAATTTAATAATAGGAAAATAATGTTCTATTTATTTAATTCTCATTAAAAAAAATATTAAAATACCTTACGACCCCATGAGAAACAATTGTGCAAACCCCGTGCGAATAGGTCTATAGAGGTCCTACAGTGACAGCCGTTCAAAAAGCATTTTCTTGCATGTGCATGGGTTTTGATGGCGTAGTTGCACATCAACCTCTACAGTGAACCCTGGTGCATCATCCTATACATTTATATGTAGAGTGTTTTTTTTATTATTTTTTTTTTTTTTCGTTTTTTTTTTACTCCAAACCAAGATGGTCAGAAATGCCGAGTTGCTCCGGAATATCCATCTATTCCTTCTGTCCTAGGAGACTCTTGCAGGTAAAAAATAAAATAAAAAATGTTGTAGCATCAAGCGATATCTAATGAGTCATATCACAGTTACATTTTCCAAGTATTGATTTTAGATTGGGAGAAAAATCTGATAAATCATCTGTCCATTAAACTTGACGTAATACATCACTAACTTAGCTGTATTTCAGCTACAGATCATACTATTACTGCGACTTGTTTTTGAAAATACTTCATCTGTAGTAACTTGTTTTGTCTGACTGTAAATGTATTTGTTGTTAGAATGTATTTTGCATTAACATCAAAAAAGTAATCTGATTATGTGATTACGTAATGTACGTTACTTGTAATGCGTTGCTCGTAACATCAAAAAGTAATCTTAAGTACGTAATGCACGCTACTAGTAATGCAATCAGATTACTTTTTTGATGTAACGAGTATTGCATGTTACTTGTAATGCATTACTCGTTACATTAAAAAGGAATCTGATAATGTATTACAAGTACCGTACATTACGTAATCACATTACTTTTTGTTCTAGCCAGTAAAATAATGCATTACAAGTAACATACGGTATGTAAACCGATTACTTTTTGACGTAACGATTAAAGTAATGCCTTACAAGTAATTTACATTACACTGTAAAAAATGATCGTAATTTTAACGGTAAAAGAATGTAAAAATGCTACAGTGAAAAACTGTTAATTGGTTAACAGAAAGTTTTCGTACTATATACGGTAAATAACTGTGATAGATCTAACGGTACATTTAATGTAATTTTACTGTAACATACCGTTAAATTTACAGTTTTTGAAAGTGAAAAAACAACTCCTAGTATAATTTACAGTGAAAAACCGTAAATTGACATTCCCACAATTCCCTGTGACACTTCACATTTGATGTATTTTTGTTGAAATAACTATGTTTGTTTCTTCATAGTTTTCTTCGTTTTTTTTCTAATCAGTTATGTACATTAGGGGTTTATGTTACATTTAATGTTGTTAAATTAATGTTTATTGCATTTTTAAAATTTCATGTGTTACCATGATGGTGTTTAATGTTTGTGTGAATGACACTGTGCAGCTTCTATATATATTAGTGTTAACTTTCTTGTGGAAGAACTGCTTGTGGTGAGCTTTGATTGATCATGTGACTCTCATTACTGCTGTGATTGGTGGTTATCAGTGTACAAAACAGATATTAATACTTCAATAGGACGGTAATTTAACATTATATCATATTACCAGAGAATGTCTAATATGGCGAGAAGTTTCACTCTCACTACACTTCCGGCTTCTGAACTGGTTGCAGTTCCACTCTGATTCCATATGAGGGCGCTCAAAGGACGAGTGCAGAATGAATGGAGGTCAATGGCGGTATACCCCTCAAAATCCACTTTTCTCAGGATATAATTTTTTGTCTATAATTTGAATGTTGTATTCAAAAGGAGATGCAAAGAAATTACACATTGCTGGGTGTTAGATTTTTTAGAGTCACTTATTTGCTTTAAAAAAGTCTTTCAAAGTGTCAATGACGTCAGAATGCTGACGTCATTAGCAGAATGCTAGCGTGTTATGGGCAACAACAACTCAACCTGTAAGAAATCAAAACGACATAAGTACTCGTTCATTCAACTTTCGACCTAAAACCCATGTTGAACTTGCAAAATCTACAATCAGATCTGAGATTTCTCAACGGCAATCGGATGAAAGAGACAAATTTAGCCGTCTAGCCCCATTGACTCCCATTCATTTTGCACTCATGGCGAGCGCCCCCAGTGGAACTCTGGTGGTACTACAACCAAAATTCGGTACAATAGGGCTTAATAGGGAGTGGACAGGCTCTCCGTAGACGGGCTCTGATATTACTGAATATGTTGTTCAGAATAGCACGTACATTTTACAGTTTAAACCAGTAAATATAACAGAACTCCAGTGTGTTATATGCTGGTTTAAACTGTAAAATGTACATGTTATTCGGTAAAAGCAATTACTGTTTTGTTGTATATTTTACGGAATTGTTCTGGTAACCCCAGCTGCCAGTTTTTTTCCGTAAAAACTACGGGATTTTTTTTACAGTGTACATAATTACGTAATCATTGTAATGCATTACTCAATACATCAGAAAGTAATCTGATTACATACTGAACATTACTTGTTACATCAAAAAGTAATCTGATTATGTTATGCGTGTTAATGCGTTACCCCCAACCCTGCTCATTTATGATGAGATTGAAAACACCTGATCAATATAGATTGATCAGAGAACAGCGATGGTGGAAACGTGTCCATCTTGAACAGAATCATAATCATCCGCTAATGAGGGTAGATCGCCATACTCCGCTACACTGGACGGAGCGTCTGAGTTTTTTGTATATTTTATATTTTCACATGATTTTATATATTTTTATTCATTGCTTTGTTAAATACATGTAATATTGCTTTGTTATTACTCTATTATTTTAATACAGTATCCCTTTACTAAAAACCAACACATAAAGTGGACATCTGAAAGTCTCTTTGGAAAATGTGTAATATATATATATATATATATATATATATATATATATATATATATATATATATATATATATATATACACACACACACACATTTCAAATCTTGTTTATCATGCCCAATAAAAACAGGAAAAAAATGCATTGTGAAAGGGTTAATAGTCAAATAATATAGTTGCTAATCTCTTATTTTTAACCTTCATTAAACCTCTTCAAATAACGAACATGCAATATCTTTAATATTCATATTCGTATTGAAAGGGGAACAAACAATCATTACAAATATCAATAAAAAAAAAAATCAACCGAAATATGTAAAAGCAAATGATCAAATAAGCTAAATTAAACATGTCCCTTAAGTAATAGACATTTTAAAACATTTTTTTCCCCTGCTGCTTCAAGGTTATTCCCGGTTATTCCCGGTTTCATAAGAGGATGCGATTTGATTTCACATTCCTGACTGGGCGTGGCTTAACATGCTGAAGTTGGCTCTGATTGGTCAGTTAGGAAGCATCTCTATTTATCTGTTCACTGTGAAGGGAAAGTGAGGTGCGCGTCTCCCCTCCTCATCTAACAAGCTGTGTAATTATCTTATAAAATATTTCTTATCATTATCGACAGTGTATCTTTTTCAAACAGTGTCTGTCTTTTTTCTCCTCCACGCAAGCTGTGCCTGTCTCTCAGCGTGACGTTAGTCGTGGATGAACCAATTACAGAGTCGTTCATTCTTTTTAAATTTGTTTAGATGTGTTTGGCAAATTTCTAGCAAATTTCAACTTCGTGGAATGAATAATCTTAAACTATCACTCTTCTAAATGTAGAGTCTGCAATAAGACACAATACTTTTGAATGGGAGGTCGCTCTCGCTCGCTCGCTCTCAGCGCCTTCTAGTGGAGGAAGAGAATACTTCCACGTGATTGACGTGACCAATCAAATCTTTAGAATCGGTGTCGGGGCGGGGCTTGACGTTATGTACAGCCTCGTAAGGACCCCAAGTCGACTTTTACAGCCTGTTTAAGGGTAAATCATTTTTTTCCCATGACTACATAATACTTAAAAGAATGATAACATCCCAAACTTGTTTAATCAATAAAATGACTTGTTTCTCCCAAAAAATGTATTTTTATTTGTGCTTTATTGTTAAGTAATAGATCAGAAAGTTCCTCAGGCGTCGCACAGAGGCGGGCGGTGGGGTCCTGCTGGCGGAGATGTCATTGAGCGCAGGCAGTTACTCAACTCTCTGTGATGGAGAATGAAGCTCGCTTGAGTCTGGAGTGACCGGGGTCTGCGTCGATAGTTACCGGGATCTGAGTCTGGAGTGACCGGGGTCCGTGACCGTGTTCTGGCCCAATGGCAGTGCTGTTCTCCGCGGCGACCGCTGCTTCTGTGCGCTGCGGGATCAGAGCTCTCCTGCGCGGCGTCAACCGTCGAGGAGCCGCGGGACTCACTGGAGCTCAGCCGCCGGTCAGACACACACACACACACACACACACAAACGCACGCACACACACACACACACACACACACACACACACACACACAGTGTGTGTGTGATATAATCATCTGCTGTTTGTTTAGTCTTGTTAACATTATCTGACCTATATTCTTGTCTGTGTCTGTAACGAGACATGGAGGATTTGTCGTATGTTTGGTCTTTATGATGTAACAAATAACCGTGTCACGGTGACATAACTCAGTCATAACTCATAGATGTTTCAGCAATTCTTGACTCATAATCCTGCTCATAATTCCTTGCTTTCTCAGTTTTTATTCCTGAACACACGTGTTTGTTTCATCACACTGGTGTATCAGATCAAGTGTGTGTGTGTGTGTGTGTGTGTGTGTGTGTGTGTATGTGAGATGTGATCATTGCTGTTTGTTTGGTCTTGTTACATTATCTGACCTATATGTGTGTGTGTTTATATACAGTAGTCAACATTTGAAGTGGATCAGAAAAGTTCATCAGAGTTTTCCTAAGACAAGAACACGGATTGTTCAATATTCATGTATAAGTTTGATAAAAGGTTTTGATCAACTTCAAATGTTGATTACTGTATATTGATGGATATATGGATGATTTGGCATATGTTTGGTCTTACCGTGTCAAGGTGACGTAACTCCTAGATGCGTTTCAGTCATTTATGACCCATAATTCCTTGTGTCCTCAGTGTGTATCGCTGAACCGCCTGACAGCAGGGGCATCCACAGGGACTCGCTGCCGGTTCCCGATCTCCTCTTACTCCACTGAGGCTCCTAAAGGTAAGACCACCCTAGATGAGTGACAGATGATGTTCACCGGAGTCTTCTTCACTCACAGCCTCTTCATCCTCAGATGGGAAAGCCAGCGGACCGGGAGGAGGAGGAGGAGGAGGAGGAGGAGGAGGAGGAGGGAGGAAAGGCGGGAGGAACGACTGGAAGAGTCGATTACTGCAGGTGAACCCTCAGCCTAACTCTCATGAGCCTCATGCCTCATGCTTTACCCCCCAAACACAAATATATTCCAAATAAAAAGTATGATGCCTATTTTTACATCATTACATTTTTTTATGACATTTAAACCCAATCCCCTTTTTTTCTGGAGCATCTCAAATCAGTTGTGTTAATGACTATAAATGATATACTATACTTATAGGCCTGTATATGAGATGCATAATGCTAAATTTCACTGCCAATACCCATAGTTTGAACTTTCTTTCTTATATAAATTAGTATTCATGCTGTATAATTATTATTTTTTATATATAAATACATACACACATGCATGTATATATTTAAGAAAAATGTATTTTTTATATATAATATAAATTATGTATATACAGTGTATACATGCGTATGTGTGTATACAAAATAATTATACACCGCACACACACATATTATGTAAACACAAACTTTTATTTTTGATGCGATTAATCATTGACCAGCAGTAAAAAAAAAATATATATATATATATATATATATATTAGTTAACAGTAAATAAGCTCCTCTCTGGTGTTTTTTATAGCTAACTAACGAACTGTGAACATTAGATAACTTTCCTGAGGTAAATGTTCATGAAGATATTAATACATTTGTGTTATGGCAGTCATGATTAATGTGTTTGTCACACTATGGAAACAGGAATGAGATTTTTCAAACTCTAAAAATATCCTCTGGTTTCTTGATGCAAATGATCATTTTATTTTTAAAGGCGCACTTTAGATTTGTACCTTAATATAGCAGCTTCGAAGTCATTTCGATGGGAAACGCCGCTGGAAAAACCAGCAGTGCAGAATCTTGCAAGAATCACGACTTGCTTTACGGCACGACGTCACACACATCTACACCATATGAAGCCGCCTCTGTGGAAGACACTCGCACACATTTCAGATGCGAATCACGGCCGAGTCGACGAAGAAAGCGTGGAGGAGTCAAGGAAGAGAAAAGTCATGTTTAGCAGTTTAATATACACATTATACAGAGAAATTATAATTTACATTTAAAAAGTATATTTGTAATGTCCAAGTGTAAGTTTACATCGCGATATACATTGTTGTACTGATTTAATTCATAAGTTTTAAAAAAAATGTCCAGGTATTTTTTAGGAAATATTTTTCCCCACATGGGAATCTGAATGACTGTTTTTGCTTTATCTTCCTGAAAGTGAGGGGGAAACGCTTACATTGATGTTTCTGTCACACTACAGAAATGAGAATTACATTTTCAACCTCTTGAAATGGTGTTTGGTGTCTTTATGCAGATGATGGTCATGTGTTTTGAGGAGGTGTGTGTGTGTGTTTCAGGGAGACGTGCCGTGGGACGATAAGGACTTCCGCTATCTCCTGCTGACGGCGGGTGGAGTCGCGTCGCTCCTGCTGTTCCTCTACCTCAGAGACCCGGGCCGAGAGATCACCTGGAAGGACTTCGTGCATCGCTACCTGGACCGAGGACTGGTGAGAGCGCTGGCAGGAGTGTGTGTGTGTGTGTGTGTGTGTGTGTGTGTGTGTGTGTGTGTGTGTGTGTGTGTGTGTGTGTGTGTGTGTGTGTTTTAGGGCACGTCTACACCACAACGATATACTTAAAACGTCATTTTTTCCTTTGAGTTTTCTGCGTACAGACGACACCAGTGTCAAACCGACCCCCAGTCACACGGCTCCGTGAAAGCGCTGTGTTCTGCTGCCAGGCCAGTAGAGGGCGGTGACACCCGATAAGCTGAACTCGTAATACACGAGCATGACGTCATCGCCTTCAGAGATTCACGTTTTGTTGTTTACACGGAGACCGCTTTCAAATACTTGCACTTTGAAGTTTGCGTCTTCAGGCACACATAACACTGTATAAGTGTATAAGCGTCTTCAGGCACATAACACTGTATAAGTGTATAAGCGTCTTCAGGCACATAACACTGTATAAGTGTATAAGCGTCTTCAGGCACATAACACTGTATAAGTGTATAAGCGTCTTCAGGCACATAACACTGTATAAGTGTATAAGCGTCTTCAGGCACACATAACACTGTATAAGTGTATAAGCGTCTTCAGGCACATAACACTGTATAAGTGTATAAGCGTCTTCAGGCACACATAACACTGTATAAGTGTATAAGCATCTTCAGGCACATAACACTGTATAAGTGTATAAGCGTCTTCAGGCACATAACACTGCTGGCGTGTAAGTGAATGGCCAAAACACATAAAAAGTTTTACATTTTTAGTTGAAAGCGGGGTCGATAAATCTGATGAACACAGGTGAAAGGTCACACACACCCCGATGAAGGCTTATTGGCCACAACGTGTTGGTGTGCCGTTGCTTGTATATGTTTGTCTTGCGTGTGAAAGGTCATCGGGGGTCACCGCTCTGACACGGGCTCTTCTGTGCGCAGGTCGAGCGTCTAGAGGTGGTGAACAAGCAGTTTGTGCGGGTGATCCTGGTCCCCGGGGTCGACGCCTCTGAAGCTGTGAGTTATGATGTTCCCTGTACAGTAGTGTGTGTGTGTGTGTGTGTGTGTCGCTGATCTGGAGTGTTTGCCTGCAGAGCTACGTGTGGTTCAACATCGGCAGCGTGGACACGTTCGAGAGGAACCTGGAAGCTGCGCACTATGAGCTGGGCCTGGAGCCGTCACACAGAGCAGCGGTCGTATACACGTCTGAGAGCGACGGGTCAGTGTGTGTGTGTGTGTGTGTGTCTCTGTCATATACACATCTGAGAGCGACGGGTCAGTGTGTGTGTGTGTGTGTGTGTCTCTGTCATATACACATCTGAGAGCGACGGGTCAGTGTGTGTGTGTGTCTGGAGCCGTCACACAGAGCAGCGGTCGTATACACCTCCGAGAGCGACGGGTCAGTGTGTGTGTGTGTGTGTGTGTGTGTCTGGAGCCGTCACACAGAGCAGCGGTCGTATACACCTCCGAGAGCGACGGGTCAGTGTGTGTGTGTGTGTGTGTGTCTGGAGCCGTCACACAGAGCAGCGGTCGTATACACCTCCGAGAGCGACGGGTCAGTGTGTGTGTGTGTGTGTGTGTCTCTGTCATATACACATCTGAGAGCGACGTGTGTGTGTGTGTGTGTGTGTGTGTGTGTGTGTGTGTGTGTCTGGAGCCGTCACAGAGCAGCGGTCGTATACACGTCTGAGAGCGACGGGTCAGTGTGTGTGTGTGTGTGTGTCATATACACCTCAGAGAGCGACGGGTCATTGTGTGTGTCAGATACACCTCAGAGAGAGATGGGTCAGTGTGTGTGTGTCAGATACACCTCAGAGAGAGATGGGTCAGTGTGTGTGTGTCAGATACACCTCAGAGAGAGATGGGTCAGTGTGTGTGTGTCAGATACACCTCAGAGAGCGACGGGTCAGTGTGTGTGTGTGTGTGTGTGTGTGTGTGTGTGTGTGTGTGTGTCAGATACACCTCAGAGAGAGACGGGTCAGTGTGTGTGTGTGTGTGTCAGTCTGGAGCCGTCACACAGAGCAGCGGTCATAGACACCTCCGAGAGCGACGGGTCAGTGTGTGTGTGTGTGTGTCAGATACACCTCAGAGAGCGACGGGTCATTGTGTGTGTGTGTGTGTGTGTGTGTGTGTGTGTGTCAGTCTGGAGCCGTCACACAGAGCAGCGGTCAGACACCTCAGAGAGCGACGGGTCATTGTGTGTGTCAGATACACCTCAGAGAGAGATGGGTCAGTGTGTGTGTGTGTGTGTGTCAGATACACCTCAGAGAGAGACGGGTCAGTGTGTGTGTGTGTGTGTCAGATACACCTCAGAGAGAGACGGGTCAGTGTGTGTGTGTGTGTGTCAGATACACCTCAGAGAGAGACGGGTCAGTGTGTGTGTGTGTGTGTGTGTGTCAGATACACCTCAGAGAGAGACGGGTCAGTGTGTGTGTGTGTGTGTGTGTCAGATACACCTCAGAGAGAGACGGGTCAGTGTGTGTGTGTGTGTGTGTGTGTGTCAGTCTGGAGCCGTCACACAGAGCAGCGGTCATAGACACCTCCGAGAGCGACGTGTGTGTGTGTGTGTGAGTGAGATGATCTGGATTCAAACACTCACTCGATCTCAGTCCTAAATGACAGTGATTCTTCTGTCTATTAAACCTTTGAGGCGTCCAGATCTGTGTTCTGATCCAGAGAGAGACATCATCATGACACAGCTTCAGTCTCTTCAACATCACAGGATCATTATTTCTGTCTTATAATCACTCAGATTACCACAGAAGCTCTGGGATAAGTGTATAGTTCAGATATAAACACTGATGTCTACAGTAGAGATCGAAACAGAGCAACTCACCTTTAGAGAGAAACTTCAAGAAAGAGGCGCTTCAAATAAATATTGTATCGATGACATCGTTACACCAGTAGGTGGCGACACGAGACTGTTCAAATAATGTGCTCGTCATCGAGTCACTCATTCAAGAGATTCGATCAGAAGCGCTGATTCATCCAGTAATGAAACAGTTTCTCAATTTTTCCAGAATTGTGCAGCTCTATATTTTTATATATAGATATATAGAAGAAACTGAGACAGACTAAATCCAGAAGAACTGTATCGAAGACGCTTGAAGAAACTTGTCCAAATCTACAGGACTGTGAAAAGTTTTAGGCTCTTCTGTAAAAATCAAAAGAATCTCATTTCAATTCAAAAATAATGTCATAAATTGATTTTATTTATCAATTAACTTCTATTAAAGGGGCTATATGTAGTTTTCAGCGGCCTCTAGCAGTGATGTTTCAGATTGCAACCAATACGTTTACAAGCGAGTGCTCGTGCGCATGCTCGAACTCATGAGTGAGCACTCTGGGTACCGGCCAGACTGAGACGCTAGAGATGCGCGGTAGGCGGTCACAGCCGCGGACTCCACGGATAAACCGCGGATTGGGCGGATGATGTGACGAAAAATAATATTTAAATTAAATTCGGGCGGGTGGTTGAACCAATCAAATAAAAAATATATGTATACACCAATCAGCGGATGGCGGGCGGGTGCGGTTTTGAAAATTGGTCAAAAACGTTGGTGCGGACGGATGGTGAGTTTTGTGATGCGGGTGCGGATGAAATAATAGCCCATCCGCGCATCTCTATGAGACGCAACACACCGGAGAAAGCATCACACAACATGCTGGAAACTCAGGTAAACTCCCACTGCAATGTGACAATAATAGGCTACTTTTATCAGCTTGACGTTGAACTAATGCTCCATGCTCGTACCATGATAACGTTACATTGACTGCTTTTAGCCTATGTAATGTGGTGTTACACAGGTAAATTTACGGTAAGATAATGAAAACGGTTAGTGAACTACACTGAACAATTTCAGTACAACAGTAAGACCGTAGTAAGTAACATTACTGTACTGAATGTGTCTGGAATTGTGTAGTATAAACAATATAATAGTAGTGGGATGACAAACGTTAGACAGGAGATTTAGTACATAAAATAAAAGTAACATTCTGAAGCACTTACTTTGTGTTATCCTGGAACAGTCTTTTGTATTCATTTCATGTCTCATATATGTTGTAATTTACCCTGCTATAAAGCCCTGCCGATGTTGATCCGTGTTTTCGTCCGAAGTTGATCCGATTCACGTTTGGCCTGACGAGCTTCAGCAGATAAAACTTTTTTTTGTTTTTTATCATTATGTGGAGTTTGTGTTGGAGTCTGTGTTGTGCTGGGAGCAGGTAATTTATTAGTGTTAGCAGACTCCATGTCAAGTTGCAGTGTTGTCGCTGTTGAGTGCAAAGTCAGTAGACGAGGCGAGAGGCTCGGGAGCGCGCATGCAGGATTTCGCGGTAAATCCAACCCGGAGCCTTCACATGGAAATAGGAACACTTGCTTTCAGAGGTAATAGCAAAACCCGCCAAGTGGATCATTTTAATGTGAGATTACAACCCCTTCACACACAGGCAATAAAGAAAGGATTCATTTTAGTAGAAAAACTACACACAGCACCTTTAACTAAATCAAATCAATATCTTGTGTGAGCAGCCTTTGTGTTTAACACCGCTGCTGTCCAGAGACACTTGCACACAGTTGTTCAGGACGGCTTCTTCAAGAGTCTCTTCAAGACGTTGCCGCAGTTCTTCTGGATTTAGTCTCAGTTTCCTCATGTAATCCCAGACGGACTCGCTGATGATGAGGAGATCAGACCGGCTGTCGTCAGACTCCTTGTGCAAACTAAAATCTTCGCCGATGTTTAACGCCTCGTGACCAAAAAAGGGCGCCAATGTGAGTGTGCACACTGACGCGAAAAATGCCACGCGTAAAAGCGTAATTAAAAAAAAAAAAACGCCTCGGTTTCTTTTTTTTGGTTTGATGCGTCGCGTCAAAAACTATACGACCAATGAGATTGGCGCTTTTGCTCACGTGTCTGGAGCTTCTGAAGTTACAGTAAAACACAACTTGGGGGCGCTCAAACACAAAACGGTCTTGCCGAGCACACATACGTAACGGCGAAGAAGATATACGCCAAGTAGCGTCTACACTGCCGGGAAGAAATAAGACGAGGAAGATGCAAGGCAAGATGAATGTAGAGTTGCTGCTGGTCTCGTTGGTGTCGGAACATAAAGAACTATATGACAAACACGACAGCGACTACAAAAATCTTGATAAAAGAGAACTGTTATGGAGTGGTATTGCAGAGCAAATGTGCCTTGATGGTGAGTTTCATTTCACTTAATTGTCTTTCCGGGGTATTTCTGTTTTACATTAAGCGCCATCTAATATCAGGGAATGAATTTGCATGTTCACTCGGCTCATCGTCAGCGAAAATCGCTTGGGTGTGAACACAAAAAACACGTTGAAAAACGCTGGCGAATAATGCGCACCGATATTCGTCCCGGTGTGTACGGCCCTTAAGACTTTTCCACATTAATGTGTGTGTGTGTGTGTATATATATATTAGAGTTATATATATAATATGTATTAGAGTTTATGTTAATGGTAATATTAATATTCCTCTTCCTGCAGGTCTTTCCTGATGAGCTTCATTCCCACGCTGCTTCTGATTGGCTTCCTGCTGTTCACTCTGCGGCGTGGGCCAATGGGAGGAGGGATGGGCGGGGGAAGGGGCGGGCCCTTCAGCATGAGCGAGTCCACCGCCAAGATGATGAAGGACAACATAGACATCCAGTTCAAGGACGTGGCCGGGTGTGAAGAGGCCAAGCTGGAGATCATGGAGTTCGTCAACTTCCTGAAGAACCCTCAGCAGTATCAGGACCTGGGGGCCAAGATCCCCAAGGTATCAGCCAACTCTGATTATTGATCATCATCTGATTATTGATCATCATCTGATTATTGATCATCATCTGATTATTGATGATCCTCTGATCAATGATCCTGATCCTCCTGTGTGTTTATTGATCATCTGATTATTGATCCTCCTGTGTGTTTATTGATCCTCCTGTGTGTTTGTTCAGGGTGCTGTGCTGTCCGGTCCTCCAGGAACGGGTAAAACGCTGCTGGCTAAAGCTACCGCCGGAGAAGCTAACGTTCCCTTCATTACGGTCAACGGCTCAGAGTTTCTCGAGATGTTCGTCGGCGTCGGTCCAGCCAGAGTAAGTCTGAACTATCGGTTTCAAATAGAGATGCACCGATGTATCGGCTGATTAAAGCTATCGACCAGCACTCTTTTGTGTTGAATCTTGTGCAAGTTAATGCGACAATAACAGTTAAAAAATAGCGACGTTAATTTGACCCTCTGAATCACCCGTAGCTCAAGCCAGGGTGGACAGTTCTACGTTTTTTCCCTTCATCAAACATTATTTGTAGTGCCTCTCATCCAATAATCACACAGAGCTGTTCCTTCTGATGAGAAACAAAGTCTCAACTTTCAAATTCTGTACATTTATCATGATATTCAAACAATAAATGGTGCTTTGACGCTCTTAACTGTGATGTGACAGATCGCTGTAGCGCCTCGGTTCAAGAGTCTTTTCTTCCACTTTAATACAAATTATATCTAGAAAAGCATGCATGAATATCAGAAGATATGTTAAAAGATACAGTCAAAAAATACGTCAAAATGTACACTTCAAAAGTGTAAATATAATATTTGAAAAATATAGCTGCAAGCAGCGATACAGGGGCCAAGCCCTTAAACGCACCGCAAGCAGAACAAGCAATGGCGCACAGCAAGCACATCATGTACAGCAACACAGCAAGTACTTTAAGCACAGCAGCGCGGCAAGCATTTAAAGGGGGGGTGAAATGCTATTTCATGCATACTGAGTTTTTTACACTGTTAAAGAGTTGGATTCCCATGTTAAACATGGACAAAGTTTCCAAAATTAAGTTGTACGTTTGATGGAGTATTTCTGTACCAAAAATACTCCTTCCGGTTTGTCACAAGTTTCGGAAAGTTTTTTTCGAGTATGGGCCTGTGTGACGTCAGATGGGGCGGAATTTCCTTATACGGTCCTAAGGGCTCTTCTCCCGGAAGGGCGCGCGCGCACCCGTAGACCACCAGAGCGAGAGAGCAACCTCAGCGCTGTGCTCGCTGCAGTCACAGGACTTTGTTTGTTCCCTGCATTTCGACGATGATTGTTTTATAAACAAGGCCCAGTTCGACGCCGGATTTAGCAGTCCCAACGATAAAGGTTCACGGTCGTGCGTTGGAACCGCAGGCGGTGAGTAAAACTCATAGACAAACTGCTTCAAATGTCTCTGTGTTGTTAGCTATCGGCGCGTTAGCACCGCCCACACGGCACGCCTCCAGCCGCTCGTTTTTTTTCCGGAAAGACTCGGTACAGCCTATCTTTCTTTTATAAATATAATAAAACTAAAGACTTTTTGGAGATACGAAGGATGCAATAATACTCTATAGGTACTCAAGATTAACATGAGATTGACTGAAACTGAGTGTTTCACCCCCCCTTTAAGCACCAACAGCAGTGCGGAGCCAGAAGAACAAAAACATCAGAAATTGAATATACATCTAAATGTACATCAAGCACAGCAGCACAGCGAGCATTTAAGCACCAACAGCAGTGCAGAGCCGGAAGGAATTGAAATGACAACTTTATACAAAATTTTACAGTTCTCACACAGGACTCGAACCCACGACCGGAATGGGTCGGGATTCATGACACGTGGTTTAGCAACTTGCGCCACTCAGAGGACGTGAATTGCAATACTGCAGAGGAGAGGCTTTAGTGTAAGAATAAGCGCAAAAAAGCAAGTTAACCAGATTAGCATGCTAAGCTAGCTTAATGCTAATGTAGCTTATGACGTGGTACATCCAATCCTGGCAAAATAGATATCCTCGGATTCGACATGACGCAAGGAATCGATAGACACCAATTTTAAGATTTTGTGACAAACTGTTCACAAGTTACAGCCTCTGAACCAATTTTGGGTCGAACTTGTTAAATTTGCGACATCATAACTTTTTTTTTTTTTTTTCAGTATAGCAAAAAAATCGGGGACAGTACTTCTATGCGGCTCGGTCCGAAGATCATTTGAGCAAATTTTGGACAATTTTGGACAAATTTTGAAGGAGGAGTGGCGAAAAAACTGTTTACATTCGCTCCAATATGCCGGCCAGTCACATTGTTGAAAAATAACATATGAGATATCGTTGAAATCGGCATAAGCCAAGGAATATATTGACATAAAGAAATCAAATTTCAAACAATGTTAGCAAAAGTTATAAGCGTTTTTTCAAAAAACAATGATATCTCTGGAACACTAGGTGGCGCTGTGATCAAACTTCTCAGGTACCTTCGGGCCATGCTATTGATGATCCATGCCAAATTTGGTGAAGAAATTTCAAATAGTTTAAAAGATATGGCAAATTATGACAAAATTCAAAATGGCGGACACGTGGTACATCCCATCATGGCAAAATCGATATCCACGGATTCGTCATGACCCAAGGAATCGATAGACACCAAGTTTATAATTTTCTGACAAACCGTTCACAAGTTATTGGCCAAAATAGCCATTTCTCATATCTCACAACCAGTAGGTGGCACTGTTTCCAACTTTTGCATGGACCCTCAGATCAAGCTTCCGATGAAGCGTACCAATTTTCGTTTCGATTCACCAAAGTTTGGCCGAGATACAGCCACTGAACCAATTTTAGGTCGACCTTGTTAACTTTGCGACGTCATTACTTTTGATCAGAGATAAACAAAAATCGGGGACAGTACTTTTATGCGGCTCGGCCCGAAGATCATTTAAGCAAATGTTGGACAATTTTGGACCAATTTTGAAGGAGGAGTAGCGAAAAAACGGAATACTGTACTTTTCAAAATGGCCACTACTGTAATGGGCGGAGTCTTAATGTATGATATTGTTTGTGATCAGCATGATGAGATCAATCAGGTGTACTATGTCTCATTTCTGTGGATCAAAGGGTTCAAAAGTTACAGCCGTTTCAATGTTGAATTTTTGAACTGGTGGTGGCGCTATAGAGTTGGTCCTAGAGACTCCAAAATTGGTCCAATTACTTTTCATGACCATATGTACAAGTGTGCTAAATTTCATCATTTTCCTACTTAACGGTTCATAGGGCTGCCATAGACTTCCATTGGCGGAAGAATAATAATAAGAAGAAAACTAACAGATACAATAGGTGCCTCAGCCCCTTTGGGACTTGGCCCCTAATAAAGAGCTGTTTAATTTTAACCTCTGATATTATAGTGTACTAAATGAGAGAGTTCCCTGTATAGTTTGCAGCATTATTTGGGAGAGATTTTGTTTTTTTCCTTAAGTACTATCGGTATCGGTATGAGCATCGGCCGATATCGTTCTGAATAATCGGCCGAGAAATGTAGTATTGGTGCATCTCTGGTTTCAAATGATTGTAAATCCCAGTGGCGTGAAATGATTGTGGTGTGTGTATCTCTGCAGGTCCGAGACATGTTCGTGATGGCGAGGAAGAACGCACCGTGCATCCTCTTCATCGATGAGATCGACGCGGTGGGGAGGAAGAGGGGCGGAGGGAACTTCGGTGGGCAGAGCGAGCAGGAGAACACACTCAATCAGCTGCTGGTGGAGATGGACGGTGCGTGCCACACACAACTCAATAATGATGCATATTACTCAGAGTTTGATCTGTATAAACTCAGCTGAGATCTTGACTTGTATTTAACCTGAAAAATACCAAATCAACAGTGTAACTTTCTTGTTTTTACAGGTTTCAATACAAGTACCAATGTTGTAGTTCTGGCCGGTACGAACAGGCCGGATGTGCTGGACCCTGCACTGATGAGGCCTGGCAGGTTTGACCGACAGATTTACTTGGGTAAGAGCTTTTCCCTTTACATCTCTTCACTGCTTTAGTATATGAATTATCGACTGGTTTTTATTATTTAATTTTTTTTCCTGTTTAACTGGTGTCCTTATGTCGCCTGATATATCGTCACGGCCGGTTTCAGTTTTCTGTTTAAGTGTTTGAAGTGTTGGGCTTTTTTCACAGCACCTGAACTTTTATTTTGACATCACAGAGCTACATTATTTTACAGTCTTTGTTTAAAGCCCCACTGAAGTGCCTTGGATCGCACAGCTTTGTTTGATGCGTTAACGTAATCTCCACTGAAACAGGAAGCTAAGGCAGAACTTATTGAATGGCTCCTCCCCCTTTTCAAATAGCCAATAGCGTTTAGTTTCCCTCACAGGCTGAGCCGTACTTGACGGCACCGTGGAAGCGAGTCCGAGCGCTGTTGATACGCTGGATTCAATAGTAAAGTTGTGAATAAATTCTAGCCGTTTCATTCTTAACCAACGTACAGTTGGAAAATTGAATAAAACTCGAGCGTTTGAGCAACCGAACACACATCTCCAACCCATATTGCTCCATGACGTGTCAGTCAACGCTGGCTTTGGCCAGGTGGTGTTTATAGCAGAAGGGGCGGAGCTTTAGATTCTAGAGAGCATTTGATTGGACAGAAGATGTGATGAGAAGCTGAAGTCCGCAGTGATGTCATAAAAATCCGTGATCCATTTTAGCAGAAGTGAGAGTTTTGAATGCTTATATCTCCTACATGTGAATTTTGTCATTGTTTTGGAGACACCAGCTTATTCATAATCTTAAGGCTAACATATTCATTGTAAGAGCTAAAAAACGTACATTTTGCAGAAATGTAGAAGTCAACTAGAGCAGTGCAGCACACTGAAAGTTTAGAGACGCACATGCTCGCAACGGGGCTTACTTGACAACAAGTTCATATATCAATATTCTAACGAATAGAAATAACCTTAAATGTATCTATCCATCTCTTATGTGTACAGTTACTTTCAGAGCAAGCGGTTGCCGTGGTAATGAATATTTCCAAAATTCCCCAGCTTAACTTCCCATGGAAATTTACCGGAAATTTTCCGCCCCTTTGCAACCCTAACTGTCATGTTCATGTCATATTTGCTGTGTGCTTTATTAGTGTTACCTGGACTTTAATGAGAAAATATGATTCCTAGTGTGCACAGACTTATCAGATAGTGTTTTTTTTTTTACTATCGGTTTCTTTATTTGTAAAAAAAAGTTTATAATAGGATTACAGAATCAAGAGTTGCTTTTTGTAACAAATTAAATATTGTCAGATAAATTTTAAATTAATTGCAACATGTTATTTACTATTTTTTGGTGAATTCAATCTGAAATCTGCTCTCTAAGCTTTTGGCATAATAAAATGATATTGGTCGACCACTAATAAAGTTCTTGTGCCATGGGCTTAGAACTAGGGATGCACCGGTATGAACATTGTCCGATACGATAATTCTTTATATTTAAAAGACAATAATCGATATATTGGCCGATAAATCTAAATCCTAATTTTTGAGTGCCTGATTACACAAACAAAATTTTCAACATTAAAAGCCATGTCCTAAGCACACAATTATAAGGTTATCATTATAATTTTATGTAGCTTATATGACAGACTTGCGCTGCACATGTTGCGCTGTACAGTATTTTCCTTTTTATCCAACATATTTCAAGCAGTTCAAAACCGTCATGTTGAACAGTGCGCATCTGAAGTGTCTCAGCTGAAGAAAATAATCCATTATTTATCAGCTTTAATATATCAGACAAAGTTTATTATCGGACCGATAACATTAACATATCGGGCGATACCGATATGGTGGCATCCCTGCTTAGAACAAACATGTACAACTGAAGAGCGTCTAAGGTTTGTGTTCTGTCGATCCTTCAGGACCTCCTGATATTAAAGGTCGGGCATCCATATTCAGAGTTCACCTGCGGCCGCTCAAACTGGACCCCAGTCTGGACCGGGATGCCATCGCGAGGAAGATGGCCGCCGCCACGCCTGGCTTCACCGGTGAGCAAACGACGACGTGCATGCATGCTAATTTTCCTTTTGAAAAGAGTGAATGTGCAAGACAAAGCAGGAAAATTATATGCTGTATGATAATTACAGATTAGAAATTCATGTTTGGGAGTAGGCTGATGTAGTTGATATGATAATTAAGAAATCATAAGTGTTGCCATAATATTGCTGAGTTATTGCTATATAAAGACAGAATATTTTCTCTCCTCCAGGTGCTGATATTGCAAATGTCTGTAATGAAGCAGCTCTCATTGCAGCCAGACATCTGAATGCATTCATCGGTGTTAAGCATTTTGAGCAGGCCATCGACAGAGTCATCGGAGGTGAGCTCAGAAATGCAGAATATCTTACAAAGATCCTACTAACACAAAGACTGATGCTCGTGATCTACATGTTCAGATCTGTAGCCAAAATAACAGCACTGGGTGTAACAAAGATCAGGAGTAATTGAGTTTATTGGTGAGGCCTGCCTTGTCTCTCTAACTGCAGTCGTATAATGTCTCAGAGATATTAGTGACGGCAGCAGTGACCTGTGGTGTACCTCAGGGTTCAGTCCTGGGTCCCATGCGTTTTCTAATCTACATGCTTCCTTCCTTCAGATAATGTAAAGTAGGGATGTGACCTTACTTGAATAATTCTGTCCTCTTTAGTGGAGCTGAAGCTTTGCGGATATGATTTCTTGAGTTGGCTTATGCATCTTTAAAGTCCCCCTGTGGTGAAAATCAAGCTTTTAATGTAGTTTATATGTCTATGTGGTGTTTAACCTGTTAAGCTGCAACCCCACTTTTGAAAAATCCCCAGAAATGACATACCCAAACTGAAACAGATACAGTTCATGAACCCTTTGTACTAAAAGCACAAGTATGATCTCATTTGAAAGCTGACACCTGGCAGTTTATTGTAAATGTAGAATTAATTATTGTCATAATGAAAAAAATTGTTATAAATAGCTTCAAAGTTTTGTAAAGTTATTAGAAATTATTTTTTATGAAACATCCTCATGAAAATAAAATTGAAGTTGGCACTGTAGCAATCTAGAAATGCATTATAGCTTAAGCCACATGTCTAAACATTTTATGTTTAAAATCTGAAGATAATAAGTCCAAAACTCTGGATTTAGTTCAATGTTTTTCAAGACCATGTCAAATGACTTTATTTTTACCGTCCTGGAATGTCACATGATCATGGCTCTTCTTCATGTTCCATATATGGACTATTATTGTGCTTATAGCGCCCTCAGGCTATTGGTATGAATTAAAAAACACAGTATCAGAGTACCAAACGCTCATAAAGATTACATCGACGCATTTGGGTATAAATTCAATAAATATTATTCCTGTCTATAGAAATCTGATGTAAATCTATGAGAATCTATCAATATTTCTCCAAATCTGCACATTTTTGAGCTAAAGCCCTGAGGCACGTTGTTTTGTATATCGCTGTCATGACGACAGCACAGAGTTTTTTATGAATGAAAGCGGCTGACGCGCATAATTCATATTAAAGGTATCAACTCATTTTTTCATTTCATAACTCCTGACACAAATTAAGACATAACTGTCACTATGAGTTTCTCAGAATACAATAGTGGTCAAATACTGAAACTTGAGTATTATATCTTTTTAATTATGTATAGTTTGTCAAGGTATAACATTAAATCTGATAGTAATTTTGAATTAAATAAATAAATAACGCTTCAGTGCGCCGACGCACTGGCAACGGTTAACAGGTTAAGGAGTATTTCCTCCTTAAAACTGCAGTGAACCAAAGACAGTCTCAAAAACACACTTTGAAATCGCTGGTGTTTCTGACGTCACAAACTACCTTGTAACCAATCAGATCCACGTGTGATCGTCAACCAGTGGATCTCTGAGCTGAGTGAGTGAGTGAGTGAGTGGAGGCGGGACTCATTTGCATATTCATAGAACTGCGTATACTAAATGAGGCAAGGGTGTCGAGTTACATTCAAGACATTTTAAGGCATAAAGGAAGGAAAAAAACATCAAATATGTCATTTTGGTGATCAGAGTTGAGCTTTAAGAGATACAATAATTGACTAGAGGGGGACTTTAACTATCCAAAAAAAATAAAAAATTTGTTACTCATTGATATTTTGTGCTCTCGTTTTTTAGGGCTGGAGAAGAAGACTCAGGTGTTACAACCCACTGAGAAAAAGACTGTAGCCTATCATGAAGCAGGACATGCTGTGGTGGGCTGGTTTCTCCAACATGCTGACCCACTGCTCAAGGTCAGGGCCCTAAATGTAGGATTATAGCTTAAACTGAGTCATTCGTCTGTAAATTGTTTTATTGAAATTTTCGTGTTCCAGGTTTCCATAATTCCTAGAGGTAAAGGCCTGGGTTATGCACAGTACCTCCCGAAAGAGCAGTATTTATACACCCGGGAGCAGCTCTTCGATAGGATGTGTATGATGCTGGGCGGGCGAGTGGCCGAGCAGGTGTTCTTCGGCAGGATCACGACTGGGGCTCAAGACGACCTTAAGAAGGTCACGCAGTCAGCGTACGCTCAGGTACAGAGATTGTGCTTGCTTTGTGTGTTACGTAATTTGCTATAGCGACATTATGCACTGATTTTCCAGCATATTTTCCATTTAGCAGAAGCTTTTATCCAAAGCAATATCGCCATATAGGAACAGTCCATTTTGAGTAGAGCTGAAACTGACATTCAGAATAGTCAGTGAATCAGTTTAACAATCATTAGATTGTTTGCAGAAAATAATTATTAATGCAATGATTGAACAACACATTGGTGATCGCTCATTAGGGTTGGCTATCGTTTGAATTTTAACGATTTCGATTCTGCTTATCGATTCCAATTCTTATCGATTCCTAATTTCGATTCAAATCAGGTTAAAAAAAACTTAGATATCATTCACATTTAGTCTTATTGCAAAACATTTCATTGTTGCTGAATATCATGAACAAAAATCAACAGGCTAAAGAACACTTACGCAAGGAACATTTGCCTTTGGTTTAAAAATACCATAGTGAAAACAACTAGCCTAACTTATTTAAATGTCAAGCATTATTAAAGACAAGTTAACACTCATTAATTTAAAAAGAACAAATACAAAAATTAGCAATCGCAACAAATAGATACAACTGAACAAAGATATGTTTGATATAAACAGTGTTTTAAGATTTTCAGGTATTCAGGTACAGGAACTGTAGTCAAATAAAAAATAACACTGAACTTTATAAATATACATTACAAATAAAGTTACAAATGTTATTCAGTTAAGAACAGCGAGTGAATTTTGATTAGTGTTATTATTGAGAGCAGCAGGGATATTAGGTTGCTGTCACTTTAAGAGATACACAATATGCTCATGTGTGCAGGACAGAAAACAGCGTGTGAGTCCTGGTTTAAAGGCATATTAAAATGCACACAAAGGAATCGATAAGAGGAATCGAAATTTTTATTTAATAACACATTTTTGATTGACACTATCTTTATTTGATAACTTTTCTCATAGATTGTGCAGTTTGGCATGAGTGAGAAAGTGGGGCAGGTGTCATTTGACCTGCCCCGGCAAGGAGAGATGGTTCTGGAGAAGCCCTACAGCGAGGCTACGGCAGAGCTCATTGATGAGGAGGTCAGAAATCTGGTGGACCGGGCCTTTAAGAGAACACTGGAGCTCGTCTCTGAGAAACGAGAGCAGGTGGAGATGGTGAGAACAACTGGCAGCTTGGATTTACAGCTTTAAATGGAGTGGACCATAACTAGTGGCCATTACAAAAGCATTACAAAAGCTAGTGAGCTGTGGAGTGCCTCAGGGTTCAGTCCTTTGTCCCATTATTTTTCTCATCTACTTGCTTTTTTCTTTAAATATTACAGCATAGCTGGATAATCTTCAGCTCTACCACAAAGCAGAGATTTTAGTTCATACTAAGAGATTTCAGTGTCATTTGAATGAAGTTAAGCTTTCAAAGTCACCTGCTCAGTCACATTTTATTGATTGTTTGGTTGGTTGATGCAAATATGCATTTGTTTTTGGGAATAGGTTGGAAAGCGTTTGCTGGAAAAAGAAGTTTTAGACAAAGCTGACATGGTAGAGTTGCTGGGACCCAGGCCGTTCGACGAGAAGTCCACGTATGAGGATTTTGTGGAGGGCACTGGCAGCTTCGAGGAAGATACAAGTCTTCCGATTGGGTTGAAGGACTGGAACCAAGAGAGAGGAGAGATCCAGGAGGAGCCTCCAGCTTCACAGGAAAAACAGGCTGCTTGAAATGAACACCGCCCTCAAGATACTTTCCACCTGCCTCTGATACTTGCCTTACTGTGGAAACTGTGTGAAAGGAGAGTCTTCTGGGCTGAAGAAAAGATTTGTGAATTTTGTTGGTATTTGCATTTCACTTCCCTTGTTAATTCTAAGCAGGGGACGTTTATTGAATTTGAAATGCCTTAATGCAAAGATTATGTCGCCATAAACCATGCTGGATAAACTTTAACACCGGACACCACAAACTCTTTATGACAGATCAGCAACTCAGAATCTCATCCGTTTAGTTATTTCTTTTATCCTTTAATTTCTGCCGTTATATCATAAACTGAATTCTATCCTTTTATCTACTCTTCCTCTTAACAGAAGTGGAAGAAACAACTGTATATTTGTACAGTTTTCATTTGTGTGTTCTAAGAAAAAAATGTTTTGAAAAAGAAGTTATTTAAATTAAATGAGTCCTTTTCATACAATTTACGTATATATATATTTTTTTTTTTCAACACTTACAATGTTAGTCAGGGTTTCTACCACCAAAAACAGACCTTATTTTTTTCTCATGACCAATTTCCACCTTTTTTTTCTTACCCTTTATTTAGGTCATTTATGCAGCTTGTATTTTGATCCTTGTACACATATGTATGAATTCACCACTTCATCAGGGTTATATTTACAGCGTCTAATCTACAGAAAGATCATGTCTTTATTTCGGGACTTAAAAGTGTTTTGTTATATTGTATTTCTAGGCCTTACACTGACATCAGCAGAAGTAGGGCAAAGCTAGATGATTTATCACATTCTGTTCATCAGGGACACTCCCGTTTTAGATGGGTGAGATTTAGCCAAGAAACATTCAGAATCGGTGCTATCTATGATGATGTGAGCTACAGATCTTACTATTATTTGTGGTTGTTAAAGAGAATAAAAGCCCAGTGTAAGTTTGTGGATCTTCTTTATGAGAGGCTTGTGCTCAGGCAAAAGCACCGTTCTTTAGACCGAAGGCTGAACCTCTTAAACTGCAGATCACGTGAACCCTCTGAATCCTGCTATCATGTCTGTTCAAGTAAATTGTACCACACTGCCTCCATTTAGAGCTAATTGGCAGGTTGTTGTGTCACAAGACTTGCTTTGTACAGTAATAGATACAGTAAAGTATATCGGGGAAAGAAAGGGAGGAAAAACAGCCTGATCATTGATATTTTTCACATTTATTCCCGTTATATTTTTGCCCTCCTTGATTTGATTGTTAATGATTCTGGTAGTTAATACATTTCTTCTCCGATGTGACCCTGTGTACAGATCATGCTTGACATCATTGAACCCTGTAATAACCCTGGTAACATATACAGTGCAGATTTGTTTGCACAACAAACTTTTATTCTTTAGGATTTGTATTTGAACTGCCCACCCGATAGCTTTCTTCTCTTAAAGGATTATATGTGAATCAGGTATATTTTAAGACACACTTTCTTGTTGTGCACCGGTGATCGCACATGATGTCTTTGTTAAATTGTTAATAAATTACATTTAATGATACAGAGCAGTTAAAAAACATATTGCTGAAAGATTATTCACCCTTACATCCATTCTAATGCAACTTTTGCCATTGCTATACTCAATAAGTTAGGCCAGAAACATAATCTACGCAAGTATGCTAACTGAATTCTTGTGTGGTTCTGTTGTACATAATGTGCGTTCTTGTTACTGTGGCTGTGACAAACCTCAGTACTCAATGGGGGGATAGTTACCTTCACAAAGTTGGTCAAAATTAAAATAACATGTTCAACATTATTCTCCTAAACTGCAGCACCATGATTCTCAACCTTTCGGATGAGGTCATACTTCTGACCTATTCATTTGGAGTGTACTAATGATCTTGAATTAGGTGTGTTTGCTGGGGAAGAGTTTGGAAATCTGTACTTTGGGTGTGGCTCCAGCGACAGGGTTGGGAAACACTGCCATTTTGTATGCCTCTCTTATCTTGTTATGAGAGAGTTGCATGAACTGAGCTGCGTTCCAGTTCACCTAAGCCGTGTTCACTGCTCCCTACTGGGCATAGCATAAAATACTGGACACTTTTATGCTAAAACCCACCCCACACCGCCTTGCGGCAATGTTGAGGATGCTACACATAATTCTGCTGCAATATGAACTGCGTTTTGACAAATTTTGAAACCGAATGTTGCAATGAATTGAGCTGACGTAGCTCGAAGTGTCTGTGTTCATGTACTTGCGTAGGGCATGTTTTAGGCCTTAAGGTCCTTGCACACAGAGTCTGAAAATTTCTTATGCATTTTTTCGTATTTGTCATCCTAAAAAATCATCACGCACAGAAACCTTGAACACTGAGTCCGATGCGTATGAATTAATCCGTAGCGGGGGGGGGGGAAATCGCAATACAATACAAAATGGAGTCTTTAAACAGTGAGGATGATTTTGTTGTCCTCTCTCTTCTTAAACAGAGGGAACAAAGAGGAAATATTGGGTCCATCCAATCCTGAGATTTCTTAGAGAGGAAGGAGAGTTCGCTGCGGGATAATCCCGAACGATTGAAAGTTCACTTCAGGATGTCAGCGGATGTCAGCGGATCTCAGTTTGATGCTTTGCTAGCGATACTGGAGCCACATATTAAAAACAAGATCACCAATTTCCGTCATTGATCCTGAACAGTTCTGGATTTTCACGTTCGCTTGTACGGTGGCTCTGACTTGTCAAAACACCTCTCAGAATGCTTGCTACGGATGCAGAAAAACGCAGAAAATTGAACCCGATCCACATTTTTTTATGACGGATGAAAGTTTCGGAGGCAGTGTGTAAACGTGATTGACACAACGTGAGGTCTTTTTTTTTTTTTTTACGTGCAAAAGTTTCGGACGAGAATTTCGGACTTGGTGTGCAATGACCTTTAGGCATGACATTTTTTTTAATCGCTTTGTTTCTGGGTCTCTCGTTTTCATGCAGAATCTCCTCGAAGGACACTTCTGTCCCTTCACACAGGCATGTCCTGAACTTCTCCGTAGGCTGATCACAGTTGCTGCCTCAACACATTGCTCTGGTCCTTAAACAGTTCCTTGAAGAGTCAAATCACTGTGGAATTCCTCAGTTGCTCCTTGAATTCATGGTGTGGTCCATAATGCTACATCTTGCTTCAAGTTCTCCATATGCAGTCGTCACATGGAGAAGACTGAAAGTGACTAGGTCCCAAAATCCTGGTTGGATGAAGTCTGTTCCATCTTGAGGAAGAGTCTACACTTATCCCAGCTAATCGGAGCTGTCTTCTCGCCCATAATGGACGAAGGGATTGCATTATCTTTAAGTGGGATCACCATGTCCTTTGATCCCTAAGGTTCCCCGTCTCCTTGTTTGACAAGGAACCTCCCCTCTCCAGACAAGGGCTTAGTTTCCTCCCCAAGCCCCTGTAGCCGGCCTTGGCTCAAGGCTGCTGGGATTGAGAGCGCTCTATCTTCAGCATTGGCTCTGTGTTCTCGGAGTCGCTGTGGTGCTTTCGATCTCTCGGCTGCTGATCCCCTTTTCCCCCGCGGGTCCAGGAGGGCGAGCGGACGTAACCGCTATGGGGAAATCTTGGTAACGGCGGCTGATGGCGATCTGTGGGGCGAACTTACAAAACCAACCAATGAAAAGCAACTTCATAGCCAGTCACAACAATAAGGCTATCGTTCTGTTCCAAAACCTAGTGTAATGCCTGCCGAGATGGTATTTTAAGGGACTATATAACATGAAGACTCTTCATGAACAGGTTGGCAGGAAGGTTGAGAACCTGCAGAGTTTACTTTCAACCAACACACCTGTCTGTGATTATCAAGTGCTTCTGAAGATCTTAATTAGCTGGTTGAAATGTGTTTAATCAGGGTTGGAGCTGAACTTTGCTGTAAGGTTGATCTCCAGCAACAAGATTGGGAACCTCTGGTTTAGAAGTTGTCTTCTAAGTTGCCTTTTTTTGGCCTAATATTTAAGTACTTTACACAAGCATTTCAATCCACCTCTTGACGTGTTTGTACTGATTTGACTTCCATAGGAAAAACATTAGTACAGGGGTAGCAACCCTGCTTCTGTAGGGCTACCATCCTGCAGAGTTTAATTCCAACCCTAAGCAAACACACCTGAACCAGCTAATCAAGGTGTTCAGGATTTCTACAGGCAGGTGTGTTGAGCAGGGTTGGCTATCCCTGCATTAGTGGATGGTTTTAGGCACCCTTTCCTGGAAGACCACTGTCCAGTCTAATTCCAACCCCAATTAAATACCTGAACCAGCTAGTCAAGGTATTGAGGATCACTAGAAACGTCCAAGCAAGTCTGTTCAGGGCAGGTTGGACCTGAACTTTGCAGGACGTTGACCCTCCAGTAGCAGGATTGAACACGCCTGGTTTTAGGGAAAGGGCATACGTAACATTTTCGTTTTAATTTAATGAAATGTCTTTGTCTTGTTGTGTACAACTCGAAAGGTTAATGGCATAATTGAAACAATTTGACCTGTTGACAATGGTGTCAAGAGTAGCGTTGTGAGTGGTCAGTCACAGGAGAGGTCTTTAAACCAGTCACTAATGACGTCCCATGATGCTTTAGAACAGCGGTCCCCAACCTTTTTTGCGCCACGGACCAGTTTAATATCAGACAATATTTTCACGGACCGGCCTTTAAGGTGTGGCGGATAAATACAACAAAATAAAATGATACGACCGGCATAAAAACTTGGGTGTTTTTTTTTTTTATATAATAATAAACGTGAATCCAATGTGCAGGCAGCGTCCTCGTAACATCGCGCCTAAAGACAACTGAGAAAGCCTGAACACAAACAAAATGCCCCCCAAAAGAAAAAAATCTCTGTTTTCAGTGCTGATACGTTCATGTAACATGTAACGGTGGACAGACATTTTAATTGTTTACTAATAAGCAAGTGTTTTCTGTGTCAGTGTCGGCTGCAAAGATGAAGTTGACGATGCTGACTCGCGATCTTCACAGTAGTGAACGCGCCAGAGAGAAATGCACATTTCATACTATTACATAAGCAGAGAACAGTCAGTTTTCTTTCGTTTTGAATTTTTCTGTTTAAAAGTAGACATTTAAAGCTTTCTATATATGTCTCAGGTCTGTGAGGCAAGTAGGCTATACCTTATCACTGAGTTTCGGTTCATTTATGAGACGAGCTCCAGTTCACGCGCCGGCGCCTCCGTGTCGTGATTATCTATTTTCTAATATATTTACTTATTTATTAAATCCAGGCAATTGGTTGATGAAACATTGATTAAAATTAAGATACAATTAATACAAACCGAAATTAAATTTAAAGACAGGCTTTGTGCTTTCTGTTTGAGGTCTCTGTGAAAGTTTTAAAGCAGTCTTTTAGTGCCGCTTTCAGAGCGCTCACGTCCGTAACGGAGAACTGTCCCGTCTGTAACATTGATTTTTTTTTTTGTGTGTGTGTGTGTGTGAAATAAATTTCTAAATAAATGCGACTTAGGCTATATATGTTTTTTCTTCTTCATGACGCATTTTTGACTGATGCGACTTATACTCCGGAGCGACTTATAGTCCGGAAAATACGTTAAGTTATTTATTCTTTCTGTGCGGCCCGGTACCAAATGTCCCACAGACACCGGTACCAGTCCGCGGCCCGGGGGTTGGGGACCCCTGCTTTAGAAGATTGCTGCCTAGAACGCAAAGCAGCTCACTAGGTTTTGGAATAGAGTTCATATCCGTTTTACTTCTCACAGAAAGGGATTTGCAAGTAACAAAGCAAGAATTTTCAATAAGACCTGGTAATCTGAGGCAACATGAGCGACAGACACTGTTGGTGTTCAGTTAAAGCTCAGTTCTGAGTAGAGTGATGCAGGTTTGACGTCAGTTTGTAGGCCAATCGGCAGTTCGCATCACACTGGTTCCCTCGAGAAAAACCCAATAGGATATTTCCAAAGGCTTTTGGATTATCTCTAAAAACAAGCTCTGTGATCAACCAAAGTTGATGATATTTGCACGTTTTGTCCATCAAGATAATTGTCACAGATGAACACACCTTTTATGAATTTTGAAGCCTAAATGCAGTCGCCAGAAGTAAAAAGCTAAAGGTAGGCTATAAACGAACTACACCACAGTCCCACGAATTCAACGTCACCATTACTAAGCTTCCAACAGCTCTTTCTGTTTTTATCTAAAAACTTTTTCCCAGAATGCTTGAGTTAGAATAGTGTATAGGAGCACAATTATAAGCATAAGGATGCTGTAAAAGCGGACTGAGTTTTACCTGTTCGGCGTGATGACGTTTAATCTCCTCGACAGACTCTGTAGTCCCATTTTTCATGACATGCAACCGCTTCAAAAAAATCATGAGTGGGGCAGTACTGATGCATTTTATGTCGTAGAATAAAGCGTGGAAGTGTCTTGAGCTTGTGTTCACCACAGACCTTATTTCAGCCATTTAACCAAAAACCCATTAAAAAAACCCATTGACTTCGGGACGATGGAACCGGAAGTGCTCAAATGCAAAGGCCTACGAAGTTATGTCATACTGCACCACTCTATATAGTTGTAAACAACAGTTAATTCAGAATACCTACTAACAACCAAAAGTAAAAAACATTAGATGACCTTTGGTTTATTCGCTGTCATCGTGAGCACCTCTCAGCATCCATTTTAAGCACTGCCAAATTGGGCTAAGACAAATGTTATTCACATAACTTAGAGAAAATTTAAGGTAATTTAAAGTAATGCTTATATTGCTCAGAGCTGAGGATGCACTGACATTGCCTCATAGTTTAAATATTTAATATGTACACATTTGTGCACTTCAGCTCAGAACTTAATCAAATAATAATGTTCTCAGTGTAGAAATCCATGGAACCGACTGTACAAGTCGCCAAGAATTCAACACTTTACTCAAAACGTTATCTTCTGTTTTCTTTGTCTTGCTACACAGTGAACATTGTGTCGTAAACAATAGAGTGCTGCCGGAATGAGTCCTAAAACACAGAAACTAGCTAGCATTTTTGCACATCCGGTTCCCTTGTCCCAAAGTCAATGGATTTTTTAAAAGGGTTTTAGGTTAAATACCTGAAATAAGGTCTATGGTTAACACAAGCGCAAGAGATTTTCAAATGTTGAATACACCAGTAAAACCCCTCTCTTGAAAATGTCTGTTGTTAACAAGAGGCTGAATGGGACTATTGTTGTGGACATTAAACGTCGTCACACCGAAAAGGCAACACTAGTGTGATTATACTTGCTCTCTGGCAAACTCTTCTAACTTGTAGATTTTAAATGAAGACTGAAATACCAGTCAGAAATGACACATCGTTTAAATAATGGTATAGTTTGTTTATAGTCTAACTTTAGCTTTTTACTTCTGGCATTAAGGCTTCAAAAATCATAAACGTTGTGTTTATATGTGAAGATTATCTTTTATAAATCAAGTTTTTAATGTTGTTTATGTGGTGCTTTTAATATGAATAAGTCAATTCATAAGTCGACACCATTGCTGAGTATTTTCTCCTTAAAACTGCAGTGAACCAAAGACAGTCTCAAAAACACGCTTTGAAATCGCTGGTGTTTCTGACGTCACAAACTACCTTGTAACCAATCAGATCAACGTGTGATCGTCAACCAGTGGCTCTCTGAGCTGAGTGAGTGAGTGGAGGCGGGGCTCATTCGCATATTCATAGAACCGCGTATACTAAATGAGGCAAGGGTGTCGAGTTACACTCAAGATATTTTAAAGGCATGACAGAATTTTTTTCAAGGATAAAACATTAAATATGTCATTTAGGAGATCGGTCCTTGGCCAATGAAAGCTGCGATGGAGTCCAGACCTTCTGCCGTCAGTCTGAAGCTCTTGCTGATCGAAACTTGTGTGATGCGAACCTCCAGGTTTGTGTCATCCCTGCATCACTCTATTTATCTTCTGAGGACTGGAATGATTTAGCTTAATAGTTATTTAACTTCAAATCTTAAATGGTAAATAAAGATCTGTGAGTTGACTCACTGGCAGGGGACTCAGTGTGGTTCTCCTCGTCCGAGTCGGCGAACACCTCCCCGAGCTCCTGGTCAGACATGTCTGTGAGCTCCGTCAGGTCCAGGAGG
The DNA here is from genome assembly GCA_021464565.1 of Rutilus rutilus. NCBI lineage: Eukaryota > Metazoa > Chordata > Actinopteri > Cypriniformes > Leuciscidae > Rutilus > Rutilus rutilus. The sequence continues at coordinate 27,529,993 of JAJAQA010000022.1, read as the reverse complement.
TCAAAGTGCACCTCCAGAGACGACACACTGCTGAGAGGCTCTGAGATCGGGCACAAGACATCGACACTGAGGCCAGACCACTGGTTCAGAGCAATCACACTGTATCGTTCTTCGCTCAGACTACTGGATAGAGCTGCACGATTAATCGTTAAAAGATTGTGATCTCGATTCAAACACTCACGCAGTCTCATTACTAAATGACTATGATTCGGCTCTGTCTATTAAACCTTTGATAAAATCACACTAGAACATTCAGATCTGTGTTCTGATCCAGAGAGAGCCGTTGTCATGAATAGATATGAAACAGCTTCACAAACTGTCTTCAACATCACAGGATCATTATTTCTGTCTTACAATAATTAAAATTATCACAGAAGAACTGGGAGAAAAGTGTATAGTTCGGATTTAAACACTGATGTCTGATCAAAACAGACCTTTAGAAAGTAACTTGACGCTTCAACGGTTAAATCATTGCATCGTTACACCAGTAGGTGGCGACAAGTGACTGTTAAAACATCTTTTTTTTTCATTGAATCATACATTCAAGAGATTCGTTCAAAAACGCTGATTCATTCAGTAATGAAACGCATGAAGTATTTATGAGTGAGTCATTGAATCATTCATGATTTTGAAAATAATTCAGATGAATTAAACACTTTAAACAGACTGCAGCAATTAACATTTGGTCCGAACCTCTAGTAAATTAGGTTATTTTGTTTAGTTGTTTGTACAATCGTGGAGGATTGTGATCTTTGTTTGAAACAACAAACAAAAAAATTGTGATTCTTAATTTTTCCAGAATCGTGCAGCTCTATTATTGGGTGAATGTAAATGCGTCTGGCTTATATTTCTCCCCCAAATCAAAAGAAAATAAATTACATGGAGACAATTTTTAAACCATTTATTAATCTAGGTCAATGTTAAGGTCTATTGTAGTGAAAATGCTGTGACAGAAAACAATCTTAATGGTCTTGATCCTAATTCTTTCGATTGGGGTAGAATATGACCCAGACTTGTCCTCGGACAGTTTCACTCACGTCGTTTCTCTGTGATCAGCACCTGGCTGCCATGATGGGCCGGGGTGCCAACATGCTCTCCTGAGGCATTGTGGGATGCCTCGCTGGTGAGACTGGCAGAGCTGGAGGACTTCAGAAGCTTCTGGAACTCTCGGTCTCTAAGTGGCTCTACAAAGAAATCATAGAACATAAATTATAAAACGGTTACCACACAATACAAATATTAAAGCCAAATAATATGTATCAATGCAACTTTCATGAAGTAAAATCACTAAAAGCCTTCCTTCCGCTGGAAAAAATAGTCCCTAACCATGAACAGCAACAGAAGTTACATTATTTCACCATTAGATGGCGACAAAGATGAGTGAGTCAGTCAGTAGAGAAGTGGTAACTGAACTGGTTGCAGTTCCACTCTGGCTCCACATGAGGGCGCTCACAGGACGAGTGCAGAATGAATGGAGGTCTATGGCGCTATACCCCTCAAAATCCACTTCTCTCAGGATATAATTTCTTGTCTAGTAATCTGAATGTTGTATTCGAAAGGAGATGCAAAGAAATTACACATTGCTGGGTGTTAGATTTTTTTTGAGTCACTTATTTGCTTTAAAATGTCAATGACGACATCGTACGACCAGAGATACTGCTTTACGGCAATCCTTCAGTCACTTTGGTGCTTTCGCGCTCTGCACTTTCTTTTCACTCGAGGCATTGACAACACAGCTGACACAGGTAAACACATGTGCTAGAAGAGTTTTTGTTTTTTTTGTTTCTGGTCCCGCTTCGGATGCCACGATACCATCAAGTGGTCTCTCTGGTCATAATCAGTCCTTCACTGACCAATCAGCGTTCATTAGCAGAATACTAGCGTGTTATGGGCAACAACAACTCAACCTGTAAGAAATCGAAAGGACATAAGTACTCGTTCATTCAACTTTCGACCTATAACCCATGTTGAACTTGCAAAACCTGAGATTTCTCAACGGCAATCGGGTGAAAGAGACAAATTTAGCCGTCTAGCGCCATAGACTCCCATTCATTCTGCACTCATGGCGATCGCCCCCAGTGGAGCTCTGGTGGAACTACAACCAAAATTCGGTACAATAGGACTTAATAGGGAGTGGCCAGGCTCTCCGTAGAGGGGCTCTGGAAATATACAGAGCGACCGCAAAACCGAAAGTTCAAAGACAATATTCTAAAGATGCTGCACGCTTGTTTCTCTGGCACATAACGTCTATAAGCCTCAATGAATAATATCAATGAGAATACATGTTTGCGTTGCTAAGAGTGGTTGCTAGGGGTGTTGTGTAGTGATATATAGAACCGTTGTTTTATCGGGAATAAAACACAGCTATTGACCAATCAGAATCAAGGACTGGATTCTGCTTTATAATATACGGTAATTTATAATGTGTATTTTTTGCCCATTGCACAATATTAGTGTGTTCTGGGTGGTAACCAGGTCGTTGCGATGCAGTTGCAGGGGGTTCTGGGTACTCGTAAGCACATAAGTTGCCGGAGCATTGCTATGCGGTCGCTAGGGTGTTCCTCATGTCCCGTTCTCTAATGGGGTTTGCCAGCGGTTGCCAAAGAAGTGAAACAGAAGATGCTTGTGTTTCACTGACTGTTTGAAGAGCTTCCAGCCATCTATTGATTTCTGGCGGCAGCAGTCAAAGCAGACAAGCATTTTAGACGGTTGAAAGCACTTCAATTACACACATGGGACTTGAAAACAAGTGGACGACTGGATCTACCTCTGTTTTTTTGGAACACAAACATTTTACGCTAAATATTTTATATATAGAACTCACCCTAAAACTGACTATATCTCAATACATTACGTAAATAGAAATATTTAAAGTTCCCCTATTATGCTTTTTCTGAACTGCGTGAAACGAGTCGTCAGTAATTCCCGTCTCACTTCCTGCTGAACTGCGTAGGTTTATAACTAATTTGCATAATGTCAGTCTATGGTCTTGATTGGCTGACCAGTGTCTCTTAGCTCCGCCCTCAAACACTGTAGTGTATCTGAGACTGGAAGAGTTTGGTTCGTGTTGTTCATGTCGAGAAGACGCTGTTTTCTGCTGACAAAGCAAATCCACTTTGATGAGATTGATACGGTAAAACCCACGCCATCGTTACTGTTCGTATCACTGTGTGTCAAGAGCTGAGATTCAGATATGATAATGAGCGTTTGGTTTCTGACCAATCACAGCACACTGGGCCATTTGACCAATCAGAGCAGAGCAGTCTCTTAGAAAGGCGGGGTTTAGAGAGACTGAATCTTCGAACGAACCGTTTAAGACACTGAGAAAAGAGTTGATTCTGCCATGTATAGTGTTTTTTGACCTTGGATGCATGTAAACCTATTGTTGGAGTCTCCAAAACATAACTAGTAACCTTTAATACGGCATATGAGGGTAATTAAGATAAACAGAAATACAAAGCATGTGTTCTTGTACTCCGTCTGTGGCATTTTGTGTGGTTTTGCGAGGCTCTTTTCCTGTAGTAGCAGCTGGGGCTGAGCTGACTGTGGACTCGCAAAACACCAGGGCCAAACCGGCAACTACATTAAGAAATTTACATACAGGTCAGAATGCATGACTAATTGTGTTAGTTATTTCACATTATTTAATGTGAAAAAATTATAATAATCACACTACAGGGTGGGCCATTTATATGGATACACCGTAATACCATGGGAATGGTTGGTGATATTAAAGTCCTGTTTGTGGCTTCTAAATGGCCACAATGGTCACCACCCATCTTGAGGAGTTTGCCCCCTCACATATACTAATGTGCCACAAACAGGACTTTAATATCACCAACCATTCCCATGTTATTACGGTGTATCCATATAAATGGCCCACCCTGTACATTAACATTAAATTGACAGGCCTTGACTTTGTGAGAAGACGTGAGCAGAAAAAGATTACATCCAACCATATTTAACAGATTCATCCAATTTCTCTGTGCATAAACTTTTTTTTTATCAGTCCCATAACATGTGAAGAATCTATTATGTGCTGGTATAGGGAGTTTTCCAGCTGCGCCTGTTCTCCGCAGTCTGCGGGTCATCCCTCCCTCACACACCTCTCATTAGCCCACACACACACACAGATCCCGCTGGCTGCTTCTCTTTCTGTGCGTGCCAGTCATGCAAATATTGGTGCAGGGATTGCTATACATTGGTTAATTCCAAAAGGCTCTCCATCTAAACCATACACACCGAAATGAGCTATATTTTTAACATCACCCAGTGGTACCCAAGTCCCATTGTCTCAAAGTAGCCGCTGCAAGATGCAACTCAATGTCAAATCCTCAAAAAAAATGTGCATCCAAAAATCCCTCTTGCTCATGACCTTTCACATTTATTCGCATCTGAGCTATAGTAATCGTATTGCTATAATTCATAAGCCTCCACCCTACATGCATCCAAGTTGCTGTGCCTTTTCCCATGTGCATGAATGCCAAGCACTACCGGCTTCTCTGACTGCCTGCTTTGTCTGAGCGCTGGAGAATAAAGGACATGGTGGCGGCTTGTACAGCGGGCTATTGAATGCAATGGGTGTGTGTGTGTTTAAATGCGTCTAAAGAAATGTTTGCTCTTACCTGCAGCACTAGAGTCTGCCTGAGCCTCCATTAAGTCTATTGTAGCAGCCGGTGCAATGCTGTTTGGCGTCGCAGCCAGGATTAGAGGGAGCGCCTCCTGTCTCGTGCACACTCTCTCTCTCTCTCTCTCTCTCTCTCTCTCTCTCTCTCTCTCTCTCTCTCTTTTCCCCACCCCTACATGCACAGTCACACATTCACTCCTATTGTCACTGCAGCGCGCACAACACTGACACATGAAGAGTCCCGCTAGAGAAACGCAGTCAGCCACTACACAACTGCATGACACACCAAAACGGGGAAGAGAGCGAGGGAAGGGTGCGCCCATAGACAATAAAAAGGGTTTACATACACAAAAAATGCTGGGTTGTTTTAACCCAATTTTGGGTCAAATATGGACAAACCCAGCCATTGGGTTACATTTTTTTATTACATTTTTAACCCAGTGTTTGAGTTTGTCCATATTTGACCCAAAATTGGGTTAAAACAACCCAGCATTTTTTAAGAGTGTAGAGAGGCAGAGGTGTACTGATCCAGAACAGGCTTGGAAATAAGATGAAGTGAGGAAAAAAAAGAGGAATATCTGAGTTTAGATGATTATAATTTGTTTTTGTTCATTCAAAATATATATATATATATTATTATTATTATTATTTTTATTTTTTTTAAAGATTTTATGCATTGAATATTCATTGGCTAATAGTCGTAGTAGTTGAAGACAGTACAGATGCTTAGTCCCATTAAAGTTCAGTCGGGAAGTAACAACTCCAGTACTCAAGGGGGCGATAATGTTACTTTCAGATGTCTGTGCCATAATTCAGGAAGCTAGCGCTATAAACATGGACTTCATCTCACGTTCCACTTAGTGATTCAAGAAACTAAGCTTTTCCAAGCTTTGAATCAATCGAACCAATTTCATCGCAAAATGATTCATTGTTTCGAAGTGCTCGAAAATCGTGCCAATGCGGCGAAATCTCAGCCCAAACATGCAAAAAACTAGCCTGGGTTTCCCCATGCTGCCTTGAGCGCAGCGCGATTTTATTCACGCTGCTAGGTAGCCTGGATACCATGGACAAGATTTTCGCCTCAGCTAGGGAACCAATCACAGAACGGGGAGGGAGAAGCAAGACGATGACGACATCTATGCGACACACCGAAGCAGTTTGTTTATATCTATGGATCAAACATGACAGACGTAAAAATATATGCATAATTTAAGGAACACATCTACAAAAATATGCCTGTATTTCAAGTTGATAAAATAATTTTAAATCCACGTCAGTTTATTTGTGCCCAACGCTCCACGCCCTCCCAGGATCTATAACGTTACCTAGGCTACTTTCACTTTTAAAAATTCATCATAACCGCGCGCGCACGATCTGCTTGCAGTCGTCGAGATGGATGCTGAGGAGTTGAAGAAAAGAATAGCTAGTGGAGATTGTAAAGTTGTCGACAATACGTCATCAAAAATCAAGTCCAGTGTGTGGGAGAAATTTGGAGTTATCTGAAGAAAATATTGTGAAAGGCTTTGCTGCATTTTCGTGTTGGATAGCCGCAAATGTGGAACTTCATCCCTGAGGAAGCACGCAGAAACTGTGGTAACAAAGCAGTTCTATCGAACGGTATTTTTCATATTTAACACTGTTAAGTATGTGTGGTGTGCAGGGTGTGTTTGAACCCAAAATGGTCAGATGTAGGCTAGACGAAATTGTGTGGCATATAGTGTTGTAGCCGCGCCTGTTTGACTGGTAAAATGTTATAAGGCTACTCAGTTTTGTGGTAACGTTAGCCCTGTTCTTCATGTATCGGCCTTTTGGCAGCTTCGGCTGAAGTTGTCCTTGTGTTAATTGTCGTGTAATAACTTCTGTATGACCTGGCAATAAACATATTTGTAAGTGTGTCTATAATGTGATAGTCTAAACTGATTTTATTTCGGGTGCGGGTCGGGTGTCGGTTCTATTTTAAGCGGGTCGGGTGCAGATTTTAATTAGTGCTGCTGTCGGAAAACGGGTCGGGTGCGGATTTACTCTGGTGTACACATAAATCTTTGACCCATCGTCGTCTTCTTCGTTGAATATCTGTCGCTCTGTATACGTCATCTGGTATAATTGAAACGATTGGATATGAGCTATGTACAGGCGCATTTGATAGACATTTGTAGCGCCCAATAAACGGCTCTGGGCATTCATAAACCACGCCTCAAATACGAGAAAATGCACATGTGGTTCCCAGACCACGTCTCAAAGAGAAAGAGGTCTGACGTTAGCCAGGCTAGCAAAAAACACTTTTTTTTTTACAAACTAATTGCTAGGGATGCACCGATATGAAAATTTTGGCCGATACCGATAACGGATAATTCTTTATATTTGAAAGTCGATAATCGATATATATTGGCCGATAAATCTAAATCCACATTTTTTTGTAATTTTTCAGAGCCTGATTACAAAAACAAAGGTTTCACCATTAAAAGCCATGTCCCAAACACACAATTATAATGTTCTCGTTATATTTTTTATGTAGCCTATATGACAGCACATAACTGTATTTTCCTTTTTTGAAGTGATTCCAATCATATTTCAAGCAATTCAAACCCATCATGTTGCACAGTGCGCATCTGAAGCGTCTCGGGTGAAGGAAATAATCCATTAATTATCGGCTTTAATATATTGGCCAAATTTTCTTATCGAACCGATAACGATAACATTAAAAATTAACATATATCGTGCATCCCTACTAATTGAAAATGTTTTATTGAAGGTGTCAATCATCGCCCCCTAGTGGTGAACTATTGAAATTTTAATTGAAAATCATGTGACCTTGGCAGTTTGATGCGCGCTCTGAATCACTGGTTCGAAACAGATGATTTGCAAAGGTTTTGAAGTTTTTGGGCTTCACGCTAGCCTGGGTTTCCCCATACTGCCTTGCTCGCAGCGCGATTTTATTCACGCTGCTAGGCAGTCTGGACACCATGGACCAGATTTTCCCCTGAGAAAGGGAACCAATCACAGAACGGGGAGGGAGCAGCAAGACGATGACGACACCGAAGCAGTTTGTTCATATCTATGAATCCAACATGGCATCAGACTCGACGTTACCTTCTACCCTCATGTTTATCTTGCACAAACGATAATATTCGCTAAACGCCATCGTGCACAAATAAATCTTTGACCCATCGTCTTTTTCCTCGTTGAATTTCTGTCACTCTACATACGTCATCTGCCTGGTATAATTGAAGCGATTGGTTATGAGCTACGTACAGGCGCATTTGATAGACATTCATAGCGCCCAATAAACAGCTCTGGGCATTCGTAAACCACGCCTCAAATACGAGAAAATGAACACGTGGTTCCCAGACCAAGTCTCAAATGAGACTTGGTCTGACGTTAGCCAGGCTAGCTTCACGCAGACAGTGTGCTCAGACATTGAGATGCATAACCCTTTTAATTCAGCTCAAAATATCTTACATTGGGTGTCTTTGCCGACCTCTTGTGGAAAAAATGATATAATATGATATTTCATGACTCTTGCCACTAGATGGGGTTATGTTTGCTATATGGAGCAAATGAGCTGTTCCGCTGGGTCCTAAAGTCAGTTCCCTTCAGGATGCATTCAGTTACACATGTAGACATTATAAAATCAGTTTTTGGTCAAGTTTTAGCATTTTTAGGTTTTTCTATGTGTACTGAAGCATTCCTCGCATTTCATTCATTCCTATGGGGGTCAAATTGACCCGCGAGGGAAGGATTTGTTACTTTTTAAAATTTAAACCACAAACTACTCGAATGCATTCAATTTGTGTGTATTTGTGGTTCAAGTGCAACAAAAGTCCTCTGATGAACACTCGAAAAGTTTTGGGTCGGCAAGATCAGAAACTAGGATATATCTGATATGGTCGACGGACTACTGGTATTACGGTAAATAGGAGAGATTGCAACGGCCAATATGGTGGCTCTAGTAAAATAATTCTCATCTTCCAAAGAAAAGAACCAATCTGCAAAATCACAACCTGGTGATAGTTCTTGATGTTTGATGACGGCATCATGACGCTACTGTTGGATTTGCCTGATTGAAGTGACTAAACTCCCAAGATAGCCACCAAATTAACTGACTCGCCTGGAAAGACTTCTCCTCGAATGGTCACGGTAGTTGGCCTGAAAGAGAAAACTGACCATTAAAGACGGTTTACGCCAACAATCGCCCCCTTGTGGCAATGCTGAGAATGCAACGTGTGCTTGTGTTCTGACACATTTCAGAATGGGACAATGCAAAAACTGAGCTAACGTAGCTATACACGTTATCATTCACATACTTGTATTTTACAGGCTTATGTTTCAAAGCTGGATGACTAACTGGTGTTAAATGATTGAACACATTCATACACAACTAAATGGATACATTCTAATGAATGTGATGGTCAGTGTTGGACTTACTGTTGCTAAGATATCCGTTTTAAACAGAATTAATGTTAGTTGATTGAGACAGATCTCAGTTTTGGGACATCGTGTTACTGTGCTTGTTTTTAAGGAATGCCAAGGCTGATCCTCACAGGTATGTGGTGCCAACTTGGATTAACGTCAGCAGATCCACAGCTGAGCAGATCTTCCATCTGTTGATCCAGAATGGTCATCATGATTCCTTCAAAAAGCACATTGTTGCCATTAATAGCCTGTACTCTCATTAAAGCCAAGTACTCTATGTTAACCATAATCCATTCAAATTCTTTTTAAGTTAACATGAAACAGAATTCACAAGCCATTTTACTTCTGTAATATGATATATTTCATAGTGAGAGGGGATATTCAATGAGAAAATGATTGTCTATCAGAAATTGATATAACCGAGAAACTATGTTTTATTTTTTGCCTCAAAACAAAGTTTGTTTGCAACACTTTTCTTTTATTTGAAAATGTTCTTGCTTGAGAAACTTTCCTTTCATGACCACGTCCTTCCAAAAAGTATTCTGTTATTGCACAATATTGCTAGGAATTTAAATACTGTTGTCTTGTTGAATTGAAATGAGGTTTTATGATGCTCTCTCAACTTGTTGTGTGTTAAAGGTACAACAAGAAGAAAATCCTGGATATCATCATCTTCCCTCATCAACAGAAGAATTGCATGAATATCAAATGACTGGTTGACTGGCACTTCAAGTAGCAGTGCTTTGTACCAGTGCTAATGCTGGTTAAGTTAAATGCTATGTTATTGGTTAAAGTCAGCATGCAACAGAAGTTGTGCTCATCGTTCCTTCTCTATTGTGTCATAAATTCGAGTGAAAAGCTTCTGGAAAGAGAACAAATGTGGGCGTGGCTTGATTTGTCTGTGGGGAATTGATTGGATGGTTGTGGTTTGCTATTGGTGGATCTCATGTGATTGACAGGTTGCTCCGCCCTCGTCATCAGAGAAGAGAAGAGATGCTGCAAGAGGGAGTTACTCTGATTCAAGATTACCAGGAACATGAATTTAACACAATAATGATGTGCACCAATAAATCATTTATAATAAACACAGCAATATTCCATAAATAAAGATTGCCTATTTTTATTTCATGGTGACTTTCAAGCTGTGCCAAAAAATAAAAATAAAAGGCCATTCAGATGCTGCAAATGATGCAAATCATACGCTTCCTAAATCAACCAGAGCAGGTGCAGTCATTCATACGTGCATATTCGTGAAAAATTGTTCCAATGGACGGGGCATACGTGCATATTCATGAAAAACTGTTCCAATGGGCGGAGCATACGTGCATATTCATGAAAAACTGTTCCAATGGGTGGAGCATACGTGCATATTCATGAAAAAACTGTTCCAATGGGCGGAGCATACGTGCATATTCATGAAAAACTGTTCCAATGGGTGGAGCATACGTGCATATTCGTGAAAAAACTGTTCCAATGGGCGGAGCATACGTGCATATTCATGAAAAACTGTTCCAATGGGCAGAGCATACGTGCATATTCATGAAAAACTGTTCCAATGGGCGGAGCATACGTGCATATTCATGAAAAACTGTTCCAATGGGTGGAGCATACGTGCATATTCATGAAATATTGTTCCAATGGACGGGGCATACGTGCATAATCATGAAAAACTGTTCCAATGGGCGGAGCATACGTGCATATTCATGAAAAAACTGTTCCAATTGGTGGAGCATACGTGCATATTCGTGAAAAACTGTTGCAATGGGTAGAGCATACGTGCATATTCATGAAAAACTGTTGCAATGGGTGGAGCATACGTGCATATTCATGAATAACTGTTTCGATGGGCGGAGCATACGTGCATATTCATGAAAAACTGTTCCGATGGGTGGAGCATACGTGCATATTCATGAAAAACTGTTCTATGGATGGAGCATACGTGCATATTCATGAAAAACTGTTCCAATGGGTGGAGCATACGTGCATATTCATGAAAAAACTGTTCCAATGGGCGGAGCATACGTGCATATTCATGAAAAACTGTTCCAATGGGTGGAGCATACGTGCATATTCATGAAAAAACTGTTCCAATGGGCGGAGCATACGTGCATATTCATGAAAAACTGTTCCAATGGGCAGAGCATACGTGCATATTCATGAAAAACTGTTCCAATGGGCGGAGCATACGTGCATATTCATGAAAAACTGTTCCAATGGGTGGAGCATACGTGCATATTCATGAAATATTGTTCCAATGGACGGGGCATACGTGCATATTCATGAAAAACTGTTCCAATGGGCGGAGCATACGTGCATATTCATGAAAAACTGTTCCAATTGGTGGAGCATACGTGCATATTCATGAAAAACTGTTGCAATGGGTAGAGCATACGTGCATATTCATGAAAAACTGTTCCAATGGATGGAGCATACGTGCATATTCATGAAAAACTGTTTCGATGGGCGGAGCATACGTGCATATTCATGAAAAACTGTTCCGATGGGTGGAGCATACGTGCATATTCATGAAAAACTGTTCTATGGATGGAGCATACGTGCATATTCATGCAAAACTGTTCCAATGGGTGGAGCATACGTGCATATTCATGAAAAACTGTTCCAATGGGCGGAGCATACGTGCATATTCATGAAAAACTGTTCCAATGGGTGGAGCATACGTGCATATTCATGAAAAAACTGTTCCAATGGGCGGAGCATACGTGCATATTCATGAAAAACTGTTCCAATGGGCAGAGCATACGTGCATATTCATGAAAAACTGTTCCGATGGGCGGAGCATACGTGCATATTCATGAAAAACTGTTCCAATGGGCGGAGCATACGTGCATATTCATGAAAAAACTGTTCCAATTGGTGGAGCATACGTGCATATTCGTGAAAAACTGTTGCAATGGGTAGAGCATACGTGCATATTCATGAAAAACTGTTGCAATGGGTGGAGCATACGTGCATATTCATGAATAACTGTTTCGATGGGCGGAGCATACGTGCATATTCATGAAAAACTGTTCCGATGGGTGGAGCATACGTGCATATTCATGAAAAACTGTTCCGATGGGTGGAGCATACGTGCATATTCATGAAAAACTGTTCCGATGGGTGGAGCATACGTGCATATTCATGAAAAACTGTTCCAATGGCTGGAGCATACGTGCATATTCATGAAAAACTGTTCTATGGTTGGAGCATACGTGCATATTCATGAAAAACTGTTCTATGGATGGAGCATACGTGCATATTCATGCAAAACTGTTCCAATGGGCGGAGTATACAAGCAAATTCATGAAAAACTTCCAATGGGCGGAGTATACAAGCATATTCATGAAAAACTGTTCCAATGGGCGGAGCATACGTGCATATTCATGAAAAACTGTTCTATGGTTGGAGCATACGTGCATATTCATGCAAAACTGTTCCAATGGGTGGAGCATACGTGCATATTCATGAAAAACTGTTTCAATGGGCGGCGCATACATGCATATTCATGAAAAACTGTTCCAATGGGCGGAGCATACGTGCATATTCATGAAAAACTGTTCCAATGGGTGGAGCATACGTGCATATTCATGAAAAACTGTTCCAATGGGTGGAGCATACGTGCATATTCATGAAAAACTGTTCCAATGGGTGGAGCATACGTGCATATTCATGAAATATTGTTCCAATGGACGGGGCATACGTGCATATTCATGAAAAACTGTTCCAATGGGCGGAGCATACGTGCATATTCATGAAAAAACTGTTCCAATTGGTGGAGCATACGTGCATATTCGTGAAAAACTGTTGCAATGGGTAGAGCATACGTGCATATTCATGAAAAACTGTTGCAATGGGTGGAGCATACGTGCATATTCATGAATAACTGTTTCGATGGGCGGAGCATACGTGCATATTCATGAAAAACTGTTCCGATGGGTGGAGCATACGTGCATATTCATGAAAAACTGTTCCGATGGGTGGAGCATACGTGCATATTCATGAAAAACTGTTCCGATGGGTGGAGCATACGTGCATATTCATGAAAAACTGTTCTATGGTTGGAGCATACGTGCATATTCATGAAAAACTGTTCTATGGATGGAGCATACGTGCATATTCATGCAAAACTGTTCCAATGGGCGGAGCATACGTGCATATTCATGAAAAACTGTTTCAATGGGCGGAGCATACATGCATATTCATGAAAAACTGTTCCAATGGGCGGAGCATACGTGCATATTCATGAAAAACTGTTCTATGGTTGGAGCATACGTGCATATTCATGCAAAACTGTTCCAATGGGTGGAGCATACGTGCATATTCATGAAAAACTGTTTCAATGGGCGGCGCATACATGCATATTCATGAAAAACTGTTCCAATGGGCGGCGCATACGTGCATATTCATGAAAAACTGTTCGATGGGCGGAGCATACGTGCATATTCATGAAAAACTGTTCCGATGGGCGGAGCATACGTGCATATTCATGAAAAACTGTTCCGATGGGTGGAGCATACGTGCATATTCATGAAAAACTGTTCCAATGGGTGGAGCATACGTGCATATTCATGAAATATTGTTCCAATGGACGGGGCATACGTGCATATTCATGAAAAACTGTTCCAATGGGCAACGCATACGTGCATATTCATGAAAAAACTGTTCCAATTGGTGGAGCATACGTGCATATTCATGAAAAACTGTTTCAATGGGCGGAGCATACATGCATATTCATGAAAAACTGTTCCAATGGGTGGAGCATACGTGCATATTCATGCAAAACTGTTCCAATGGGTGGAGCATACGTGCATATTCATGCAAAACTGTTCCAATGGGCGGAGCATACGTGCAAATTCATGAAAAACTGTTCCAATGGGTGGAGCATACGTGCATATTCATGCAAAACTGTTTCGATGGGCGGAGCATACGTGCATATTCATGAAAAACTGTTCCGATGGGTGGAGCATACGTGCATATTCATGAAAAACTGTTCTATGGATGGAGCATACATGCATATTCATGAAAAACTGTTCCGATGGGCGGAGCATACGTGCATATTCATGAAAAACTGTTCCAATGGCCGGAGCATACGTGCATATTCATGAAAAACTGTTCTATGGTTGGAGCATACGTGCATATTCATGAAAAACTGTTTCGATGGGCGGAGCATACGTGCATATTCATGAAAAACTGTTCCAATGGGTGGATCATACGTGCATATTCATGAAAAACTGTTCTATGGATGGAGCATACATGCATATTCATGCAAAACTGTTCCAATGGGCGGAGCATACGTGTAAATTCATGAAAAACTGTTCTATGGATGGAGTATACGTGCATATTCATGCAAAACTGTTCCAATGGGTGGAGCATACGTACATATTCATGCAAAACTGTTCCAATGGGTGGAGCATACGTGCATATTCATGCAAAACTGTTTCAATGGGCGGAGGATACGTGCATATTCATGAAAAACTGTTCCGATGGGCGGAGCATACGTGCATATTCATGAAAAACTGTTCCAATGGGCGGCGCATACGTGCATATTCATGAAAAACTGTTCGATGGGCGGAGCATACGTGCATATTCATGAAAAACTGTTCCGATGGGCGGAGCATACGTGCATATTCATGAAAAACTGTTCCGATGGGCGGAGCATACGTGCATATTCATGAAAAACTGTTCCGATGGGCGGAGCATACGTGCATATTCATGAAAAACTGTTCCGATGGGTGGAGCATACGTGCATATTCATGAAAAACTGTTCCAATGGGTGGAGCATACGTGCATATTCATGAAATATTGTTCCAATGGACGGGGCATACGTGCATATTCATGAAAAACTGTTCCAATGGGCAACGCATACGTGCATATTCATGAAAAAACTGTTCCAATTGGTGGAGCATACGTGCATATTCATGAAAAACTGTTTCAATGGGCGGAGCATACATGCATATTCATGAAAAACTGTTCCAATGGGTGGAGCATACGTGCATATTCATGCAAAACTGTTCCAATGGGTGGAGCATACGTGCATATTCATGCAAAACTGTTCCAATGGGCGGAGCATACGTGCAAATTCATGAAAAACTGTTCCAATGGGTGGAGCATACGTGCATATTCATGCAAAACTGTTTCGATGGGCGGAGCATACGTGCATATTCATGAAAAACTGTTCTATGGATGGAGCATACATGCATATTCATGAAAAACTGTTCCGATGGGCGGAGCATACGTGCATATTCATGAAAAACTGTTCCAATGGCCGGAGCATACGTGCATATTCATGAAAAACTGTTCTATGGTTGGAGCATACGTGCATATTCATGAAAAACTGTTTCGATGGGCGGAGCATACGTGCATATTCATGAAAAACTGTTCCAATGGGTGGATCATACGTGCATATTCATGAAAAACTGTTCTATGGATGGAGCATACATGCATATTCATGCAAAACTGTTCCAATGGGCGGAGCATACGTGTAAATTCATGAAAAACTGTTCTATGGATGGAGTATACGTGCATATTCATGCAAAACTGTTCCAATGGGTGGAGCATACGTGCATATTCATGCAAAACTGTTCCAATGGGTGGAGCATACGTGCATATTCATGCAAAACTGTTTCAATGGGCGGAGCATACGTGCATATTCATGAAAAACTGTTCCGATGGGCGGAGCATACGTGCATATTCATGAAAAACTGTTCCGATGGGCGGAGCATACGTGCATATTCATGAAAAACTGTTCCGATGGGCGGAGCATACGTGCATATTCATGAAAAACTGTTCCGATGGGCGGAGCATACGTGCATATTCATGAAAAACTGTTCCAATGGGTGGAGCATACGTGCATATTCATGAAAAACTGTTCCAATGGGCGGAGCATACGTGCATATTCATGAAAAACTGTTTCAATGGGCGGAGCACACATGCATATTCATGAAAAACTGTTCTAATGGGCGGAGCATACGTGCATATTCATAAAAAACTGTTTCAATGGGCGGAGCATACGTGCATATTCATGAAAAACTGTTCTATGGGTGGAGCATACGTGCATATTCATGCAAAACTGTTCCAATGGGTGGAGCATACGATACGTGCATATTCATGCAAAACTGTTTTAATGGGCAGAGCATACATGCATATTCATGAAAAACTGTTCTAATGGGCGGAGCATACGTGCATATTCATGAAAAACTGTTTCAATGGGCGGAGCATACATGCATATTCATGAAAAACTGTTCTATGGGTGGAGCATACGTGCATATTCATGCAAAACTGTTCCAATGGGTGGAGCATACGATACGTGCATATTCATGCAAAACTGTTTTAATGGGCAGAGCATACATGCATATTCATGAAAAACTGTTCTATGGGTGGAGCATACGTGCATATTCATGAAAAACTGTTCTATGGGTGGAGCATACGTGCATATTCATGAAAAACTGTTCCAATGGGTGGAGCATACGATACGTGCATATTCATGCAAAACTGTTTTAATGGGCAGAGCATACATGCATATTCATGAAAAACTGTTCTATGGGTGGAGCATACATGCATATTCATGAAAAACTGTTTCAATGGGCGGAGCATACATGCATATTCATGAAAAACTGTTCTATGGGTGGAGCATACGTGCATATTCATGAAAAACTGTTCCAATGGGTGGAGCATACGATACGTGCATATTCATGCAAAACTGTTTTAATGGGCAGAGCATACATGCATATTCATGAAAAACTGTTCTATGGGTGGAGCATACGTGCATATTCATGCAAAACTGTTCCAATGGGCGAAGCATACGTGCATATTCATGAAAAACTGTTCCAATGGGTGGAGCATATGTGCATATGGTTACCTATACTTCTTGGTATTTACCAGGGGGGTAATCCAGCATCCAAAAAGCGTACCACCCCCGAGGGCCGCCATTGGCTAACAAGCCATCACCTGCTGTTAGCATTACATTGACTCCCATTCATTTTGGCGTCACTTTGACAGTGAATAACTTTACATCTGAGGCGTTTAAAGACTCTATTTGTCCATTGTTTATTTCTAAAGAAACACGACAATGAATAAAAGGCTCCATTACATTGTATCTTACGTTATGGCCCCGTAGAAACAGTTTTTGTACAAATAGGCTAACGATTGCGTCATAACCACGCGACTCTCTGGAAATTACCGTATAGACAGGAGGAGAAGCTCGTAGTCAATCGGAGGGACGTGGAGGCATAAAGTCCGATAAAGTCAAGGGAGAAGCCCATAGAGAGTCATAAAGTTGCTCCTGCTCCTAGCTCATGGACACCTCCTACTCACGCTCTCCGTCTCTGCGAGATTCGGAAGGGAATGATTCAGATTTCTCTTGGCACAGCTACTAGAAGACAGACGGGTTGCTCACGTCACATCTACGTCGTCAAGCTCAGTTTGAGTCTGCGCAGTACGCTCAGCCATCAGGAAGTGAGTGCTTCTAATTTGCTTCACTTTTCTCCGTTGAAACCTATGGGGTCGCTGTGTCCAGTTTATATACTGTCTATGGTATTTACCTATAGCGGCTAATGAATTGGATGTCTCGTTTATATATTTTTATAATTAACCACTGCCAGGGGGATGAAAACATTTGAAATCTTTGACCTACACCTTATATTTTTTGATAGACAATCTCATACTCTTCCGTATGTCTTGTTTTCTCTGTGAAAAGTGCCACATATTCCCAGAGCAGCTCGTTATCCCACTGTCGCAGAGACTGCTTTGAAGATTCCTGAAGGAACTCCCACGGATTTCTCTCTTTTCCTGAGAGATTCAAGACAATATTGTGTTTCATCTTTCTGTTTGGTACCTCGCTCGACTCCAGCGGCAGGCAGGAATAGAGTGGTGCAGTATGACATAACTTTGTAGGCCAACGCAAGTTGCATTTTAGCACTTCTGGTTCCATCATCCCGAAGTCAATGGGTTTTTTGAATGGGGTTTTGGTTAAATGGCTGAAATAAGGTCTGTGGTGAACACAAGCTCAAGACACTTCCACGCTTTATTCTACGACATAAAATACATCAGTATTACCCCACTCGGGATTTATTAAGCTGTTACATGTCTTGAAAAAGGCGGTTGCTAACAAGTGGCTAAATGTGACGACAGAGTCTGTCGAGGAGATGAAACGTCATCACACCGAAGAGCTAAACTCAGCCCTGTTACAGCCTCGTTATGTAGACTTTTGTGCACTGTAGTGGACATTATATTTAGTGAATTTCTCTGACAGCACACAGTTTTACACTGGAGGTCCTGTAAAGAGCAGATTCTGGGCTTTCAGAGATACTAAAAATGTTCTGAGGTTTCACCAGGACAAACACTTCTGATTGGTCTTTAAAAATGACTGACATTAATTTAGTAATGGTAATATGATAATATTTTGTCATTATAATGTTTGTTATAATTTATAAGCTATAATTGTTTGTCGTAAATGAACATATCAGGAAAATGTTACAGGGTTTCTAATCAAAATATGACTTTCTGTTACAGAACAGGGCCTTGATTTCATACGTCCACTAGAGGACATCAAGACTTACAGCATGTTTATCAAGCATTCTGGGAGACACAACAAGTGAAATTATACAGCAATATTCCTATGAAATATTAGATAATATTAGGAAAATGTTGTCAATTATTACTCCCATTATTACACTTATTTTTTCATTACATGTTGCCCCAAGAACACATTAATATGCAGATTACAGTGTCTGTATAGGTAGGCTAAATTGTATTGAATGGGAAAACACATTTATTGCCATTTTACCACATATTGCATAAAGTAAAATGGTATATCAATACATTCTGTTATCTTTTATAACATAGTTGAGACATCAGCAGCAGCAGCAGCAGCAGCAGCAAAGAACATTAAACAGGATCCATAATATAATTATATATATATTAACTATAATTAAACTAGCGAATTTATAAAAAAGTGTCAGTCAAGTCAAGTCACCTTTATTTATATAGTGCTTTTTACAATAGAGATTGTTTCAAAGCAGCTTTACAGAGATAACAGGAAAATAATGGAATAAAGTTTGTTTCCAGAAGAAAACAGCGTCACAGTCCAGCTTAAGTAAGTTCAGTGATGTTTCATTTTTGTTGTAAAAAAAGTTATTAATTTAGTTCATTTATATAGCCGCTCTGGAGTAAACCGCGATGTCATCGTCCAGCTCAGTTCAGTTCTCGTATAATAGTGTCAATGCAGGCAGATCAATATTATTGTTAAAAGTTAAATTTAATGTTAAATTTAATGTCCCCAACTACGCAAGCCAAAAGCCAATGGCAACAAAGGTGAAAAAGTGGCGAGGAACCGAAACTCAAACTCCATCTTGTGTAACACATGGCACTGGAGCAGTTGATTCAGCAACTGAACGGTAATTTAACAGGTTTAATGTGTGAAAGTGGCTACTGTGATTCCGTACTGTGACAAATGAGAATGGCTTGAATCTTTATTTGAACTGGGTCAATTCGCTCTATTACATGTATTAGTCAGGAACAATGAACAGTAGGCCTAATAATCACTGGAACTAATCATATCCAAATAATAATTCAGATACACTCAATAATAATATGATAGACAAAGTCTAACACTTACTATGTCAGTTACAGTCGAACAATAATATTCTGTCAGATACAGTCGGGAATCGTGCGCATGCGCAGAAAGGGGGGAGGAGTCGCTGAAAAAGGTGAATGGCTCTAATGGCTGGCTAGCTAATCAGATGGAGAAAAAAACACATTAAAATGTTCCTGAGTGTGAATTTCACTACTATACATGTGCTGTAAACCCTTTATAAGGATTTTATGATTGAACGCATCTCTCTTTCTATATGCATTGCTCTTTAAGCCGAGAGTGATAGAGTCGTTTCCTCTGATCTCATGAGGCTTTAGCATGCTAGCATGCCCTCTGATTTTATATCTCTCCTGAGCGCCGATATCGACCCCAGTTCTCCTAAATCACTCTATTCCAAAGGTAAGAACGTGTTTTTATGATACTGCGTCCTTTCTTCATTCATTTAGGTTTGCATGCGTCTTCACGGAGGCGTTTAGTTGTGGATACATATGAAGAATTGCTAACGTTACTTAGCACGAGAGGAGAGCACGCGCTAGCTGTGTGTATTTATAAATGTGTGTATATGTATGAGTGTAAGTGTGAGTCTATGCATGCGTGTGTGTGAAAGTCTATATATAAATGCGTGTGCGTGCGCGTGTGTGTGTGTGTGTGTGTGAGAGAGAGAGAGAGAGAGAGAGAGAGAGAGAGTGAGTGGGTGTGTGTTTGTTTACCTTTACACACATTATAACTTAGTGACTCGTGGCTCCGAGACAACCAATGTTTGTTGTCGAACACCAAACAAGTATTTCGGACACACACTGTTGTTGTGGTGTTTTATATATACACTGACTTTGAAGTCCTATAAAAGTTGGACTAGTGCCATGAAGGATGATGCCACTGATCCACGCCTATCATAATTAATATTTCATCTGCCAACAGCAAGACATTGAGCTTGACAGCAACATGTTGCTGAATATAGCTGGCAGTGTTTGTCTCATCAGAAGGTAAGCTCATAACAGACCTGACTTGAGCATATGATGTTCATATGTTGATATGATGATGAGGAAAGTTATTCAGTAAGCCAGTCCTCTGTAAATGTGGATGATAGGAACAGAAACGTATTTGTCTTGTGGTGAGCCGATGGGAAGTGGATAACATCCCTTTTTGGGGTTTATGTGCCGGTAATGGTGCAGATTTGAATATAAACTAAATGTTTTAGATTTACCAATGAATCTACAATGTGTTATAAGCTCTTTAAAGTCGTGGATTCTGGTTTGCCGTCAATGTTTTTATTAAAAGACCAGTGTCTTTCCTCTGTGACGGTAGTATTGTAGTTGTGGTGTGGACTTCATGATTCTCATAGACTTATAATGATCATTAAAAACATTATCGTTATTAATAATCACAGTTTTTCTTCCATGTTTTAATTTTTACAGTAAAGCTCTTTGTCGTCACGTTGTTTGACAAAAAGTTTAATTTCATACGATATAAATAAATTAAATTAAAGTTTTATGTCTTCATTTGATTACCAGAAAAAACAACAACACCGAATTTGAGTAAAAAACAAACAAAACGTACAATTTTTAGTTTGGTCCTGGCACTCTGTGTACACGGACCTCAACGGTTAGTTTCTGCACTCGGGTTTTCAATCATATCAATCCTTATAATATGATTTTAACATTATAAATGAATTATATCTTTTAATATACATCCTGCCCTCCAGTCAGAGTTGGAAATGTCAAGATTTGGGTTGAAAACAGACGTTAATTTCAATTAAATTTAGCCGGATTGCACAGCAGCGGCCTGGACACCACCCACGACGTCATGTTTCACGAGGGCCAGTCTAGCACGAGCGAATCTCCAGAACATGACTAAAGCTAGCGTATTAATAGGTCTCAAGCTGTTTGACCCGGGTCACATGGCCTTTTGTGCTCGATTCACTCGACCCAACTTTGTAGTGACAGACGAGTTTAATAGTTCGTATAGGAACTGCTTTGTAGATGAGTGTTGTCATGATGTGGTGCCACCTGCGTTTAGTGGAGGTCTCACACAGCCAGCGTTCACAGATGAAGTGTGTAATCAGTGTGACACTTCGGCCTCCTTTCCAGCTTCAGGAGCAGTTCCTCTGTCCTTTCGGTTTCTTTTGAACAGATTTAATCCCTGCGATATTAAACGTTGCCTTGGCCGAGGAGAATCGGACGATCCCACGATCTGTGTGTGTCGTCCGGGGATGCGGAGTGTTGAAATAGCAGGAATGCGGGACATGTTCAGCTTCACTACAGGCACCAGGGCTTGTCTTTACTGTAGGAGTGTTGATCCAGGGTCCCGTTTCCAGCTCTGTGTTTCTCTGGGCCACAATGCAGTGGACACTCACACTACAGAATACAGTGCTTGAAAGTGCTTGTCCTATTTGTGATCTTCAAAGTCAGAAAGTATTGTTCGTCCACCTGGGCATTTTTTCACAGCCGTTATTTTAGCTTAATTATAGCTGTGTATTTATGTCACAGTTTGATCTTCTATAAATGTTCATATATCAACTTTATTTCACAGCAAATAATAAACTCTTTGTAAACACATTTTAAAACCTTGACTTTTGATGATTTCTAGCAACATTTTTAAACGTAGGAACATATAATATAAATCATTAAAACAGAACAAGTAGCAGATTTAAAGATTTAGGATCTGGTTTGGGACAAATGTTGATTTCATAGTTATTAACTCAAATATGAGATTATTTTACTTATTTTAATAGGGGAAAAATAATTCTGTCTTTAATGATCCTACGATTTTCCTTACAGTCACCATTAGTATTCAATAATTTTATCCCTTAAATCTTTAATCACCAAAATGACATATTTAAAAGTTTTTTCCTGTGAAAAAAAAATGTCTTCATGTCTTAAAATATCTTGAATGTAACTCGACACCCTTGCCTCATTTAGTATTCGCGGTTCTATGAATATGCAAATGAGCCCCGCCTCTGTCTTTGGTTCACTGCAGTTTTAAGGAGAAAATACTCAGCAATGGTGTCGACTTATGAGTTTACACATGGTTTGTCTTAAAGCATATTAAAAACACCACATAGACACATAAACAACTTGATTTTCAACACAGGGGGACTTTAATGTAACGGGACACTAATTGGTACCCCATGAAGCATATACACATTTATTTTATTTTATGAAGTGCGTAAGAAAGGAAAACCCTCATAGATGGTCGGAGTACAGTGCACTCAAGCAGAAATAATCTTTGGCAGTAAAAACAGAGTATTGTTTTGTTATGGGAAGTAACTCTGTTATGTTTGGCCAGGGTTTCCAGGTAATGTGAGCGGTCAAGCCGCTTCAGTGCTTCTCTATCAGCAGCAGTGCTGTGATCATCAACATGCTGAAGGAGACACACGGGCTCCCGGGGGCCAAGTGTCCCTCGATGAGCTCTGGCAATCATAAACACCTCCTCGCTTATTAAATATCTGCTCATCAGCGCTAATACTAATATCATACAACTATATATAGTGAGCGCTCCACTTTCCTTATGAAGCGTATGAGACAAGGCAAATTTCTGTTTGTAATTGCTGACAATATTTGAGTGAAATGTAGACATTTGGCTGGCTAATATGACAGTGCACTTACTAGTGTCAAAATGACTAGTGTCGCGGAGCGGGCGTTACGGATACGTGGTGTAAAATTTGTATTAATCAAAAACCATGTCTAATTAATTGAAATCATGAAACTTACACATTTATTAAACTTGTACAACATTTAAAAAAAAAAAAAATTCTATGAAATGTATTTTTTTTTTCACACAAATTAGGTGTTGTGTTTTTTCTGGTAATCAAATGAAGACATAAAACGTTAATTTAATTTCTTTTAATCATATGAAATGAAACACAATGAGCTTTACTGTTTAAATTAAAACGTGGAAGAAAATGTGTGATTATTCCTTAAAGTTTTGATGATAAAGTTTGTATTTGTATTAGTGTTAGTATTATTATTAGGCTACATTGAGACGTGTCAAAATTCTACTGTACAACGGTAATATATTTCTGTCAAGTTAAACCGAACTTTTATTTTGACGGGTTGCCGTGAAGACCTTTGAGTTTCTGTGTGTTTGACATGACGATGGTTTTCCTCAAATTAAGCGGTTAAATGTTCACGAAGGCACTTTCAGAGCGGGTCTAGAGTCTGGAGATGAAGTTCGTGTATTATGTTGTGTCCTCATGAAGGTAAAAAAAAAAAAAAAACAGCGCGAGCGTCAGTGTGTGTGTGTGTGAGGTAAATTAAACTACATGTCTTTAAATAGTTTTTTGTGGTTTAATATTCGCACACACTAGTCTATGTCGCGGTTTGATTTCGAGTTCCCATTTACAAATTCCGTGAAATTCCGCGTTATAACGTACACAGTAAATTCCGTTTTTATGATTGAATTGACGTTCACAAAGACCCGCCCCCTTTAGTTATTGACTATTGCTATGTCCGACAAGCCACGCCGCTCTCACACACACCATGTTCTCACGCAGTGAAACACACATCGTGGAGCAGAGAGGACACTGACAACACACTGAGACAGGACAGACCAGGTTACTTTTGATATGAAACAAAGTCTCAACTTTGGTCATTTTTTAAAGAAATTTAAACAATAAATAGCGTTTTGTGTCTCTTTAATGTGTCTGACAGATCTCTGTAGAGCCTCAGTTAAAGCTGCTCGTGAACCGATCATCTCTTCCTTATAGTTCATTTAAAGCATCAAATAAACATGAATGAACATCAGGAGGAATGTTGTTTTAACCGCGGAAAGACGTCACTACTCCGTTTTTCAAGTTCAAATCCTCCAACATTAATCTAGTAACTCTCCTGACAGCTTTGTCAGACAAAGATGGCAGATTATGATTGGTCAGATCACCTGTCAATCAAACTCCCTGCGAAGGGCCACGTTTTCTCCATCGCGAAAATGTGGAGCTCGCGTGCCCTTTTTTAAAATTAATTATTTTGATATATTTTTGTCATTCTTTCAGGGTTAGGGGAAACTGCTCTATACTGACTCCTATTGTCACCGAAAACAATTGCTTACCAATTACAGATGGCATTAATAGTAAATGACGTCATGCATATGTTATTATGATTCAGTACACATCAGTATCATTATTGGATTATGTCATGTATTGCACACAGTGTTTATTCTGCATTTAATTTTTTTGTAATGTATTTCCATACAATATATATATATATTTTTTTGTATTTCTCTTTTGGGGATCTTTGTAAATGTCCGTGACAGTAGTAGGCATGACTTGTTCACTGCTAATAAACTCGCCTACATGTTTCACAGACTATAATTTAGTAGGCACACACACATTTTTGGTGCAGTTGTCTTGTCATGCACATTTATCATACCTTGATTTAGGGTGTGTTCACACATGTAGTTTGGTTCACTTGGTTCTTTTGGTCAGTAAATTATACATTTTAGGGCCGTTCACACCAAGAACGTTAACTATAACGATAACCATATTCGCGTCCACACCAACGAACGATAACGGCCTGTTTATTCTAAACTCGCGCGCTGCGGTTTCAAAGTGTACAACGTCATTGAAAGAAGCTAGTTTTATCTGACCAAATTAATATAGTGGAATAATAAATAAATAAAACTTTTTTTTTCCACCATTTATTCAGAGATTATGAACGATTGTTTTCCAGATCCATTTTCTTGAAAAGGGGCTTGACTTGTGTTGGACTTTTCTGGACCTCTGCGATTAACCTCTCCCTCATGTCGTCTGCCATTTTAAATGCACGAACCCTTAAATTAGGATTGATTCTGATTGGCTGTCAGTGTTTTATCGCTCAACGGCTGCTTTATCGTTATAGCTGTGCTGTGAACTCTGCTATTCTTTAATATGGAGAGCAATTTTTAGAACTATATCTTTATCGTCCTTGGCGTGAACAGGCCTTTAGTCTTGGTTTGCTTACCAGCGTTCACGCTGTCATTAACACCGAACCTAAAAATACACAAGAATGCTTTTTGCACAGACCTTACCAAACATCCAGACCAATGCTGTGTATGTGCGAATATATGATGCCATTTTTTTATAGGGGCTTATCAAATGTGTAAAGGAGAATGAAGATCTGCGGTTCTGACGCCTGTGCAGAGCTGTGATGGGCAACGGAGCTGTTATGAGGAGAATTATAGAGCTTTCTGTGCTTTTTATGGCCATATCTTATGACATCACGTCATTTTAGATGCCTTTGGTCCGTCATAGTTCAGTCGAACTGCACCAGAGCTAGTTTTAATCCAACCAAACCTGCCAAGTGTCAGCACAGCCTTTGTGAAACAGATTGGGACCCATTAATAAACAATAACATTTTCAGTGCTGTTCAAAAGCAGAAGCACTGCAAGATTAATCATTATTGCTCAATATTGTATTGTTCTTGAAAAGCTATAAAATGTCTGAAAAGCTAAATTCGAATTTCTTTCTTAAATATTGGCAAAAATTGAATTATATTCGAATTCTAAAGGCAAATCTTAAAGCTAGAGGAGAAGAGTACTGCCTCCTGTGCCCACAAGAGCGCGCAGTCGAGCGCAACAAGGAAACATAAACCAAATCAAGCATCTTTAATTTAAATGAAATGACATTGACTTTTTAAAGTGCATTAACTTTTGAAAACAATTGTTCTTAGATACAATATAATTTCCTTAATGTGCATGCAAGGAAAATTAGATATTGCATAAAACTGTGCAATATGTGAGCCCTGGGAAACACGCTTCAGCACGCAGCGTAATGAACTACATGAACACACAACAGCAAACTGGCACTCACTTCTACTCACTACATCTACATCTATGTTCATCACAAACACCAGAGGCTCAGCTTGATCTGAGCGCTTTCTGTTGACGATGTTTCCAGCTGATAAACACACACACACACTCACACACACACACACTCAGCTCTGGGGAGGTTTGTGCAGGTTTGGTCAAGTGTGTCATTGCACCATTTTTGCCACCAACTGAGAGGGTTTTCGTCAACTTTCAAATGAACAATCTTGACACACCAACAATTTTAATGCACGGTTTTTGCATTCGAATGTTCAGTTTTTTTTTATTTTTTTTATTTTACAAATATTCTAAATTGTAATGTTTATGTGGCCGCCCTCTCTGTTCCAGAGTCAGTGTATGACCTGCTCCCCAAAGAGCTGCAGTTGCCCTCGGTCGCTCAGCAGGACAGCCGGTTCCCCATGAGCCAGAAGAGCGGCGGAGAGGCCGGCCCTCCTCCTGCTGCGGCCCTGGCCTCAGGTACACACACTCCGGTGCTCACGCTACACACACTCTCCTCATCATCCGCTCCACTCGCCTCTGTGTGTGTGTGTGACTGCCTGTGAAGCTAAACTTCCTCTGATTCCTGTGTGTCTCTGGATCTTTACTAGACTTTCCTCTTTTGGTGGTGTGGTGTTATTATCTTTTTTATTTTTTTATTTGTGTGGGTTTGTGCACATTTCTTTCTAGTGCTTCTGACCCATGCTTCCCGTTTCACTTGATGTCACACTCTTTTAAAACCCATCTGGACATCCAGACCTTTTAAGTTTTTTCTTTTTTCATTTACATGTTTTGTTTGACCTTTTGGTCATTTCAGATTTTGCAGACGAACTCGTTTCGAGTGTTTTACTTGACCTGTCCCATTAAACCTGTTAAAAAGAGCTTCCTGTTACTGAGGTTGAGTGATTTCCTGACCATGTTCTGGAGTCTCGGCCTGTTATGGTTGAAGCCAGTCAATGAAACATAAACAGCACTCACTGGCTGGCAGCGGTCCAGCGCATTAGATGACACCTAAAATAATTTCATTAGAAGCCATTTTTCATCTTTGTCTACAAATATATTGGCGTTAGGCCTAATTTGAGGCTTTTCTCTTAATCTTTTCGCTTCTTTTTGGGAAGGCTTCTTTCAACTAATGATAAAATGGCTTCTAATCTGAGAAGGGCTGGGCAATATAGCATAACAAAAGAAACCTAATATTTAATATGACTCTATATTCATAAATTTACAGTCTTGTGTATGTATGCATTTGATCTGGAAAAATCTTTTAGGTTTTTTCAACAGCCATTGTTGTCAAGTAAATTTAAAAAATGTAATGCACCAATATAAAAATAATTCGATGCCCCAATGTAACAATACATATTAACAGCATAATGCTTAATACAGTATTTAATAGTCTGGATGAAATCTAAATTGATTGCTTTATTTCTTAATGATTCACTCATCTGTGCTTTTTTTTATGAATATTCATCGACTTCGTAATCTTTAATCAACATGTCATGACTTGTTCTTCCTGTGATATTCTCACTTCTCTTTGCTGACATATGAAATAGGGATGCACCTATTTCATATGTCACCAATTTATAGTTAAAGGCCGATAATTGTTATATTGGCAGATAAATCTAAATAGAAAAATAATGAAAAAGCAGCGCAGTGGAATGCGGAAATTACCTAATGTGTTTCGTCTGTTTTGTTGCTGCCCGACTATCTGAAGCATGAGCTGTAAAGGCTCCGCCCACTTCTGGAAATGGGGGCGGGGAGCAGCAGCTCATTTGCATTTAAAGATACATGAAAACAGCATGTTTTTGCTTTCATCCAAATGCCATTTTGGGCATGGTATAATAAATGAACTGTGGGGTATTTTGAGCTGAAACTGACACCTGAGACTTATATTACACAAAAAGGGACATAATAATAATAATAGGTCCTCTTTAAATCATTTGGCACATGAAAAATCCAATGCCAAACAAGGATGTCTGTAAACCTAGAGCCATAATGTAAACAAATACTTTTGGTTAATTTAATACATTTGCAGAAATTAATCAAATTTCTGTTTTTTTTTTCTTTGTTTTTTAATTGGTTGATTGTTTAAAATAATTTTGATATTCACAACTTTGCTTCATCAACAAAATAATACCAAATATATTGCCCAGTTCTAATTAAAAGGCAATACTCTGAATGCAAATATATTTGCAAGTAAGTAGCCAGGTTAATGTTACACTACCTCCTGTTTTGACAGAAAGCTGAGGGATCTTTAAGCAAAGCAGCCCAGACAAATATCAGTTTATGCATCAATAAATTTGAGGTCAACCAAATTCAGCACCAAACTAAGACTTTTAGTCTAAACTAATACTTTTTAAAAGCAATTCTGTACCAAAACTGGCCCAATAAACAGATGTTTTTATGAAAATGATGATTTTTTTTTTTGCTCATGATTCTGACCAAAATTTGCAGATATCTACATTGGATGACCAGCACTTATTATTTATTCGCTGTCATTTGTCGTTTTTATTCCAGGGAGTTCCCTCTGAATCAGGGAGAGTCTGCATATAAAATGGTCTGCAGTTCTCTGCTTCGTAGGTCAGAAGCTTGTTTATTCTGTCTCCATGGCTACGCTCAGTCCCAACCAAATTGTCCAATTGGCATGCATTAGTCAACACCTCAGAATTTTCATTGTCCAATATTATGTCTATGAGAGGCTGTTTTGAATAGATCAGCTCTGGGTTATCATCAACCAGTACCAGTTCGCCCAATCGGCATGCATTACTCTCAGAGTTACCATTGGCCATTAGAACTTGTCTGTGAAAGGCTTGAATAGATCAGCACTGGGTTATGCAGAAGTGACAACAAATGCTCTGTATACCCCTTATGCATGTTTATTTTTTGCTTTTTAATGGTAGGATTCAGTTATTGGGCCATCATACAAAATAACATGAAAGAAATAAGGTATTGGACAATGCATACGCTTAATTAGGCTTACTTTAATTAGCAATTTAATACCATGACATTCAAAACAGATAAAGGGAATAACTGACCAGACACCATGTCGAGTTTCACTGCTTGATCGGGACTGCTAGCCAGATTTAAAGGGACCAGTTTTTAACCGTTCTGCATTGTGCACACTACAGATGCTGCCGCCACTTGCACCGCTGCCTCCTCCCCTGGAGGACTCAGCACCCTTCCTTCCTGTCCCAGCATGCTCTCTGCTACCTCGGCCCAGGAGCAGGCATCCAGGCTCGGGCCCGCCCCCGAGGGGGTGCCCGAGAGAGTGGGTGTGGAGCCCGGTTCAGCTGCGGGCGAGAGTCAGGCGACCCCCTCGAAGCGCCGCACCGTCCTGAGCATCTCCCCGCCTCCCGAGGACCTGCTCGACGACAGCCGGATGTCCTGCCAGGATGATCTGCCCCCCAACCCGGACTCGGAGCAGAGCGGCAGCATGTGGATGGACGACTCGGTGTCCAACTTTAGCATGGGCAGCAGCAGTTCGTACAACGACAACACTGAAGTGCCCAGAAAATCTCGAAAGAGAACTCCTCGGCAGCGGCCGGGGCCGAAACCCGCGACCCGCGAGGAAGCCGGCATGGATGTGTTTGATGCAGACAGCGCTAAAGCGCCACACTTTGTTCTTTCACAACTGGGTTCAGACACCAAAGTCACACCCAAAGTGAGGTTGGTGTCTTTAAATTTTCTAAGTTTGCGCCATGAAAAAAAATGCAATATGAATAGAGCTGCAGGATTAATCGCACTTTACATGAAATCGTACTTTAACCGATTAGCTTATCGTGATTATCAAAACGCAAAGACTGCAATTATTTTTCCATGTGCAGCTTGTCATTGATGATCGGCTCTGTAAACGCTGCTCACTCTGAAAGCACTGTGAGTTTGAGTCATTTGAAAAAGCAACACGCGTCAAACATCTTTCCAAACATGAGAAGCATTTATGAGCCTCTTGTCCAACAAAAGACAACATTTAATAACATGCTTTCACTCCAAACTCACTTCATAACGACAGCTGAGCTCCTCCTTCTGAGAGATGATGTGCTTCTTACACAGAATAAGGCAGTCGTGTGTTTATTAGTCATGTTTAATCAAAGCGTTTCAATCTTCTGTTTATTCAGCTACAGCGATGATGCCCATAGGAATGATGTGTGTGATCGTACTTCTGCGGTGGGGCATATTTGGCGTGTGTGTGTGAGACGCCCTCTGGTGTTCAGAGGGAAATGTGTGTGTGTGTGTGTGTGTGTGTGTGTGTGTGTGTGAGACGCCCTCTGGTGTTCAGAGGGATATGTGGTGTGTGTGTGTGTGTGTGTGTGTGTGTGTGTGTGTGTGCGACGCCCTCTGGTGTTCAGAGGGAAATGTGGTGTGTGTGTGTGTGTGTGTGTGTGTGTGTGTGTGTGTGTGTGTGTGTGTGAGACGCCCTCTGGTGTTCAGAGGGATATGTGGTGTGTGTGTGTGCGTGTGTGTGTGTGTGTGTGTGTGTGTGTGTGTGTGTGTGTGTGAGACGCCCTCTGGTGTTCAGAGGGATATGTGATGTGTGTGTGTGAGAGATGCCCTCTGCTGTTCAGAGGGATATGTGATGTGTGGGTGTGAGACACTCTCTGGTGTTCAGAGGGATATGTGGTGTGTGTGTGTGTGTGAGACACCCTCTGGTGTTCAGAGGGATATGTGGTGTGTGTGTGTGAGAGATGCCCTCTGGTGTTTAGAGGGATATGTGGTGTGTGTGTGTGTGTGTGTGAGAGATGCCCTCTGGTGTTTAGAGGGATATGTGGTGTGTGTGTGTGTGTGTGTGTGTGTGTGTGTGAGACGCCCTCTGGTGCTCAGAGGGATATGTGGTGTGTGTGTGTGAGACGCCCTCTGGTGCTCAGAGGGATATGTGGTGTGTGTGTGAGACACTCTCTGGTGTTCAGAGGGACATGTGATGTGTGTGTGTGTGAGACGCCCTCTGGTGCTCAGAGGGATATGTGGTGTGTGTGTGTGAGACACTCTCTGGTGCTCAGAGGGATATGTGATGTGTGTGTGTGAGACACTCTCTGGTGTTCAGAGGGATATGTGGTGTGTGTGTGAGAGATGCCCTCTGGTGTTTAGAGGGATATGTGGTGTGTGTGTGTGTGTGTGAGACACTCTCTGGTGCTCAGAGGGATATGTGATGTGTGTGTGTGTGACACTCTCTGGTGTTCAGAGGGATATGTGGTGTGTGTGTGAGAGATGCCCTCTGGTGTTTAGAGGGATATGTGGTGTGTGTGTGTGTGTGTGTGTGTGTGTGTGTGTGAAACACCCTCTGGTGCTCAGAGGGATATGTGGTGTGTGTGTGTGAGACGCCCTCTGGTGCTCAGAGGGATATGTGGTGTGTGTGTGTGAGAGATACCCTCTGGTGTTTAGAGGGATATGTGGTGTGTGTGTGTGTGTGTGTGTGTGAGACGCCCTCTGGTGTTCAGAGGGATATGTGGTGTGTGTGTGAGAGATGCCCTCTGGTGTTTAGAGGGATATGTGGTGTGTGTGTGAGAGATGCCCTCTGGTGTTTAGAGGGATATGTGGTGTGTGTGTGAGAGATGCCCTCTGGTGTTTAGAGGGATATGTGGTGTGTGTGTGTGTGTGTGTGAGACACCCTCTGGTGCTCAGAGGGATATGTGGTGTGTGTGTGTGTGTGAGACGCCCTCTGGTGCTCAGAGGGATATGTGGTGTGTGTGTGTGTGTGAGACACCCTCTGGTGCTCAGAGGGATATGTGGTGTGTGTGTGTGTGAGAGAGATGCCCTCTGGTGTTTAGAGGGATATGTGGTGTGTGTGTGTGCGTGAGACACCCTCTGGTGTTCAGAGGGATATGTGGTGTGTGTGTGAGAGATGCCCTCTGGTGTTTAGAGGGATATGTGGTGTGTGTGTGTGTGTGTGTGTGTGAGACGCCCTCTGGTGCTCAGAGGGATATGTGGTGTGTGTGTGTGAGATGCCCTCTGGTGTTCAGAGGGATATGTGGTGTGTGTGTGTGAGACGCCCTCTGGTGTTCAGAGGGATATGTGGTGTGTGTGTGTGAGATGCCCTCTGGTGTTCAGAGGGATATGTGGTGTGTGTGTGTGAGACGCCCTCTGGTGCTCAGAGGGATATGTGGTGTGTGTGTGTGAGACGCCCTCTGGTGTTCAGAGGGATATGTGGTGTGTGTGTGTGAGAGAGACGCCCTCTGGTGTTCAGAGGGATATGTGGTGTGTGTGTGTGAGACGCCCTCTGGTGTTCAGAGGGATATGTGGTGTGTGTGTGTGTGTGAGACTCCCTCTGGTGTTCAGAGGGATATGTGGTGTGTATAGCCGCTTTCCGACCGGAGGAACCTTTTCACAGTTCCTAGAACTATTGGCTAAAGTACCCGGATGTCGGCGTGTTCGCACCGCAGGAACTAGGAACGATTTTAGTTCTAGGAACTCCATTTGGAGGAACTAATTTAGGTCCTACTTCAGAGTAGGGTCTAAACCAGCACTATAGGAACTAACCGTGACGTTAGTGTACGCTGATGACCGAACGCACGCGGAACACCAGCACCCGCCATTTTTAAAACAGCTAGAATGTAAACACACAGATTATAGCCTATATATTTACTCCAGAAACTAACTATACAAACATGGAAAACAGTGATAGATGGGTCTCTAAACCTTTATGCTGAAGAGAAAATCCAACGCAACTTTTGAGGGGACCAAGCCAAACATGATTATGTTTATCTGCCCAGCTAGCAACACTGGACATCAACCACACGGCATAGGCTAATAAACTTTTTTTCATATACTGTCTACTTTCTATTACAGTTCTATCTAATAACATATTAAACAGTACTGTTAGACAGATCGCTAACTAATAAACACAGAGAATGCGAGCATTGTTTGCTCTGGCGTTCTCAGTGCCGCCAAAATAAAGGTCCATCGCACCGTCAAAATAAAAGTCACCGTGCTTGCGTCACTCCCTTACCCCTCCTACCAGTTCCTATGGCCGCTTGGCCAGTGCGAACGCAAACAGCAAAACCGAGTTTGGGGGAGAGTAGTTCTTAGAACTGTTTAGAAGTGGACAGTTCCTAGAACTACTTGGTCGGAAAGCGGCTTATGTGTGTGAGACGCCCTCTGATGTTCAGAGGGATATGTGGCGTGTGTGTGTGTGTGTGAGACACCCTCTGGCGTTCAGATGGAGCAGCATTTACTACCGATCAGCTGCTGCACTGACAAGCGGCACATAAAATAATCACAGCCTTTGCCAAATCGCGTGAGGTTTCATTGCGAATAATCGCGCGGCCCTATTTGCGCCTCAAAAAAATTCAACGTTAATTTTAAAAACGTCATAGAAGATGTTTGAATTGCTTTCTTGTATTATACCTTTAGCTCCCTGGAAGTGTCAAACAATCAGAAAGGGGGGATTCTCTCCATTCAGTATCCGCAGAAGAGCGAAGGGAAGGAGCTGAAGATTTTGATTCAGCCAGAGACCCAGCATAGAGCACGATACCTCACAGAGGGAAGTAGAGGATCCGTCAAAGACCGTACCCAGCAAGGATTCCCTACAATCAAAGTAAGAATTTAAAAAACGTTATACTATCTGGACAAATATGCATTTATGGAAGTAATACAGTTTATATGGTAATGTTTTTATATGTGGTACATCAGTTAGAGGGAGTCAGTGAACCAGTGGTGCTCCAAGTATTTGTGGCTAATGACGCTGGACGCGTGAAGCCTCATGGGTTTTATCAAGCCTGCAGAGTGACGGGACGCAACACAACGGCATGTAAGGAAGTGGATATCGAGGGGACCACAGTTATTGAAGTGAACCTTGAGCCGACCAGCTCTATGACCCTACCGTAAGGATAATTCCGTCTGATGTCTAATCACTTACAGTTAATGTGTTTTTGTTTAGTAATGTGATGTGTGTTGGCAGCGTGGACTGTGTGGGAATCTTGAAGCTGAGGAATGCCGATGTCGAAGCTCGTATAGGGGTTGCTGGCTCCAAAAAGAAGAGCACTCGAGCTCGTTTGGCCTTCAGAGTCAACATCCCAAGACCTGACGGATCTGTCCTAACCCTTCAGACTCTCTCCTCTCCTATCTTATGTAGTACGTGCAAAGGGTAGCAGGGTATAGATTTGATATTATGGGATTTTATTTTCCACATCTGTCAGTGGTTGTAACTATATTCTTTGTGTCACATTTTCAGCTCAACCTGCTGGAGTGCCAGAAATCCTCAAGAAGAGTCTTCACAGTTGTTCTGTCGCAGGAGGAGAGGAGGTCTTTATCATCGGCAAGAACTTTCTCAAAGGAACCAAAGTTCTTTTTCAGGAAAACTCTACAGGTACTGCATGCATGGACATCTTATACCATAAAAATGTATACTGGGTATTAGCATAAGGCCCCACATGGCAATGATGGGATAGCATTGCATTCCATACTTTTGTTGCGCTGTCACCTTTCAGAATGCAATTACACATGACATTTAGCTTGCATAGTATGATGAACATACTCCTACTCCTTATCTGTCCAACATATGTGGAATGTTTTGCCAAGTACATCTTTTTCCTTCCTGTTTTGATTTTTCTTTCCAGATGAGAGTGGCTGGCAAGCTGAAGCAGAAATTGACATGGAACTTTTCCATCAGGCAAGTGGAAGACATGGCATTACAGTATTTAGTTCTAGTAAAAATACTTATCATTCAAAAATATCTTGTCTAAAGCATCTTCTCAACATATTTCGATCCAGAATCATCTAGTGGTGAAGGTTCCCCCATATCTTGACCAGACAGTGGCCGCCCCAGTCTCTGTTGGGATTGCCGTAGTGACAAATGCAGGGAGAACGCATGATCTACAGCCTTTTACCTACACTCCGCTTACAGGTTGGTGAAGAGAGGATATGTTTATAATATTAACAGGTATCCAGCTCAGAAGTTCATTAGAAAAATTGTAAGGATGTGTTGACTGTAAGCAAGGGGTGTCATTTTCTTATTTGTAAAGTCCCAGACATGCAGTACTTTACAATAAAAACGTGTCTTATTGTAGAGTTGGAACCTGTCCTATTTTATTGGAAATGGCTGTGGTTAGGGGCTTAAACAACCAATCATTTGGGTCTTATTTTAGAAGTGGGGTTAGGGATACTGTTTGGCCTTGTTTGAAAGGAATGTTTTGCAGGACCAACAAAGGATGGTGAGCCATGCATGTCTTACTTGGGTAAGTTGGGTAAAGTATACTTGGGTACATCAAGCAAAGTTACTTTGGTAAAACAGGTATGGAATTGTGAATCTTTGTATAGTTGAGACTTAGCTCATGAATATTAATTTGGTCATGCTGATGGTGCTTTGTAACTCTCCTGGAGTGTCCAGTTTTATAGTGTTGGTACATTTGCTCCTGAATGCTATCTGGCAGAGCAGGCAACAGAAATGCAGGATGAATAGTAGTGCTGCAGCTGCTAGTTGAAACGAAATACATCAAAAACAATGTCTTAGTATCTTTGGCTAAAGATTACAGGCTATTGTTTTTGTGAATATTGCTATCAAGTATCTTCAATTTACCTTGTGAAATTTTTTTGGGTGACACCCCTTTATGGGACAAAGTATAAGATTTCACTTCCGCACTAGTAGATGGTGTCATCATTCATTATTTTATCTCTCTTCATACAGAGAAAGTTGAAATACCAGTGAAGTCAGAACTGCCAGCCACAGTCAAGGCTTGTACCTTTGAAGAACAGATAAAAGGTGTGGTAATCAAAAATATTTTCATGCTTTGCTGCCAAACAGCTTTAAACTTTGAGCTCAAATGTTTCATGACTTTGTTTACAGCAATGCAAACAGAGACCAGTTGTCTAAACAATGTCTTATTGTTACCTATGGTCAAACGAGAAGAACCTATGGATGTCTCCTGCAACGCAACACCTTCAGACATCTTTAAGGTACTATCATTTTTAAAGCCCATCCCTTTTGAGTTAATTTTCCAGTTTTAACCTTGGAATCCTTTAGTTTAAGAAGCAAAGTACTGTTTTTATGAATGGGGCATGAAAATTAACAGATTCTTTTCTTATTTTTGCAATGCAGCCTGTAGAGGCCCTTAGTTCAACCCAACAAATCTTGGAGATAAGTACTGTCCTTCCCTCTACCACTAAGTCTTTTCCAAGCCCTGTGGCTCTCCAACCCGTCGACTCACCTCAGTCGTCGGCTCAAATATTTACGACTCAAGAAACCTTGTCCACCATTCAGAAGCAGGACATTCCTTCCCCTGCATCGTTCCAAGTGTCCTTGTCAGAAGACACAACGGTTCTCCAGCCGGTTCCCCCTCAGGTCCCTCAGCAGTTTTTGCGGGAAACACCAGAAACTTTGTCTCCAGAAGACAACAGTGCAGATGGAAGTGGAATGGTATTGGTGGGCATAGACTCTCGTAATCCTCCATCCCAGCAGCCACAGGTTCAGGCGCTTTTGCCCCAGGATGGGGTTGCACAGCTAGAGAGAGCAGTAAGAGAGCTGCAAGCACAACAGCAGCTAAACTCTGTACTTTATAGCCCAGCGCCGTCTGCGGAGAGCCTTCAGCAACACGTCCAGGAAAACATGAACAGTTTAAGGTTGGGTGGAAATGAGACATCTCTAACCAACCAGCAACAACAGCAGCAAGAGCAGAATATATTGGAGAATCTACATCAACAGCAACAGAAGGCACTTGTGGATCTACAGCATCAACAAACAGTCCTTGAAAATTTACAGCAACATCAGAAGGTCTTGGAAAACCTCCAGCAACAGGCTCTTGGCAACATTCAGCAGCAGCAGCAAACACACAAAGTTTTGGAGAATCTACAGCATCAACATCAGCACCAGAAAGTTCTTGAGAACATACAGCAACAAAGTTCAATAGTGACTCTGCAGCATCAAAAAGTAATTGATAATCTTCAACAGCAGCAACAGCATCAGATAAATTTAGAAACTCTTCAGCATCAGGAAGTTTTAGAGAACCTAAAGCAACATTTGCAGTCAGAGCTCTTGCAGACACAGATTCCAATGCAGTGCACACCGAGCTTCACCAGCGAACAGCAAAGCTCCTCACAGACGAATACTCTATCGCAGCCCTCAGAAGGCTTCCTCCAGAACCCACCCCAGCAGCAGTTACAGCAGCAGTCTGCACTTTTCCAACAGACTGGAGGTCTTATGACCATTCAGACATCTAGCTTTCTGCAGCAGCCATCCTCTCAACCTTCACCTCCTCAGCCGCTCTTTCAGAGTCATAACCCCTTGACTGAGACACAAGACTCGCAGACAGTACTCTTTGGATCCACAAAGTCACCACAGGTTCAAGCAGCCTTATTTCCTGGTACCATGACAATGCTAACAAGCACCAATCTACCCACAGAACAGCAGACTCCTTCAACTAGCCTGTTTATTACGCAAAGTGTGTTGCCTAGCCAGCTGCCATCGGATAATAACCAGAACCAGCAGCAGCAGCAACAGATAACTTTCCTCACTCCCTTGCAGACTTCTGGAACAGATGCCCAGACTGTCTCACTTTTTCAGGGACAAACACAGTTGTCCACCCCAATGGAACAACAGGCTCCCCAACAACAACAGATGGCAACACCCCAACAAGCACCTCTTTTCCCAAATATTGCCACAATATCTCCAAATCAGCAACAAACGCAGACAGGCATATTGTTCTGTACCACAACCATTAATCCCCATGATCTGCCCCAGGCTCTGTTATTCAGTGGCCAGAACCAAGCTTCACTAGGAAGTGACCGCCTCCCAGAAAATATCTTTCAGGAGCAGCAACCCATGCAAGTTGTTCCCAGCTCTGAAAACGTTACTGCGAACAACCCTTCAAACCAACCTACCGTTCCGGCAGCCCAGTCGACTCAGAATCCATCAATTATTTTTCCGCAAGGCAGTGTTGTGAATGTTGCCCAACAAGACTCGGCAGAGCCCATGTCTTTTCAAGACCAGAGCACCATTGTGAGTGACTCGTCTGCCAGTATGCCTTCAACACGGACAGAACTTTTTCAGGATCAGCAACCTATGCAGGTTGTCCCCAGTGCCACCAGCGTAACCCCTGTCTCTCCTACAGACCAACCTTCTGTCAACAATTTTTTGCCTCAGTCAGCAATTTTAGCCCTGCAAGGTGGTGTAAGCTCTCAAGACTTGCCTCCGACTGCGGCAGCCGCCACTATATTCAGTGGACAGAGTGGTGTGGCAGTGAGCGGCCTGCAGAACTCCACTCCCACCACCCCTCAGCAACCGCCCAGTCAACTCTTTCAGACCGCTATTGGGGGAACTCTCAGCCAGCCTGGACAGCCAGGACAAGCAGGCCTTTTTCTCTTTGAGATACCCAGTGGTGAGTGCAATTAAGTTAACATGCAATTAGAGTTGCAGTCATAGCAAATAACAATAGATTTGAGGGGAAAAAACAGGGTACTATTGGGACATGCTTTGGAGCAGTCCTTCCCTGTCCTGCGGACACCCCATCACTGCACATTTTGCATGTCTCCCTCATTGGACACACCTAATTTAAGT
This sequence comes from Rutilus rutilus, assembly GCA_021464565.1. Taxonomy (NCBI): domain Eukaryota; kingdom Metazoa; phylum Chordata; class Actinopteri; order Cypriniformes; family Leuciscidae; genus Rutilus; species Rutilus rutilus. The sequence goes on along the minus strand of JAJAQA010000022.1, from coordinate 27,491,110 downwards.
CTTGCAGTCTCTATTAAGTGAGTTGAATTAGGTGTGTTAGATGAGGGAGAAATGCAGTTGTGAGGGGTCAAAACCCTCTTCAGAAGTTTTTTTTTAGATTCCCAATGGCCAGTGCAACAATAAATCAGAGTTAAAATCTTGGCAAATGACTGCAGAATAAAAATACCATTGGGTCATTTTGAGATGTTCTGAAAGATCATTTTGTCCTTGACCCAGTCCAGGGGCCGGTTGCACCAGCTGGACGTAAAAAAGTTTGGTGTAAGCTCTACGCTGGACATAGTTACGTCCAGCTTTCCGATGAATATTTACACCTGTTGCACCATCTAAAACTACAACTAGGCGCAGCTACGCTTAGCGTAGACGATGCGCGTACACCCTGACATGTTCTACCGCACTGATACACTGATGCAGTTCGCATTACTATGGTTACAAATTTGAATTTACTCCAACGAATAGATGAAAAATGACTGCTGAGCCGAAAAAAGACAATTTAATTACTCAGATTGTGAAACAAGAAAAATGATTGAGCATATGCATATTTTGGTATGCAAGCAAAACAATTCAGTGGCAAAAGATACCAGCGGCAGTAAATGAAGCTGAGGGTGGACTAGGAAATCTGTCTGTTACATGTTGTAACTGCGGTGATAACTCGTTGATTAATTCTAACAATTCAACCCTGCTGAAACGAAAACATTCAATAAGTTCTCTGTCTCCATATATATCTAGAGGATTGGTGCTGTCTCAACGTTTGGCCATTGTCTCAACGTTTTTATTTATCTTTATTTTCACCATGGAAACAAGTAAAGACTTCTCACTTTACACCTACCTTTGAATAGGCAAGATTTAGTCTCAGACGTGCCCTACTCCCAGATGGTGCAACAGGTATTAATTCTACGCAGGACTTAAAGTGCATTTTACATTAAGCTTAGTCTAACGACCGGGTGTATGTCCAGCTGGTGCAACCGGCCCCCAGGGGTGTCGAAACCTGCTCCTGGAGGGCTACTGTTCATCAGAGTTTGGCTCCAACTTGCCTCAACACACCTGCCTGGAAGTTTCTAGTATAACCTTTATAGTAAGACCTTGATTAGCTGTGTTGCTTTGGGGTTCGCAACTAAACTCTGCAGGACAGTGGACCTCCAGGAGCAGGACTGGACACCTCTGACCTAGTCCCTATTGAAAAGTGGGTTCTGGTATTAGAGTAGTCGTCCACTGTGGAATGACAACATTTAATGATCCAGTAAATTCCAGATGGTTAAAACCAAGTCTGTCCTACATTTATTTTCTTATGAATCAATGTGTACACCTTCAGATACGTTGCATTAACTTTCTAAATTGGCTTTATTGCAGAATGTGCCTTTCACGGCCTCAAAAAGCCTAATCTTTCTGTGTTTTATTAGAGTGTGGACCGCTAATAAACTCTCCTGGTCCGGCGTTGTCAGATCAGCTCGTCACCATGGGTCACCCTGGTTCGGATCAGAATCAGACCCAGCTTCAGAATAACGCGCAGATTCAGACCTTACTGGACCAGTCCAACAACCTCGACGACAAGATAGACGAACTTCTGGAACGTTTTCAGGAGCAGGCAAAGACGCTTCCTAGGGATTTCTTGGACCATTAAAGATGAGTAGTTAGAAACCTCACTTCAGTAGAACACCGTCCTCACTGCTTGTCGTGTTCCTTTACATCTTGCGTCTTATGTCTGTATTATCTAAACTTATCTAAGGGTCGTCTCAGTTGGGGGTCTTCACTTATATCTATGTTTCTGAAAGCTTGTAATGTGTTGTTTTGGCGGGACATGTTAGCTATGGATCTCGCCACGGCTCCTTTTCTTAATGGACATAAAAGGGTCCACTTTATTGCGGCCACTGTTTGGCATGTCAGCATATCATGTGACCCATTAAGCCATTAAGTATATTGGCACTTTGCTACTTTGTATTGTGTTCTTGACTTCCAGTTGAATCTCCTCCATTTATTGCCACTGTTAATCTGTTTTTTTTTTTTTTGTAGAAACCAACCTAGTACAATATTAAATCAAAAACTCTCTGTTGCCGTTGAGATACTAATACATTGTGAATGAATTTGAAATATATTTAGCACTTTAGGAAGTTTCTACCGTAACCGGAGATTCTCCCTTTTAGCTTTGTAACCCATACGTGTCTACTTGGCTGATGAAGCTTTTCATGTTTTGATAGTCATAATGCTTTTCTAAAAAAAATGTGTTTGTGTTTCATTACTCTTCAGTGTCTCTTTTCCGAATATAGCCTATTTTATGAGCCATGTTTAATGTTTTTCTTTTTGTGTTTGAATGTCCACCTAATCTCTCCGTTTTCTCATGACATTTAAAGTGAAGATGCTCAATCACTCCTACTCTTTTCCTCTGTTTTAGTTTTTATGTAACTTTATTTTATTTAAATGAACAAGAGGTCCAACTTGTAGACATGAATTCCTTTCAGGGATGTGAAAATGTGCAACATTGCCATTGAGATATGTGAACTGATTGTATTATCATCCAGCAGAGGGTCTACGGTGTGTTTGTGTGTGTGTGCTCAGCAGAAAGACATGCTGCTGTTCGTACTATATAAGATGCAGCTATGTTTTTGAATTTTGAATTATATGTGGTTCATGGAGATTATTCAAATAAGCACAAGCTTGGAAGAAGAGGGTTTGTTGTGGTGGTGGTGGTGGATCATGTCGTTCCGAACTCGTATGACCTTCTCTCATCTCTGGTACTCAAAAAAACAAAACATAAATTGAAGATATTTTGCTTTAATGCGATTTAAGAGTTACCAAGGATCCTCTGTAGGAGTTTTGACAGCTTTTAGCCATTGAATGCTTCAGAAAGAGCATTTTTCAGAATGTTCCACAGAAGAATGAAGATCATACATATTTTGAAAGACACGAGTGTGAGGACTAATGACAGGATATTTATTGCTGATGTGAACTTATCACAGCTATGAGTGTTTTTGGGCAGCTTAAAATGGTAGTTAGGTCCATATTTTCCATGAGGGTTTAAGAAGGAATTGGTTTGCATTCAACCCCCCCCCCCCCCCCCCCCCCCCCCCCAAGCTATGAGGAAGAGATTGCTTCATACCATCACTGCACGACAATCTCGTCATACAAGTTTTAAAAACGAAAGCTCATATCGCTCAGAAATCCTTTATTTGACACGAACTGGAAGATTTCTCTAGGCGCAGTGTACGCTGGTTTAGGGACTCGTACAGGGTTTAATATAGACAGAATGCTGCTACATTTTGTCATGACTGATACGAATGGGTTGTTCAGTTTTTAAATGGTTTGAGCTGTTAGTTATTCGTGCTATAATTACATTGTGGAGCATTGTAGTTTCCCCTGTCTCACCCTTTACCGAGGAGATCATTGCTCAGAATATTTTATTAAATCACATTTATTTGACATTTTACTTGTGCGTAGACACATGCAAGTCTTTTTAAAAGCTTTTTTAAGACATATTAACATATTTTCGACGTTACTCTATTCTAAGAAGCAGCTTTTGCATTGACAATATTTTCTCATGCAAACATAACGTGAGGCAGATCTATTTAAAATCTCCATAAACTCCTTTGCTTTGAGTCAGTTATTTTTTTACGTCATACCTGTTCTTGTCTTTAAATTCCTTTCTTTAAAAAAAATAAAATAAAAATGCTTTATGTAAAATTTGCATAACAAATTGTAAATAGTAGATCGGCTGTTTCACGTGTGCTGTTCCTTTGTGAGGTAGCAGTTTGTTAAAAGCGTGCTCTCTTTGTAGTGAAACATAATATCTCACCTGCAGGTGAGGCGTACATACAGTATTTTTGTAAGACTGAATTTCCAAATGTACTGTGTACATTTTAAACATGTAAAAGTGAATTGTCCCTTTTGCAGTACTGTACTTCATATGTCAATATTCAGAGCGGTTAAAAATGATGGGTTTTGTTACAAAATGGAGATTGTTATTCGTTTGGTGAGTGAAATTAAAATATTGTCAGTTTCTAAACAATGAATAAAAAGAGGCTGGTTTTGGTTGTGGGTGAATCTCACACAGGGTGTAACTCTTTTGTCATATTCCACCCCGAAACCAAAAAACAAAACAGCTGATAGTTGAGCACATTTAATTCTCTTTACCCTAGTAAATCTTATTGTAATATGAAAAAATTATAATTAAGTTAAATCGTTAAGTGCAGTACATATACATATTGGCACTATTTGTTGTACTGAAGCTGATTTTCATGGCTGTTACAGTATTTTTTATTTTTTAAATTCGTAATGAAAATAGAGTTTTGATTTTGATTTTGGGGTGAAATATGACCTGGATGTTTCTTAGTTCGATATTTAGGCTAATGTTCTGGAACTTGGGTTTCATGCAAAGCCATAAAACAAGAAAACTGGGACTGGAAGAATGTGTGTGTTTGACCTCATGGTGTAGGACATATTCACTCTACATCAAACCTAAGGACCAATTCAGAAGAATATTTTCTCAAAACAAGGCAGCAAAATCAATGTCTTTTGATTTAAAGTAGTCATTTGTCCATTCTTGTTCTTTTTTTTTTTTGGGGTACTGATGCTCCAGCTTATGTCAAAATCATATTTCTGCACAAATCCATCATTAACATTATAAAGAGGTTGATTTCTATTTTTACTTTCCATCATATTGTGCTTTTTGATTGAAAGTACTTTGTGCCTTTGCAAGCCTTTCCTCTTTACTTCTAAAGGACCTTTGTATATAATGAAATACTTAGATGTAGTGATTACTAGTTCTTAATCCACAAGTAAAAGACTACGGTTTGGTTTTGGTTTGTAATTGACATTGTCTGGTCAAAATTGTCTTTAACCAGTCTGTAAGTGTCGTCTCGAATACATCTGAACATTTATATCATGAAACTGCTATGCAGCCTCAACTCACTTTTATTTTACTTGTATTTAAAACATTGACATTCTCATCCACTGGTGGTTTATTGCCTCTTGACATCTGTAAGATCAAGGTTTAGAGATTGTTGCTGATCTCAGTGATTACAGGTTTTCTGTTTGTTTGGGCAGTGGGTTTTTGAAGAACTTTTGTTAGTAAATGTTAAATTAAAAGAGGTTTGAAGAGCGCTTACCCCAATCACCAGCTGTTGTGTGTGTGTGTGTGTGTGTGTGTGTGTGTATGTGTGTGTGTGAGGGGCACATTTTAAATGCACTCTTTGTACACAGTTTTTAATTTCGTTTGCTTTTGTTTGATGTGATTTAATGTCCACTGCTTTTAAAGTTGTGACAGGACAGTGGTTCTCAACCCCTCCCTTACACTAGGAGTGTTGATGGATTCAAATCTATAATTCTGCTTAATTTTGTGATTTCAGAGTTTTCAAGAACTGTGTGTACCAACAACAGTTGTTAATGGGATTGATCTTAAATTGGTCAGTTCCACAGTGGAGGTGTTGGTTAGGTTGGACCAAATTTCCACATTGTGTTTTGCTGTTCAAGTGGTGCATTGCACGTCCTATTTCCACATTTATATGACATTTATTATAACTTATTTTAAATAAGCCATCTCTCTGGCCCTTTGAGAGTCAGCCGGCGCCCCCTACTGGCCCCCTGGTTCAGAACCACTGTTTATAGGGATTCAACCGTTCATTCATGAGTGTGCAAGAATGACGTTCAGTATCGTGAACTAATGACATCTGATGTTTTTTTGTTTTTGCTTTAATCAGTACATTTGTATACTCCTGCAGTTATATTTCTGTAAGATGTGCTGCTATATGAATAAAGATAGATATGAAGTTCTTTCCCTTGTGTCTTGTATGTTTTGCTATTGGTGTAAATTCCATACATAATTCTGACACACATTTTGCACTATATGCACTTTTAATGACACTTCAGGTTCTATTAAACAATCAAAATATGAGTATGTCATATTGGGAAGATGAATATACTCTAAACTTGGTTAAGTTATTAAATTGACAAAATTATTTGGCAAACTCCAGCATTTCTCCAGTTTTATTGTATTATGCAAAGGCATAGGGGAAACAAAAGCTCACTGGAAATAAAGCATATGTTGACTACAATGTAATCAGTTATTAATATTTTGTTGGTTCTCCCTTGTTTTTGTGTACAGCATCCATTCTCCTGGGCATCGACTCAATAAACGTAACTTCTTCCCAATCCTCCTCGAGTTCTTCCCAAAGTTGAGCTTCATTGGAAGCCCTGCATGACTTCTCACAATTCAGCTTTATATAATTTCCCAAAGGTTCTCAGTGGAAACTGAGATTTCGAAACGCTGAGCATGAACACTTTCATTGTGCGCAGCTTTGTTGCATGAGCATCATTATCATGTCTGGAAATACAAATTTGATCTCCAAACAAATCCTCCATATTTTGCTACATTGTGTTCAGCAGGATTCCCATGGATTGGCCCATTTTCAAAGTGCCAGCAACTTTATAGATCCTTCCAGCTCCAGTGTCCTCAATCCCATGATGTTTCCCATGCTGTGTGTAATGGAGCCATGCGTGTGTTTGGTGTGAAACACTCCAGTCGTCTCCTACGAACACACCCGACACCATCCAATGCTAGACTGGGACATGTTGACTTGTCGGATCTCTTGTCTTCCATATCCTTATGGTCTTTCAGCAGATAAAGCTAATAAATGGTTTCTTTACTGGTTCACGAGCTCTCAATCCAGCCTTAACTAGCCATTGGCTTCCAGTTGAAGATGAAGTGGAGGTTTTGAGGTCTCATGCAGGTCTTGGGAAGCTGTTTGAGGTGGTCCCACATTCAGGAGATTTTCCATCTTTCTGTCAATTTTCACAGCTCACTCGTTTCCTCATTTCCTCACTTACTCGTTTCCTCACTTACTCGTTTCCTCATTTACTCCTTTCCGCATTTCTTCATTTACTCCTTTCCTCATTTACTCTTTTCCTTGTTTCCTCATTTATTCGTTTCCTCACTTCCTCATTTCCTCGTTTCTTCATTTACTTGTTTCCTCATTTCCTCACTTACTCATTTCCTTTACTTACTCGTTTCCTCATTTCCTTGTCTCCTCACTTACTCGTTTCCTCACTTCCTCATTTCCTCACTTACTCGTTTCCTCACTTCCTCGTTTCCTCACTTCCTCGTTTCCTCATTTCCTCACTTCCTCGTTTCCTCACTTCCTCGTTTCCTCATTTCCTCACTTACTCGTTTCCTCACTTCCTCGTTTCCTCATTTCCTCACTTCCTCGTTTCCTCATTTCCTCGTTTCCTCACTTCCTCGTTTCCTCATTTCCTTGTCTCCTCACTTACTCATTTCCTAATTTCCTTGTTTCCTCATTTCCTCGTTTTGTCATTTCATTGCTCCTCACTTGCTCGTTTCCTAATTTCCTCGTTTCGTCATTTCATTGTCTCCTCACTTACTCGTTTCCTAATTTCCTTGTTTCCTCGTTTCCTCATTTCCTTGTCTCCTCACTTACTCGTTTCCTCACTTCCTCGTTTCCTCACTTCCTCGTTTCCTCATTTCCTTGTCTCCTCACTTACTCATTTCCTAATTTCCTTGTTTCCTCATTTCCTCGTTTCGTCATTTCATTGCTCCTCACTTGCTCGTTTCCTAATTTCCTTGTTTCCTAATTTCCTCGTTTCGTCATTTCATTGTCTCCTCACTTACTCGTTTCCTAATTTCCTTGTTTCCTCGTTTCCTCATTTCCTTGTCTCCTCACTTACTCGTTTCCTCATTTCCTTGTTTCCTCGTTTCCTCACTTCCTCGTTTCCTCATTTCCTTGTCTCCTCACTTACTCGTTTCCTCATTTACTCGTTTTTTTTCCTCATTTACTCGTTTTCTCGTTTCCTCATTTACTCATTTCCTTGTTTCCTCACTTACTCGTTTCCTCATTTCCTTGTTTCCTCACTTACTCGTTTCCTCACTTACTCATTTCCTCGTTTTCTCGTTTCCTCATTTACTCATTTCCTTGTTTCCTCATTTACTCACTTCCTTGTTTCCTCACTTCCTCGTTTCCTCACTTCCTCGTTTCCTCATTTCCTCGTTTCCTCATTTCCTTGTATCCTCACTTACTCGTTTCCTAATTTCCTTGTTTCCTCACTTACTCGTTTCCTAATTTACTTGTTTCCTCATTTCCTCGTTTCCTAATTTACTTGTTTCCTCACTTACTCGTTTCCTAATTTACTTGTTTCCTCACTTACTCGTTTCCTAATTTCCTTGTTTTCTCGTTTCCTCGTTTCCTCATTTCCTCACTTCCTCATTTACTCACTTCCTTGTTTCCTCATTTCCTCACTTCCTCATTTCCTCGTTTCTTCATTTCCTCATTTACTCGTTTCCTTGTTTACTCATTTACTCGTTTCCTCGCTCCTCCAGCCTGTGGAAACCGATCAAAGAAAGCCATCCTGAAGGACATCTCAGTTCTCTAACTGCACCGTGAGGTATGAGGGAACAAGCATAGATGGATCCTTAGCTGCCTCTGAAATCCCACAATCCTGTGTGCTCCATTTCCTGAACGTTCAGCTGAAAAATAAAGATGGCGTCTGAAATTTCAGGTTGGTGGCCAGTTTGTGTGTAAAGTGCACATTTTGACCAATTTTTTCCCCCACTCTTGATGACATTTCTAGTGAGAAGTTAGTATTGTAGTAATTAAATATCGAGTTGGTTGTCACCAAAGCTCTCTGTTTTGTTATCGATCATTAAATCGTCACGCTGCCTCAGAAGTCTGTCTGAAATCAGTTTCGTGAGGATCTTCCCGAGGAGGTACGAGGGTCCACAGGTGTTTCCTATGCCGAAGTCTTTCCTGTCGCACACATATATTCTCCTCCCACGTCACATATATCACAATAATTACTTTTTGTTTGTTACATTTTTCATGAAATTTGTTTTATTGATGTTTCAATGTAATTTAAATTGGCATTTTTGATGATGATGGCTTTTTCTGTCAAGACTGTTTTTGAAAAACATTCAGATTGCACGCACACACACTCACTCACACTCACACACTAGTTGTTCAGGTTATACAAAATAAGAGGGGTCATAAAAATAGCATTGCAACGGAATAAACTGTTTCACATAACAGATGTTTATATGTAGTCCACAAGACAATAACTACATGAACCAGTGTACATTCACTGATGCTCAAGCAGGAATCATGATGCATGGGGGTGTAAACTTTTGCAATTGAATGATTGAGGTAAATTGTACTTATTTTGTAGTTTAACTTTGGAAGAGCAGATTTTATGCAAGTAAAACCATCATTGCAGAAACCTTCCTTTAGGGATGTCCTCATTTGTTCATCTGGTATAAAAATAAAGTTATAATAAAGTAATTAAAGTTTTTTTTTAACTTTTTGTGTGATGGGTAGGTTTAAGGGTAGGGTTAGTGTGTGTGTGTGTGTGTGTGTGTGTGTGTGTGATGGGTAGGTTTAGGGGTCGGGTTAGTGTGTGTGTGATGGGTAGGTTTAGGGGTTGGGTTATTGTGTGTGTGTGTGATGGGTAGGTTTAGGGGTTGGGTTATTGTGTGTGCGTGTGATGGGTAGGTTTAGGGGTCGGGTTAGTGTGTGTGTGTGACGGGTAGGTTTAGGGGTTGGGTTAGTGTGTGTGTGATGGGTAGGTTTAGGGGTCGGGTTAGTGTGTGTGTGATAGTTTAGGGGTTGGGTTATTATGTGTGTGTGATGGGTAGGTTTAGGGGTTGGGTTAGTGTGTGTGTGACGGGTAGGTTTAGGGGTTGGGTTAGTGTGTGTGTGATGGGTAGGTTTAGGGGTCGGGTTAGTGTGTGTGTGATAGTTTAGGGGTTGGGTTATTATGTGTGTGTGATGGGTAGGTTTAGGGGTCGGGTTAGTGTGTGTGTGTGTGTGTGTGTGACGGGTAGGTTTAGGGGTTGGGTTAGTGTGTGTGTGTGTGTGACGGGTAGGTTTAGGGGTTGGGTTGGTGTGTGTGTGTGTGTGACGGGTAGGTTTAGGGGTTGGGTTAGTGTGTGTGTGATGGGTAGGTTTAGGGGTCGGGTTAGTGTGTGTGTGATAGTTTAGGGGTTGGGTTATTATGTGTGTGTGATGGGTAGGTTTAGGGGTCGGGTTAGTGTGTGTGTGTGTGTGACGGGTAGGTTTAGGGGTTGGGTTAGTGTGTGTGTGATGGGTAGGTTTAGGGGTCGGGTTAGTGTGTGTGTGTGATGGGTAGGGTTAGTATAAGGGGACAGAATATACAGTTTGTACAGTATAAAAACCATTACATCTATGGAGAGTCCCCACAAAGATAGCGAGCCAGATGTGTGTGTGTGTGTGTGTGTGGTTCAGATATAAAGAGGTTGGGCTACATTAGTTTGACACACAGCTTTATATCAGTTGCTGCACACTCTCCCTCTGACGTCATCGCGCGTTATCAGCATCGCGTCAGACTAAAGCACTGATGACAATGATGAAGATGATGTAAACACACAAACTCACTCAGTGCTGAGACACACACACACGCGCTGACTCTCTTCTTCGGGTGAAGCACAGGTTGCCGCGGGTCAAGCAGATTATTGGGTAAATGGATTGTGACGTCAGGGTTTAGCACGCGTCGCGTTGCCTCGACGCACAGCAGACGCGCGCTCCTCCAGCACACACACACACACACACCAGCATGAGCCCGAGGACCGCGAGCTGAAAGCACGAACACCGCAGATCATGGCCGCGTTTCTGGAGGTAAGAGCCAAAAGCGTGCGATGCTGCGTTTAACGCGTCTCTAGAGATGCGCGTCAGATCAAGACTCCGCGTTTGAGGTGTGGTTCGCCACTGTGTGTAGCCTACACAAACTAGGAAATAATTCATATTTCTCATCAGGTCTATGTGATGAAAGTCTCAATGTACATAAATAGAACCGGGTTGCGCGAGCGGGTGTGTGTGTTGACAAGGACACGCCATTGGTTAGATCGGTTTAAAGTAATCATATATATATATACATATAACGTTACATACATATGTAGCTAAATAAGATAAATAAATAAACATAAATCAGCCATGATTTACTCACCCGCAAGTCTTCAGTAGAACAGGAAAGGAAGTTTGTTCTTTTCAATACAGTGAAAGCAAGAGGACTAGGCTACTGTCAAGCTCCAAAATGGATAAAATTACCATAAATGTAGTTTATATTATAAGACCGATGCGCTATATTGTAATTCTGCCTGAATTATCAACAAGCACGTGAAGACAATTTCTGATGACTGTGTGTGGAGATTCTGCTTATTATGAGTTATGGTCACATCAGCTCCATTGTCTATTATTAATAGTGAAGCTCAGCTCACACTGAAGACAGTCGAGCAACTTTCTGGTGGTCAAATTTCAGTGTTCAACTTAAAATCTTTTGCACTCGTGCACAATTCCAGATTGTGTGGATTCACTCTTAAAAATAAAGGTTATTTATCAGCATCAATGGTTCCATGAACAACTTTTAACATCAATGGAACCTTTCTATTCCACAAAAGGTTCATTTTAGGTTATTTCAAAGATTAAAACGTTCTTCTCACACACACACTGAAAGGTTCGTTGTGGAACCAGAATTGGTTCTGCGTTATAAAAAGACGTATTATAATAGAGTTTTGATCTGGCAGATATCCGATGACAGCAAGGGGCACGAACTGAGTCTCTTCTGTGTGCCGAAACACTACGAGGAGGATCTGGACAGTGTCATTATACCCAACGGCCTCATTAAGGACAGGTATGTGTAATCAGTACATGTGTGTCTTTAACTCTGAGTTGTATGGTTGTTGTGGTGACATTGGGAAGTGTTCATTTGTGTTGTGACCGGTGATTGCCCTGGATAGTAAAAGAGCCCTGTGTTCCCCCATAGGTTTAGTTAATGATGTTAGCGCAATAGCAGAGGCATGTGATTTGAATTGGCTTTCCCATTCATTTGTTTAACAAATTTCCCCATGAATCTCTTGACTGTCATTATTGGCATGGCTTCAGCCAGCTTTAATGAAAGCATTAATGTCAGAATACTCCAGCCTTCAGTTTTGATCTTCTCTGCAGGACTGAGCGCTTGGCCAGAGATATCGTTCGGGACATGGGCGGACATCATATCGTGGCTCTTTGCGTTCTGAAAGGAGGGTATAAGTTCTTCGCAGACCTGATGGATTACATCAAGACACTGAATCAAAACAGTGATAAGTCTGTGCCAATGACTGTGGATTTCATTAGGCTGAAGAGCTACTCGGTGAGTGCCAGGTCTACCGCAGTCATTCACTCCATCACTGAGCCTCACACAGTCATGTTTAACACTGACCAGAGTCTGCCTTATATTATTACATATGGAGCATTTTATTAGTAGCTTGTGCATTTGGCGTGTGCCTTATAAGAATGATAAGGGTTAAATTAAATACAACTTAAAGGTGCAGTAAGCGATTTCTGAGAAACGCTTTACAACACAGCGGGCGTGTTGCGGGAGGAGAGAGAGTGAGCCAATCAGCAGTAGGGGGCGTGTCCACATATGATGGGGGAGGAGAGAGAGTGAGCCAATCAGCAGTAGGGGGCGTGTCCACTCGTGATGGTGGAGGAGAGATAGTGAACCAATTAGCAGTAGGGGGCGTGTCCACTCATGGGGGAGGAGACAGAGCCAATCAGCAGTAGGGGAGAGAGAGTGAGCCAATCAGTAGTAGGGGGCGTGTCCACTCGTGATGGGAGAGGAGAGAGAGTGAACCAATCAGCAGTAGGGGGCATGTCCACATATGATGGGGGAGGAGAGAGAGTGAGCCAATCAGCAGTAGGGGGCATGTCCACATCTGATGGGGGAGGAGAGAGAGTGAGCCAATCAGTAGTAGGGGGCGTATCCACTCATGATGGGAGAGAGAGTGAGCCAATCAGCAGTAGGGGGCATGTCCACATATGATGGGGGAGGAGAGAGAGTGAGCCAATCAGCAGTAGGGGGCGTGTCCACTCGTGATGGGAGAGGAGAGAGAGTGAGCCAATCAGCAGTAGGGGGCATGTCCACATATGATGGGGGAGGAGAGAGAGAGAGAGCCAATCAGCAGTAGGGGGTGTGTCCACATATGATGGGGGAGGAGAGAGAGTGAGCCAATCAGCAGTAGGGGGTGTGTCCACATATGATGGGGGAGGAGAGATGGCTGAGAGACATTACAAAAGAGAGAATCTCAGAGGATATCACAGGTTACGATCAGGCGAGAGCTTTAGGATCCGCGTTAACATTAGAAAAGCTCTCCAGCGCTGGAGGGAAAGGCCTGAGAACGGACGCCAAGGTAAGGTTGTTTCTTCTCCATATGTGAGTTTACTACTGCTGATTGGTACATATGTGAGCTACTACATTGGTTTTACTGTGATTCGTAGAACTAAGATATGCTGTTGTTGTAATGTTAGCTCTAGTAACAGGACAGGTTTGAGTCACTGCTTGTCTGGAGCTGCAGGAGACTAACAACCAACTCTTGCTTGTATACTGTAGTTTACTGTAGTTTGTCATCTTCGCTTTATTTTTCACGAAGCATTATTTTACTACAGCAATGATAGAGACATCCACTCTTGAATCGTGTTTGTGCAGTTTGGGGGCGGAGCAATGAAGGGAGGGGCGTGTTTGTTTGGGTTGATCTGAATTCGCTCACTGCGCCTTTAAAGGAGCCGTTTGCCTACAAATGACAATTGTCATCATTTCTCACGTCACTCCAAACCTTCTGAGCAGCACAAAAGATATTTTGAAACACAATTAAACTGTTTTTTGTTCATTCAGTAATGGACAATTTTCATTGTGTGGAACACTGAGACAAAGATCTCCTTTTGACGGCCATTGCTCACTTTAAGAGTGTTTAAAGTTGCAAAGGAATGGAAGTTGTGACAGATCTTTTCGTGATGTGTAACGGGTTATTGAAATTAAAAAAATATAAAACATATATACATATATATGACAGTGCTGCCCACAAAAATGATGCAGATCTGAATGTAAGCTTGCAGTCGATTATAAGAAAGGGACAGAGTTTAAACTGAATAAATGACAGGAGAAGATCAAGTTATGACGTTTTAATTCAATTCTGAAAATTCTATCCATTTTCATACAGTATATTAGAATTGAGTGATGCCTGAATTCTTACTAGCTTTTAAAATGATTGAATTTTAGATTTAGTGTTTTCTGTTAAGACAAAATACTGTGTAATTTACTAGCATTTACCAATTTTTATAATTTAATGACCATAATATGGAAGTAATCATTGGCTTATCGGTATTGTATCCATAGTATAACTATCAGTTAATGCTACAGAAAAGTAGTTCCAGCTCAAAGGAATAATTCCACGCTTTAAAGCTCAAATAACACACAGTGTTTAGTGCAGTTAACTAAAGTCTGTCACATTACTGAGCGCATGTTGATCAGTCTTCAAACCTGTAACACTGACTGAAAGTGTTCATTTCTGATGTGATTTCCTCCAGAACGACCAGTCTACAAACTGTGTGAAGGTTATCGGAGGAGACGAGCTATCGGCTCTTTCTGGAAAAGTGAGTCTGAACCTTCCACACTCTTTTCTTTATTTTATACGGAGCAGTTTGTGTTCTTAAAAGAAGTCTCTTCTGTTCACCAAGGCTGCGTTTATCTGATCAAAAATACAGTAGAAACAGTGAAATATTGTTACACTGTAAATCAGCTGTTTTCTGTGTGAATTTATAATAAAGTGTAATTTATTCCTGTGATCAAACTTACTCCAGTCTTCAGTGTCACATGATCCTTCACAAATCATTATCATGATGATCTGATGATCAAGAAACATTTATGATTATTATCAATGTTGAAAACGGTTCATGTGCTTCAGATTTTAGTGGAAACTGATAAAACATTTTCTGGATTTGATGGATAGAAAAAATCATTTTTTGTAACATTATAATGTCTTTACGGTCACTTTTGATCAGTTTAATGCATCATTGCTGAAGCAGACGTATAAATTAATAAATTGTACTGAGCACAAACTTTTGAACAGTCGTGTAAATGCTTTTTGAAATGTGGTCTGATTGTTAGTTTGTCTTCTTTCTCTCCTCACAGAATGTGCTCATAGTTGAGGTGAGGTTCAGGTTTTGCTATAGTTCATGTCATGTGACACGTGTGCTGTGAGAAACAGATGCTGAATCCTCTTTTGTGCCTCAGGACATTGTCGAGACGGGAAGAACTATGGAAACGCTGCTCAAACTATTAAATGAATACCATCCTAAAATGGTGAAAGTTGTCAGGTGAGGCGGAAACATCTGAGGTGCAAATCGAGAGAATAGTCGTCTTCTAAACATATTTTAGACATGCGTGTATTCAGTACATTTAACATTTAATGCCAGTTCACACCAAAGATGATAACTATAATTATAATGATAAAGGTATAGTCGTTTTAAATATAAAATAATAGAGTTACACAGCTTTAACGATAACGGCACACAGGAACGATATCATTAGAATCACTTTCAGAACGATTTTATCCAGCTGATGATGAACGCTAAAACACTGACAGCCAATCAGAATCAGTCCTGCTTTAACGAGCTCGAGCATTTAAAGAGACAGACGACAATCCTGAATAAATGAACGTTATCGTCCGCTAGTTTCGATGCTCATATAGTTCTCGTTCTTGGTGTGAATGGGTCTTTAAATATGTTTCTTAACCTCTTAAGTGTCACCGGCCCACCGGTGGGCCCAAAATCATTACATATTTAAAACAGTAATATCCTATAATAAACATAAACTAATCTTGACAAACTATATATCATTTGAAAGCTTACAAACTCTAGTTTTCATATTTGGTGAATGATTTTCAAAATAAATTAGAGAGGAGCTGTAATTTATCAATTTGCAACAAGAATATTTTCATATTCCAAAGGCGTGTTCAGACCTTTATTTTGAAATAGCAATGAACATGAAAAATCATGAAAGAATGGTTGAAACCTCAGTTTGTTTTCATGCCAAGAGTTCAAAAGATATCATCCATTCAATTATTTTAGAAAAAAAGATATTAAAATATTTTTAATAACACATATGGAAATGGAGGCGCCCTTATATGGGCAGTAATGGAGTCTGGTTGTCACCTTGTGAAAATGTTTGGTACTGCGCCCAAACAAAATCTCACTGAAAGCTCATTTTTTGAGATATCAACCTAAAATTTGAATCACAACTTATTCAGATTTTTGGCTTTGATTTTCTAGCAGTTTTAGGGTCGGCCAGGTTTTAAAAATATATATTTTATATAAAATATGAATAATTAAATTGTTTACATTGTACATTTCCATAAACTTCATAAACTTTTTTTTTGATTCACTTTCTTAATTTATTTCACTTCAACAAAAATCTGCCAAATGTCTTCTTTAAAACAAGACCAATTTTACGTCTATACTCCAAAGCATTCTTTAATTACAACCATTTAAAGTCGAAATGTGCATTTTCATGTATATTTTAAAAAGGGGGGTGACACTTAAAGGGTTAATGGTTAAATGTCTTCTTACTGGGCATTAGTGTTTAAAATAAGATTGTTGTTTATTCAAACGTCCTTCTTTTTATCTAATATATATCCCACAATACTGAGTTCAGTGTCGTTTCTTTGCAGTTTACTGGTGAAAACAAGTAGAGGTAACTGCAGCCTGGAGCAATGGGCGTGCCACGAGGTCGGAAAGGAATGGGGCGTGCCAGGAGGAACGGGGCGTGTCGTGAGGTCTTTACAATTGGACGCGAAAGCTTCCTGATCCGCATAAAAGCGAGCCATATACTTAATCACTTTTGGCCAACAAACAATTATACAAGACCAAATACATTTCTTTCACTGTGAAAATAGCAATAATGATATTGAGAATACATTCTCAAATTTAGGGCGCGGGTTACATGACGTCATCACCACCGCGACTTTTTTTAAATCATTAAAAAACAAATTAAATTATTATTTTAAAGATAAAAATGTCTTCTGACATTATCAAAGTCATACTAGTTTTGTACGTTCATTTTAAAGTACATACAAACTAATAGTAATGTTATTTTTATAATAATGGTACAGCAAATGTTTTTGCTGTAGGCTATAAAAGCATACATAGGCTATATACGTGTTTGATCAAACACTCACCATATAATTATAAAATGAAGTAAAAACGGTTTAATAAACTTCTTTTAAGTGACATTAATCAATTAAGCAAAACAAACACCATTTTATCCAAAAACATTTATTCAGTTGTCATTTTTACAATTAATTCTTTTGAAACGTCAATTGAATTTGCCATCAAAGGCTTGTGTTCTAAGTCAAAACTCATTCCTTCACTGATTCATACTATAGTAGCAACTGTCCGCACAAATGAACAGTCTAAAAACTCAAATGGTGTCTTAAGAATAAAAAATAAAAAATTAAATTATATGGCGTCATTTGAACCTTTCATATAAACAAAGTTAATAAATTTCAGAAGTTTTAAAGCTGTTAAGATAATTGAAAATCTTTTGTCCAGAAATTTGCATGTCAGGTTGGCACAACTGCAAACATGGTTATTTTATTATGGTAATTACAGTATACATGATATAATTCATCGTTCAGAGGAGCCTTAATGATGAGTGAAAAGAGTTGTAGATCTCTCTAATACTGGTAAAAACTGCTTTCAAGTATGGGTAGGTTGGTACACTTTCCATATCAGTTGAATTTAAACACTTAGAAATGTTTACAACTGAAAATTGTTTAAATTTCAAAAAGTCAAAGTTAATGACTCAAAAATATAAAAAAAACAAATAAAATAAATAAAAACTAATAAAACATCAGTTTTGAAAAGATTTTGAGATTTAAAAAAAAAAAAAATTTGAAGGTTTATTTGTCAATTACACACACACACACACACATATATATACACATTATATACAGTACCAGTCAAAAGTTTGGAAACACTACTATTTTTAATGCTTTTGAAAGAAGTCTCTTATGCTCATCAAGCCTGCAGTTAAAAACAAAAAAAACAGTAATATTATGAAATATTATTACAATTTAAAATAATGGTTCTCTTTTTTAATATACTTTAAAATGTAATTTATTTTTGTGATGCAAAGCTGAATTTTCATCAGCAAGTACTCCAGTCTTTGGTGTCTTATGATCCTTCAGAAATCATTCTAATATGATGATTTGATACTCAGTTATTATCAATGATGGAAACAGTTGTGCTGTTTAATATATTTTTTTGGAATACTTTTTTCAGGATTCATTGATGAGTAAAACGTTAACAGCATTTATTCATAAAAACAGCATTTATTCAAAATAAAAACATTTCTAACACTATAAATCGCTACCATCACCTTTTATCAATTTAACGCATCCTTGTTGAATTAAAGTACTAATTTCTTTAAAAAAAATAGTTATTGTTCCCAAACTTTTGAACGGTAGTGTATATTGTTACAAAAGATTTCTATTCTAAATAAATACAGTTCTTTTTAACTTTTTATTCATCAAATAATCCTGAAAAAAGTATCTCAGGTTATAAAAAAATATTAAGCAGCACAACTGTTTCCAACATTGATCATAAATCAGCATATTAGAATGATTTCTGAAGGATCATAAGACACCAAAGACTGGAGTACTTGCTGATGAAAATTCAGCTTTGCATCACAAAAATAAATTACATTTTAAAGTATATTAAAAAAGAGAACCATTATTTTAAATTGTAATAATATTTCATAATATTACTGTTTTTTTTTTTGTTGTTGTTTTTTTTTGTTTTTAACTGCAGGCTTGACGAGCATAAGAGACTTCTTTCAAAAGCATTAAAAATAGTAGTGTTTCCAAACTTTTGACTGGTACTGTACATATACATATATATATATATATATATATATATATATATATATATATGTAGCATTGATTTAGCACAATGGGATTTTATAAATGTCTAATAATGTCTATAAATGTCTCATAAACTGCACGTCAAGCATGTTGTCTGTCATTTCCTCTATGTTGTTCTTGTAGTGTCCGACACAGATGAGTAAATATGCTCGAGTCAGCAGGAGCAGTCTAAATAGAAGAACTAAAGATTTTATGCTGTATTGTGCACTAATCATACTTGGGTGCATCTGAACTTTTTCACAAAGACCAACACTGGGAAGTTTAATGTTTATTAAAAATAAGGAGCAAGGAAAGTCTTGTAAAATCCAAGGAGCTGAAACTGAAGTCTTCAGGATCCACTGAATCCCTTTCTGCTTCTTGTGTTGAAAGAGATAAAGGAGACAAAAATGGGACAAATTATAGTAGCATATATTACATGTTGTGGTATTTAGTATTATTTCCCATTTAGTCTAGTGTGATTTGTTTTTGTAAATGGCTTGCTGCTTTTAAGCATTGTT
This sequence comes from Rutilus rutilus, assembly GCA_021464565.1. Taxonomy (NCBI): domain Eukaryota; kingdom Metazoa; phylum Chordata; class Actinopteri; order Cypriniformes; family Leuciscidae; genus Rutilus; species Rutilus rutilus. The sequence goes on along the minus strand of JAJAQA010000022.1, from coordinate 27,471,871 downwards.
TTTAATCTCACGAATAAACTTCCATTTCCCTTTTCCATCAATCCAAAAATCAGCTGAGCTGAAACATAATATAGACAGGTAGCTTACAGAAACACAGTGCCTAAAAAACTCCACCCATACGTTTTTGTTACTCAAATATGCAATCTAAAATAATGATTTTTTTTTGTTATTGCACATTTAATGAGAAATGAAATGGATACTCATTTTATCACTTCCCTATCACACTCCCATATTTTATATTTGACACCTGTTTAGAAGCCTTTACCTCTTATTACACAACAAAGGATACAAATGCATTAATAGAACGGTTTTAACCATTAATAGGCTGTTCGTGGTTTGTTATGCACTACTAACTTTATCCAGTGACCTTTCTTTTATCTGATAACGTCCCCTAAAACTACTAATTTAGAGAGCAATAGTAAACTAGCATGCTTTAATACACAAGTTAATTTGATTCAGATGTACTGATAATATACAATCTTATTCTTTAAACGTCTTACCTTTTAAAAGTGCATCTCAAACGGTCTGTTCTACCGCGCTGCTGCTGCTTTCGGAAAATATTGAGAGGCTCCACAAGCCGCCATTGCTGTGTCGCAACTTCTCTCTATGGCTCTGACTCTGTCCAGGAGGAAACTCCTTTGACCAATGAGAAACCTCCTGCCACGCCCCTACCTCCTGCCACGCCCCAACCTCTTGCCACGCCCATTGCTCCAAGCTGCAGCTACCCCTGTCTCGGTGAAAAGGACACCCAGGAGCTCAGGATACCGTCCCGACTGTGAGTTGTGTTTCTCATCGTGGGTTTGTATTGGATATTATGATCATTTTGTGCTTAATCCACATCACTCGGAGAAATAAAACACCCTGCGTTTACGTCGGACACATTAGACACGCACTCAACGCTCATCTGTTACGCAATGCTTTTAGACCGAAAGCTGATAAGCTCTTTATATCCATCCATCCTCGAGCACAAACGTCTCTCTCTCTCTCGCTCTTGACTTCCACTGTCGAGCTGAAGTGTGTGTTATCATGAAGACGAGGAGTCCTCACACTCGCTCCTGTACTGCTCTGCTGATGTCCTCTATGCAGGACACGAGGGCTGTTCACACGCTGATGATAAACTGCGACTACTGTAGAAAAATGAATGGAATCGTAATCGTTGACGTCAAAGGTTGAGTGTCAAATCAGACACGTGACAGTTCGCCTGGACACAACACTCACTAGATTACATTAAATAAATATGGGTGCGCAATGCAGGACCTGTCAAGAACATATGTAAACCCATTATATATATATACACATACATACATGCATACATACACTACTGGTTAAAAGGTTTAGATCGGTAAGATTTATTTATGTTTTTAAAAGTCTCTTCTGCTCACCAAGGCTGCATTTATTTGATAAAAAAAAAACAAAAAAAACAACAACAGTAATATTGTGAAATATTATGACAATTTAAAATGACTTTTCTATTTTAATATATTTTAAAATGTAATTTATTCCTGTGATCAAAGCTGAATGTTCAGCATCATTACTCCAGTCTTCAGTGTCACATGATCCTTCAGAAATCGTTCTCATTATATGATGATTTGATGCTCAAGAAACATTCGTTATTATTTTCAATGTTGAAAACGGTTGTGTACAAATTATTTTCAAAATTCTTTGATGAATAGAAAGTTCAAAAGAACAGCATTTATTTAAAATAATATAAATGTCTTTACTGTAAGTTACTTTTGATCAGTTTAACTCATCCTTGATGAATAAAAGTATTGATTTATTTTATTTATTTCCCCCAAAAATAAAAGTAAAATTCTTACTGACCCCAAACTTTTGAACGGTAGTGTTTAATGTTACAAAAGCTTTAGATTTCAGATAAATGCTGTTCTTTTGAACTTTCTATTCATCATAGCATCATGAAAAAAAAAAAAAAACTGTTTTCAACATTGATAATCATAAATGTTTCTTGATCATCAAATCATCATATTAGAGTGATTTCTGAAGGATCATGTGACACTGAAGACTGGAGTAATGATGCTGAAAATACAGCTTTGATCACAGGAATAAATTACACTTTACTGTATATTCACATAGAAAACAGCTGATTTACATTATACTAATATTTCACAATTTTACTGTTTTTGTTTGTATTTTTAATCAAATAAATGCAGCCTTGGTGAGCAGAAGAGACTTCTTTTAAAAACATTAAAAATCTTACCGATCTAAAACTTTTGACCGGTAGTGTGTGTATGTGTATATATATATATATTATAATTTTTTTTAATATATTTTTTGGAATGTGCTTAATGTGCTGAAAATAATGCGTAACATCTTAGTTTTCTTCTTGCTGAATATACTTTAGTTTCCCCCTCTCTTCGCATGCATGTTTAAATGTCTTGTATTCTTCTTTCAGACACTGGATTTGAAGTTCCTGACAAGTTCCTGGTGGGATATGCTTTAGACTACAATGAATATTTCAGGGATTTGAGTGTGAGTGTTTAGTCCTGTTCCTTTCTGGTTTAACGTTTTAAATGCACAATGCATAACCAGTCAGTCTGTCTGACCAGTCTCTCTGTTTCTCTTTATATCTTTCAGCATATCTGTATATTAAGTGAAAGCGCGAAAGAGAAATATAAAGTATGATACGACACCGAGTGCCGGATGCACCGACACAAAGATCACTGTGAACCTTTCTTCTGATTGTGAACTTATGTTTGATCATGCCATCTGAAATGAATAATGAACTCCTGAAACACAGATTCCCAAAGATAAATGCGAGAGAGAAAATGTTTTTTGTTAAGAATAGTTGATAGTTAATCTCATTTTAAGTGTGATTTACTGCTGAAGATGATGGGACTTGCCATACACTTTCTGATTGTTTGACCTGAGGCCTTAGATTAACTGATTTCATGTTGATTTTATGTTTTAAGTTTGGGTTCAGAGCTCAGAGGTGGTGAAGTTACTCATTGTTAGCTAGTTATTGTCATTAATTATATATTATCTAGATTTTGACTCCAGAATATACGCACACACTGAAACTGAGAAAATTGTTTTGCAGCTGTCATGAAAGATTTGCTATGATTATTATTATTTTTTGGATCACCACATAAAATAACACTGACAATGATATTATTATCATTATTATTAGTATTATTATTATCTGTCCTGGTTGTTTTCTATGCATGTTAATGTGAAAACTGTCCAATAAGATGAGGTGTATGATTGTGTGAGTAATATTTACATGTATACTGTCACCAAAACTCTGCAAATTGCTGAAGAGAGCTGTTATGAAAGAGAAAAAAAGTCACTTAAAGGAAACTAAGCAATAAAGTAATGTACAAAGGTCTATGCGTTTTTATTTTTTATGAGTTTTCAAATCGACATTTATTTAAACAAAGCTAATGGTCATTATGGGGGAAACAATCTCAAATGTGAGTTAAATGTCATGTGTTGTTTCGTGTTGTGAGTTTTAATATCTATTGTACCTCAAGTAAATAAGTGTTGACTAACCATTAGGAGAAAGTCGAAGTCTTGTTTGAAGCGTTAATGGCCGTTAATTAATATTGTACGAAAGTTTGCAACAAAGTCCAGTCGGCGCTCAAAAGGCTCACAAATATCTGTGAAATATCACGACGGCTTTTTATCTTACTAATATTTATTTGCAGGCTAAGTCGTTTTGTTTAAATCTATTAATTACAACGATTTGTACATGAGACAGAAGGGAAATGTCCATAACATTATTAAGAAGGCAATCAAAAAACCTTTGGCTGTAATCGTAAAGACTGATTGGTCCATCCTGATCAACGCTGAGAAAAGTAACGGGTACCACGTGACATGTGCTACGTTTGTGATTTTTTTCATTGAATACCGTTGAGACCAGAAAAACTCCACATGTTGTTGATTTGAGATTTTAGGAGAATTTATTAATCTTTAAGTTCTTTTTTTTTAAAACAAGACCACTGTATTTTCATTTGTTTGGAAAAATTAAAACATATCACTCTTTTTGCAAAGATAAATCCTAAAGGTAAATTATTATTTTACGAGTGGATAAATTAGACAAATAAACTTTAATATAAGCCACAAGTAAATAAAATAAAGTTTTTATTTAAATACATCGCACCTGGCCAATCAGAGACGTTCAGGTCGCTAAGACCCGCCCACTTGCGTGACGCAATGTTGTGTTTCCGGAAGTGGTCCAGCCGGATTATCGCAACGTGAATTTGCTGTTACGGAAATTTCATTGAGAAGTTGAATGAGATATTTTATTTGAAAACAATCATTCCGCGATGGCAGCTCTTAAATACGCCGGAATGGATGATACAGACAGTGAAGACGAGCTTCCTCCCGGCTGGGAAGAGAGATCCACGACAGACGGATGGGTTTATTATGCCAAGTGAGTGTTTGAGACGAGCGCGCGCGTTCACACTGTTCGTCAGTGCTAATAATGACTGTATAGAGTATCAGTGATGAGATTTATACAAGCACTGACAGACACATGATATTGTCATAACTCGTTTCAGCCATGAGGAAATGAAGACTCAGTGGGAGCATCCCAAAACTGGGAAGAAGAAGCGCTGTGCTGGAGGTTTGAGGATTGATTTATGAACAATAACTGATCATCTCAACGTCATAACTGTATTAAAATATGTCATCGCCATTAATACACTCTAATGAAGTGTGCAGAGCTTTCAGAAGAGAGTTTTGATATGCAATGAGGATAAATCAATGATTAAGTCACTTATTTATTGTATTTTCCAGCTTTGCCATATGGATGGGAGCAAGAGACCGATGATAAAGGCCAGATCATCTATGTTGAGTGAGTTATATTATAATATCAGTCATATTATATATTATAGTTTCCCTTCAGACAGATTTGTCTCTCAGCTTTTAGGCTAATTAATAATAAATTAATTGGTAACACTATTCAATAAGGTTTCATTCAATAACATAAACTAACATTGAGCAATACATTTTTATGATGCATTATTTATTAATCTTTGTTAATGATTAGTAATAAAACACAGCTGTTCATGTTAGCTCAATTCAGTAAAATAATAAATAAACAAAGACAGCCTTTTGATTTTAATAATGTATTAGTAAATGTTGAAATTAACATTAACTGAGATAATAAAATTCTTTAGAAATATTGTTCATGTTTACTAATGTATTTCACTTATGAAACCTTTAAAAAAAGCGTTACAAACTAATTTTAATACACTTGACAAATAAATTTTTAGATAAATGCACACTAAATATTTTAAACATTTTCTTCCTGACTAAATTAAACTTGAACACAAGGAAATACATACAGAGATAAGTACAGAAATAAATGAACAAACAAATAATATAAAGTTTTTAGACGTCAAATAAATAAAGAGAAGTTTTTAGAAGTTATTTTATAGTTATGTTTGTATATTTAATTATAATATTTTATATATAATAAAATGGATTATAATATACAGAATATGGTATTTTTTCAGAAAAAAGACAGTCATAAAAAGTCATAGAGGAAACTCTGGTGATCTGGACAATAACTCACACCAGAATAATAATGACAGTAATAAACTTCGATACAAGTTAAAATAGAGGAGTTTTTATTTATATCCAATCAGAGACGTTCAGGATGCTAAGCCCCGCCCATTTCACAACCACATTTGTTTAATTATAATTTTGTTCAGCACGTTTTCTTTGTGATAAGATGTTATATGAAGCAGTCTACTGCACTGGTGTTGTGTAACTGTGTGTTGTGCTGCTGAACTCTCCTCTCAGCCACATCAACAAGCGGCGCACGTACTTCGACCCGCGGCAGGCCTTCACCGTGGAGGACGTGCAGCTGAAGCCCAAGCGCTTCGACGGGAACAGCTCGGCTCTGGAGGTGCTGCACGGCCGAGACCTGTCCGACCGCCTGGTGCTCGTCACGGGGGCCAACAGCGGCATCGGTGAGTCAGGCCGCATCACAGCCGAGTCACAGCCACATCACAGCCACGTCACAGCCGCGTTTAAACCCTTTAAACATCACAGACGCATCACAGCCGCGTCACAGCCGTGTTTAAACCCTTTAAACATCACAGCTGCGTCACAGCCGTGTCACAGCCGTGTTTAAACCCTTTAAACGTCACAGCCGCGTCACAGCCGCGTCACAGCCGTGTTTAAACCCTTTAAACGTCACAGCCGCGTCACAGCCGCATCACAGCCGCGTCACAGCCGTGTTTAAACCCTTTAAACATCACAGCCGCCATCACAGCCGCCATCACAGCCGCATCACAGCCGTGTTTAAACCCTTTAAACTTCACAGCCGCGTCACAGCCATGTTTAAACCCTTTAAACATTACAGCCGCCATCACAGCCGCGTCACAGCCGTGTTTAAACCCTTTAAACATTACAGCCGCCATCACAGCCACATCACAGCCGTGTTTAAACAGCCGCCATCACAGCCGCATCACAACTGTTTAAACCCTTTAAACATTACAGCCGCCATCACAGCCGCCATCACAGCCGCATCACAGCCGTGTTTAAACCCTTTAAACATCACAGCCGCATCACACCTGTTTAAACCCTTTAAACATCACAGGTGCATCACAGCCGCGTCACAGCCGTGTTTAAACCCTTTAAACATCACAGCCGCCATCACAGCCGCATCACAGCTGTTTAAACCCTTTAAACATCACAGGCGCATCACAGCCGCGTCACAGCCGTGTTTAAACCCTTTAAACATCACAGCCGCATCACAGCTGTTTAAACCCTTTAAACATCACAGGCGCATCACAGCCGCGTCACAGCCGTGTTTAAACCCTTTAAACGTCACAGCCGCATCACAGCTGTTTAAACCCTTTAAACGTCACAGCCGCGTCACAGCCGCGTCACAGCCGCGTCACAGCCGTGTTTAAACCCTTTAAACATCACAGCCGCCATCACAGCCGCATCACAGCTGTTTAAACCCTTTAAACGTCACAGCCGTGTTTAAACCCTTTAAACGTCACAGCCGCATCACAGCTGTTTAAATCCTTTAAACGTCACAGCCGCGTCACAGCCGCATCACAGCCGCATCTCAGCTGTTTAAACCCTTTAAACATCACAGCCGCATCACAGCTGTTTAAACCCTTTAAACGTCACAGCCGCATCACAGCTGTTTAAACCCTTTAAACGTCACAGCCGCGTCACAGCCGCGTCACAGCCGTGTTTAAACCCTTTAAACATCACAGCCGCCATCACAGCCGCATCACAGCTGTTTAAACCCTTTAAACGTCACAGCCGTGTTTAAACCCTTTAAACGTCACAGCCGCATCACAGCTGTTTAAACCCTTTAAACGTCACAGCCGCGTCACAGCCGCGTCACAGCCGCGTCACAGCCGCATCACAGCCGCATCACAGCTGTTTAAACCCTTTAAACGTCACAGCCGCGTCACAGCCGCATCACAGCCGCGTCACAGCCGTGTTTAAACCCTTTAAACATCACAGCCGCCATCACAGCCGCATCACAGCTGTTTAAACCCTTTAAACGTCACAGCCGCATCACAGCTGTTTAAACCCTTTAAACGTCACAGCCGCGTCACAGCCGCATCACAGCCGCGTCACAGCCGTGTTTAAACCCTTTAAACATCACAGCCGCCATCACAGCCACGTCACAGCCGTGTTTAAACCCTTTAAACATCACAGCCGCATCACAGCCTTTAAAGGGGTGGTATAATGCTCTTTTCACAAGATGTTAAATAAGTCTCTGAAGTCCCCAGAGTGTGTGAGTGAAGTTTTAGCTGAAAATACCCCACAGATATTTTTACACAGCATGTTAAAATTGTCACTTTTTGAGTGTGAGCAAAAACGCACTTTTTCCTGTCTGTCCCTTTAAATGCAAATGAGCTCCTGCTCCCTGCACAGGGGGCGGAGCTTAAAGAGCTTCAGGAGCTCCTGTGTGTGTGTGTGTGTGCAGACACACTGAAATTTCTTAGCCTTTTATGTTCAAACCGGAGTCGGATAGTGATGGAGAGACTCAAGAAGAAGAAGTGACAACATGTAGAAGCAACAGGACGTTTCTGAATGTTTAGTTGATGAATTTATGCAGCTGATGTGGAGTTAACTACCTTCCAGTCATTGATTAGCATATTCTGTCATGATCATCTATAAATCCCGGGGGCGGGGCTTATGTAAATTTTAGGTTTAGTGATCGTTAGCTCGTTGTAGTCCCTACCAGCCGTTTGTTGTAGTCCTTAAAAAGCTATTTATTTTAAAGAAAATCTCCCTTTGCTTTGAACTTTGAGCGTTGTAACTTCACAGATGTTGTTTATGCTCAAACAGCAACATTACACACTAACTAAAGCTAGAAAAGTCAAATCATAATCAACCAGCCCTTTAAACACCAGCACAGGCTGAGCGGTGCAGTGCAGGGTTTGTCCAGCAGGAGGCGCTACAGGATCAGTTATTTGCTCTCAGTCAACATTAGCCCTGATATGAGCAGACAAATGAATGTTATTGTGAATATTTAATAATTCATCTGAAGAATTATCAAAGCAACTTCAGACATGTAATAATTCAACACCGTTATGATAGGAGTCCTCACATCTGTGTTATTAATTACTTTAAAAAAGAAAGAAAATTCAGCCGAACAGAAGCACATATTTCAGTCAGTGCATTAATGACATGAGATGCTGTTTCACTGGTGGATTCTGGTGTTATCTTTACGTTTATTTGATTTTACTTTACTTGTATACAACTATAATTACTTAAGAAATAAATTTCTTGTTATTCAAGAAGAATGCATTAAGTTAATCAAAAGTGACAGTGAAGACATTTATAAAGTTACAGAAGATTCTATTTCAAATAAATAATGTTCTTTTGAACTTTCGATTCATCAGATATTCCTGTAAAGTGTAAAGCATCACAGTTTCCACGAAAACATGAATCAGCTCAACTGATTTTAGCATAAATAATAATCATAAATGTTTCTTGATCATCATTAAAATGATTTTTGAAGGATCTGAAGATTTTAATGATGCTGAAAATTCAGCTTTTGATCACAGGAATAAATTACACTTTACTATATATTCACATAATAGTAATACAATTTTTATGTTCAGTTTTCATTTTAATTTAAGTTTGTTTTAGTAATTTTTAATGCTTTTGTCATCATTATAATTATATATATATAGCTTTATTTTTATTTTTAGTATTTTTTTTTTACTTGCGTTTAATAACTTGTCAACTAACTGGAATAAGTTTTCCATTAAAACATTTATTTCAGCCTAATTTCAATTAATTTTTTAAATTTTTTAATTTAACAATATCAACAGTGCTGGCAATATTTGACAGTATTACAGTTATTACTGTATGTTCATCTGGCTTCAGCATTTGGAGTCTGAGAGGGGAATATAGTCCAGAGAAAAAAACAAAAACAAATGATGAATATTATAGTTCATATTCACATTTGAGTTTTGAGATTTATGTACTTTTAATGTACATCCGTCATTCATGCCACATAATGTTATTCAGTTATTTAATACTTCACCAGATTACTTAATAATAATGGCTTGGCCTTCCTGTAAATCTGAACATGTCTGTCTTACAGCACGTGACATATATTACACAGTGCTAATGATGAGTATGAGCAGTTATGGGTGCGTGATGATGATGTCAGTAGTCGTGGCGTGTGATGAACACTAGAGGGCAGAGGAGCTCTGTCTGTCACTCATCAGCGCTACAGCACTGGAGAACAAACAGATATTACATGATCATAATCAATGTGCCGCAGTCACGCAGAAATATGAACAACACTGTTCTCATGATAGAGCTGAAGAGGGGATATTACGTGATGATCGTTATGATGTATGACTGTTAATTTGGTCAATATATTAGTTATTTTTTTAAAACTACTAATTTATTTCAAATATTTGAAACGTTAAAAAAGTGTGTGTTCATGAGTGTGTGTGTGTGTTCATGAGTGTGTGTGTGTGTGTTCATGAGTGTGTGTTCATGAGTGTGTGTGTGTGTTCATGAGTGTGTGTGTTCATGAGTGTGTGTGTGTGTTCATGAGTGTGTGTTCATGAGTGTGTGTCTCTTTCAGATATTTGAAACGTTAAATGGCAGTTGGTCAGATTTGCACATAATTCATGTTATTATACACGTTTATATTGCATTTATTTAACGAACAGCCGCTTCTTGCTGAATATCTGTGGATTGTTTATGTGAGCTTGACACGAGTGTTTATCACTCACTGTGTAAATTACACAATAGATTATTATATCACCAAACAATAGTTGTGTAAGTAAGACACTGGTGATTATGAGTTGTGCTGTTATAATAATGATCTGATGTCTGAGAGCATAAGCAGTGCAACGTCTGAGCAGCATCTGATCATAACCGCTCGTTCCAGCAGGAGGTGTGTGTGTGTGTGTGAGTGAGTGAGTGTGAGAGTGTGTGTGTGTTTGTGTGTGTGTGTGTGAGTGTGTGTGTGAGTGTGTGTGTGTGTGTGTGTGTGTGTGTGTGTGTGAGTGTGTGTGTGTGAGTGTGTGTGGGTGAGTGTGTGGGTGAGTGTGTGTGGGTGAGTGTGTGTGAGTGTGTGTGAGTGTGTGTTTGTGTGAGAGTGTGTGTGTGAGAGTGTGTGTGTGAGAGTGTGTGTGTGAGAGTGTGTGTGTGAGAGTGTGTGTGTGAGAGTGTGTGTGTGAGAGAGTGTGTGTGTGAGAGTGTGTGTGTGTGAGAGTGTGTGTGTGAGAGTGTGTGTGTGAGAGTGTGTGTGTGTGTGTGTGTGAGTGTGTGTGTGAGTGAGTGTGTGTGAGTGCGTGCGAGTGTGTGAGTGTGTGAGTGTGTTTATGAGTATGTGTGTGTGTGTGTGTGTTTATGAGTGTGTGAGTGTGTTTATGAGTGTGTGAGTGTGTTTATGAGTGTGTGTGTGTGTGTTTATGAGTGTGTGTTTATGAGTGTGTGAGTGTGTTTATGAGTGTGTGAGTGTGTGTTTATGAGTATGTGTATGTGTTTATGAGTGTGAGTGTGTGTTTATGTGTGTGTTTATGAATGTGTGTGTGTGTTTATGAGTGTGTGTGTTTGTGTGTCTGTGTGTGTTTATGAGTGTGTGTGTGTGTTTCATGAGTGTGTCTCTGGGTTTACACCTGTACCTGTAACACTGATCCTGCGCTATGTGTTTATGAGTGTGTGTGTGTGTTTATGTGTGTGTGTGTGTGTGTGTGTGTGTGTGTTTATGAGTATGTGTATGTGTTTATGAGTGTGAGTGTGTGTTTATGTGTGTGTTTATGAATGTGTGTGTGTGTTTATGAGTGTGTGTGTGTGTGTGTCTATGAGTGTGTCTGTTTAATGAGTGTGTGTCTCTGGGTTTACACCTGTACCTGTAACACTGATCCTGCGCTATGTGTTTATGAGTGTGTGTGTGTTTATGTGTATGTGTGTGTTTATGAGTGTGTGTGTGTTTATGTGTATGTGTGTGTTTATGAGTGTGTGTGTTTCATGTGTGTGTGTCTCTGGGTTTACACCTGTACCTGTAACATTGATCCTGCACTGTGTTTATGAGTGTGTGTGTGTGTGTTTATGAGTGTGTATGTGTGTCTCATGAGTGTGTGTGTGTGTGGGTTTACACCTGTACCTGTAACACTGATCCTGCGCTGTGTGTTTATGAGTGTATGAGTGTATGAGTGTGTGTGTATGAGTGTGTGTGTGTGTGTCTCTGGGTTCACACCTGTACCTGTAACATTGATCCTGCGCTGTGTGTTTATGAGTGTATGAGTGTGTGTATGTATGAGTGTGTGTGTGTGTGTGTGTGTGTGTGTCTCTGGGTTCACACCTGTACCTGTAACATTGATCCTGCGCTGTGTGTTTATGAGTGTATGTGTGTATGAGTGTGTGTATGAGTGTGTGTATGAGTGTGTGTATGAGTGTGTGTATGAGTGTGTGTATGAGTGTGTGTATGAGTGTGTGTATGTATGAGTGTGTGTGTGTGTGTGTGATTCTGGGTTCACACCTGTACCTGTAACATTGATCCTGCGCTGTGTGTTTATGAGTGTATGTGTGTATGAGTGTGTGTATGAGTGTGTGTATGAGTGTGTGTATGAGTGTGTGTATGAGTGTGTGTATGAGTGTGTGTATGAGTGTGTGTATGAGTGTGTGTATGAGTGTGTGTGTGTGTGTGTGTGTCTCTGGGTTCACACCTGTACCTGTAACATTGATCCTGCGCTGTGTGTTTGACCTCGACTGATGCCTCCCATTCATTCCCATTAGCCACTCGCACGCTCTCCTTAATTCTCCACTATTGAACCAACTAGAAGTTATTTACCGTCTCGAGCGCCGTCACTTCACCTGATCTGAGACCTGCTGCTACACACAATATTACACAGCAATTACTCTTATTGGACTATTTCATTTTGTTTATTTATAATAATTATTTTTCTTATGCATCTCTTAAATATATATTTAACATTGAGACCTCAGAGAATTAAACACACTCGCTGGCGAATTGTCTATTATAAAGAAACCGTTACCATGTACGAAATAAAGAAAATCAGAGATATTCAAATTTGACAGTTTTTCTCCCAGTTTTGTCATAATTTTTTATTTTGATTTAGTACTTATAAAAATGTGTGAATGTATTTCAATTTTTTTTATTTCATTTAAAAAAGAATTCTAACAAGTTCATTAGTGACGGTCAGATTTCCAAATGATTGTCTAATAAAGTGTTTCCCGCTGCTGTTAATTGTGGCATTTTCGAGAAAAATTGGTGAATCATGAATGAATTTTTCCTAGATTTGTTTTCCTGCATGTGACGACACTTCTTCCTGGCAATCATTCTTACACATTTCTACCGCTGAGAAGTAAGCGTGACGTCGCACCTAAGCATCTTACACCTCCCAGATTATACTGTTTTTTTAAATTAGTGATTTAGTAGTTAGAAAAGTGTGTGAATGTATTTCATAATAATTTTTTTTTTAAACAAATGCATTAGTGACTATCAGATTCCAAATTAATTGTCTTTTTTTCCTGCTGTCTTGTTAATTTTGTGCCATTTTTTTTTAGAAAAATGGGTGAATCACATGATTTGTTTCCTTGCATGTACCAACACTTCTTCCTGCCAATGCATCACACTTTTATATATTATGTTTTATATTTTTACGGCTGATAAATAAGCATAACGTCCTACCTAAGCTTCTTAGACCTCCCAGATTTCCCAGAGTTGTGTTATTTTCGCTGTAAAAGAGGCGTGTTATCCTCCAGGCGGTCCTGAATAAAGCCAGGCCTGTGTGTGTGTGTGTGTGTGTGTGTGTGTGATGGGGTTATTCTGGTGGAGCAGGTGTAGTGCTGGAGAAGCTGATGGATGTTGTGTTGTGTGTGTGTGTGTGTAGTGCTGGAGAAGCTGATGGATGTTGTGTGGAGTTTCTTCCTGACACTCACAGATGCTTCTCTACATTCATGAGCTTCTATATTTACTCTCCCGCTATTTTCAGTTCATCAGTTCTAATGGAGGCGGCAGGAAAACCAGTGCCGTCACTGATACTCTCTGTCTATCTGTCCGTCCGTCCGTCCGTCCGTCTATTCGTTCATCCCTGAAAGGTCTTTGATGCGCTTTCAGAACATTGCTTTAAAGGGGTGGTATAATGGCCTTTTCACAAGATGTAAAATAATGCTGCCTTCACGTGCTATGGAAAAGATGATATTTTCCACTTGTGAACTGGTATTTACCAGTGTGTTGTGTTCAAGTGCTTTTGTTGTCGTAATGTAGTACCCGCAAGGTCTGTGTCAGTAGAGTATCTTTTTTATCTTTACAAAAAAAAAAAAAAAAAAACGTAAATGTGGTGCTTTCTGATGATTAAAACATAATTAATAATTAAAAAAAATAAAGCATGACATAAAATGATTACATATGAACCAAGGAAATTGCGGCGAAGTTGAAAATTGAGTGTTAACGCAGTGTTATATTACAATCGTTAATGACACAACATTGTATAGGCTACAAAAACTATCCGCTAACCGTATTCACGACTCTTGCGTTGCTCTCCGCCATTTTGAAAAGGTCAAAGGTTATCTCATCTCGGCAACTCGTGCATCAAAATATTCTACGAGTTGCCCAGTGGAAAATACCACATGAGGGGGTGTTCATGTGCATTTTCCATGTCAGCCTTTGGTATTTACCATAATTACCATAGCACGTGAAGGCACCATAAGTCTCTGATGCGTGTGTGTGTGTGTGTGTGTGAAGTTTTAGCTCAAAATACCCCACAGATATTTGTATATAGCATGTTAAAATGGTCACTTTTTGAGGGTGAGCAAAAATGCACCGTTTTGTGTCTGTTCCTTTAAATGCAAATGAGCTGCTGCTCCCGGCGCAGGGGGCGGAGCTTCAAGAGCTCATGTCCTTTTACCTCACACAGACATGCACTGAAAATTTCTAAAACTTTTCGCCTTTTTATGTTCAACCCGGAGTCAGACAATGATGGAGACTCGAGAAGAAGTGACAACATGTAGAAGCAACAGGACGTTTCTGAATGTTTAGTTGATGAATTTATGCAGCTGATGTGTAGTTATCTTCTAGTCATTGATTAGCATATTCTGTCTTGATAATCTATAAATCGTGTTCCGGGGGCGGGGCTTATGTAAATTATAGGGTTGGTGATGTCACTAACCCGGGAGGAATGTGGTGTAGTCTCTACCAGCCGTTTGTTGTAGTCCTTAAAAAGCAATTTCTTTAAAAGCAAATATCTCCCTTTGCTTTGAACTTTGAAGCGTTGTAACTGTGCAGATGTCGTTTATGCTCAAACAGCAACATTACACACTAACTAAAGCTAGATAAGTGAAATCATAATCAACCACCCCTTTAAATGTGTGAGTCTCTGAACAGTCCGACACAGCAACCAATAGCGTGAGTTTGGGGGCGGGGTTATTAGTTTGCCTGACCAATGGCAGATGGTGGGAGTGTTCAGGGAAACCTGTTTTGAAAACATAATAATTTCTCTAGTTTTGTGTCTGTTCGTCACCGTTCTCTAAACCTGAACGATCAAAACAAACATTCAAAACCCTGCTGGTTATTTTTACTTGCTTTATAAAAACAAAACAATTTATCTCTGTTGATTTCATTGTTTATTTTCATCGTTATTCCAACCCTCCCCCCATTTAAAAAATAAATAAATAAAATAACTTTAAAAATTTTTTTTTTGATTTGTATTTGAAATAAAGCTGAAATAAACATAAATATAAATATTAGATGGGAAAACATAATTATTATAATTTTTTTTTTTGAAATGTTGCCTTTGCAACTAACTGAAATTAATATATATTTATTTTAAATGTTTACTAAAATTACTAAAACTAAGCGGAAATAAATAAGGCTAAATAGAAATATATATTAAAACAAACAAATGACAAATGACTTCAAATTAAAAGGAAACTGAAACTGTATAAATAAGAGCTAATTCAAATCAAATACTATAATAGTATATATTAGCATAGAAGTCATTTTCACACTAAAGCTGTTTGCAGCTGTATATGAAGTGACGTCCGGTCCGAAAGCTCGTGCTCACTCACATCTGTGTGTGTGTGTGTTCAGCAGACGCTCGGTGTCGAACGGGAGGGCATGAGGTGCGCAGGGGACGAGTAACAAGCCCTACTGACGGAAATCTGCACGCCATGGCCGCTGTGTGTTTGCGGTTTAATTGAGTTTTGATGTCTGTATGAGTGTGTGTGTGTGTGGCCTCTCACCAGGGTCGTGTCGCTCAGATGTTCTGTGGTGAACCGGTGTTCAGTGTGACTGCTAAAGCCATTCAGATCTCTCCATCAAACCCTCGTGCATCACGTGACTCCGACTTACACACATTATAGTGAAGCTGGGTAGCTCCGCCCACTGTCAAACATCATTGGTCCAGAATCTGCATAACTGAACATTAAACATGCTCTGATTGGCTGTGATTGTGTCGAGATGTGCAGCTCTTCCGAATCAGCCAAAGATGATATAAGAGGTTGTTTCGTTGAACCATATCACAATTATAAATTGTTTTATTAAATATATTTTTCATTATATGTGTGTTTTTGAAAGAAGTCTCTTGTGCGTGAGTTTTTTAAAGTAAATAATTAAAAATAAGCCATTACTCCAGTCTTCAGTGTCACATGATCCTTCAGGAATCATTCTAATATGATGATTTGATGCTCAAGAAACATTTATGATTATTATCGATGATGAAAATTGCTTCATATTTCACAGTTTTGTAAAAAAACATCTTTTTTTGTTTTTTTTCACCCCAAATGTCATATAGTAGTGTATCATGTTTTCCTCCAAAACTTAAGAAGTACAAATTTGATAATAGTAATATATTTGAGATACTGTATTCAGAATATTGTTCTTATAAAACAGTTATCGGCTAACATTGAGGACCACAGAAGTGTCCACAGGAGCTTCAGAAGTGTCCACAGAAGTGTCCACAGGTGCAGGAGGAGGCCGAGGCGTTGGGTTGTTGGCCTCATGTCTGCGTGTCTTTAATCTTCGGTGCGCCTGTGGAGCTGTTATTGATACTGAGTGTCAGAGGAAATAGAATCTGAGGCTTTTAATGTGTGTTTCATGTCCCTTTTTGATGAATCTGTTTATCGGCTCTGTAATGAACACCAGGTATGGTTGGTTAGTCAAATTATTGAGCATTATTAACCTTGGATGAAATTCACAAAGCACGGAAAAAACTGATGTAACATGCAAGAAAATTACAGCTGGGGATAAAAGGTTCGATAATGATTACGGCCTCAATACCACCCGTGTGAGCGGCCAGAATGCGTGTGTGTGTGTGTGTGTGTGTGTTTAAGGCCTTTTACTGGCTTTTTAAAACGGGTCGGAGTGCTCGAATGTGAACTCAAGTGGTTTATGGATTCGCTTTTACTATTGTTCCAAGAGCAGAGATATTAAAGTTGCATGACGACTCTTTGCTCTGTCTCTCTCTTTAACAATGTCCGAGTTGGGATTAACGGCGCTCCCGCTCGGGTTCGCGGATGCGGTTGCCGTGGGGACGGCGTGACCGTCGGCACAGTGAAAAATGACACTGGGATTTAGCCGAGGCCACTTGGGGGTCGAAGCCGGAGTGTGTGAGGCAAGGGCATCGAGGGCATCGGGGGCAAGAGCAGCGGCGAGCGGCTGGTCAGCTGGAACCCTGTAATTACAAACCATACATTTCACTTTGGCCCGTGACAACATCTCCCCCAATCCCAAATGAAGATGGGGGTTATTAATGGTGTAAATTAAGGCTCCCTGCAGACTGACGGAAGCACCACACTCCTCGTTTTAACCCCAAATATATATATATATATATATATATATCTATGTTTCAGCTCACCTGCTGCTCCCTGGCCCCGCCCCTTTTGATGCTCCACGACCATATATGGTCATTAGATCTGCCATTGATCAGACAGACTGGCAGCTATGTGTCGTCTACGGTAATATCGTAATTATTATTTTAACGATGTATAAGCTGAGATTATCGAGATTATCGTGATTTGAGGGTCCAGGCTTTCTCTGAGTGATTTCTGTGCCGTTAAAATCCCTCAGAAAGTCAGGATATACACAACCACGTTCCCCTGAGGTCTGATTTACACATTTAACATTTTGTCTGTTTTTGCTTTATTTTGTTCAATGATTCACAGCAGAACTGTTTTGTGTCTCTGAGCGACACACAGCGTTATTACTGCTTTATTACTGAATGAAACCGCAAATCAGTTTAAAGCGAGACACGGCAGGCAAAAACATCGTTTTTTTTTTACTGGTCAATTTTGAGATTTGGGTATATTTGTCTACAATAACATGTCTTCTTTCAGACTTGTGTTGAAAAAAAGTCCGAAATACACATTTAGGTCTTTATTTTATTACACTTTGTCTGTTTGACTCTGTAGATTTCTCATAAATTCAACAAAAGTTCCCGTTCTTAATCAACGTGCTGCTCCGCGATCTCTGCCGTCAGCCTGTCATCAGAAGCACCGTTAGGAAGCTCTCTCTCTTGTGTACAATCCTGTCGGATCCAAATATGGTCATTTCCTTTCTATCAGCAACCAATCGTGAAAGTAAAAGGGCTGAATGCGCAATCTCATTGGCTGATGAAAAATCTTTAAAGCCCGTTTTCTCAAAATGACTTTTCTCTCATACTCCAAGGACGAAATCTCCACTTCAGTAGCACCTATATACACCAAACCTTCCAGTCTTGTACCTAGTTATATTATGAAGACATTTACAGAGGGATTTGTAAATATATTATTCCTAGCCTGATTTATATAACATTTTATTCCAAAAAACATGTACATTCACAGTATATTCTGATTTACAGGATAACAAAAGTAGATATCCATAAATCCCTCTGTAATTTTTTTCCCATCTAATATGTGAACACAATGAACAAATAATTTTTAACCTGGCTTTATCCAATACTCAGATATCGTTTTTTAAAATATATGCAAATTAGTGCATATTTGATTAGATATTGCCTGATTTGCATATTTAAACATTAAATTACAGAAAACTTGTAATAAATTTTTTTCTCATCTTAATGTAGGTAATCAACTGGGAAAGTTTCATGGTGATATCTGCTAGTTAAAAAAATTACCCTATTCACCTGTAGTGTCTCGCCTTAATGAATGATTCAACGACTGAACAAATCAGTGTTTAAACGAGTTGTTTGAGTGATCTCGGCTCATTAACACAGTGATTGACAGTTTAGATCATTTCTTGTAATTAAATGCCACTGTGGATGCTGGTATTGTGCAAAGATGGATTTTGTTGATACTGATTTCATTTTATTGGTATCAGAGTCTCTTGATATTCCATTGAGTTTATTGATTAAGGCGAGACACTACAGGTGAATAGGGTACCATTTTTAACTAGCAGATATCACCATGAAACTTTCCCAGTTGATTACCTATATTAAGATGAGAAAAAAATTTAGTACAAGTTTTCTGTAATTTAATGTTTAAATATGCAAATTAGGCCATATCTAATTAAATATGCGCTAATTTGCATATTTAAAAAAAACAAATCTGAGTATTGGATAAAGCCAGGTTACAAATTATTTTTTCATTGTGTTCACATATTAGATGGGAAAAAAATTACAGAGGGATTTATGGATATCTACTTCTGTTATCCTGTAAATCAGAATATACTGTCAATAGCCTTAAAAAAAAAATTTCGCCATTTTTTGGGAATAAAATGTTATATAAATCAGACTAGGAATAATATATTTACAAATCCCTCTGTAAATGTCTTCATAATATAACTAGGTACAAGACTGGAGAGTTTGGTGTATAGAGGTGCTACTGAAGTGGAGATTTCGGACTTGGAGAATGAGAGAAAAGTCATTTTGAGAAAAGTCATTTAAAGATTTATCATCAGCCAATGAGATTGCGCATTCAGCCCTTTTACTTTCACGATTGGTTGCTGATAAAAAGGAAATGACCATATTTGGATCCGACAGGATTGTACAGGAGAGAGAGAGCTTTCTAACGGTGTGTGTGATGACAGGGTGCCGGCAGCGATCGCGGAGCAGCACGTTGATTAAGAACGCCAACTTTGTTGAATTTATGAGAAATCTACAGACGCAAACAGACAAAGTGTAGTAAAGTAAAGACCTAAATGTGTATTTCAGACTTTTTTTCACCACAAGTCTGAAAGAAGACATGCTATTGAAGACAAATATCCAAAAATCTCAAAATTGACCAGTAAAAAACCCCGATGTTTTTGCCTGCCGTGTCTCGCTTTAATTGTAAGAATTAGACATGAGATGATGCATACTTCTAATAAAGTTTATATATATATATCTTTTTTTTGTGTCATTTTGTTGCAGTAGCTTACACACAGAACAGAATCTGAGCCCAGAATCTTTTAACTAAATTTACCCAAAAAAAAAAGTCAGTAATAAAATAAGAACATATAAACACATTGCAGTCGATAGCACACATAAATACACCAGAATAAAAAGACAAATGAAATAAGTTTTTCAGGCGACAGTCAACAGTATTCAGGTTCGAAATACTACAGAAAGTAAAGCATCACATGTAAAATAACACTGGATAGTCTTCATTGTAAAAATTAAATGCAGAATAATGCTTACAATCAAAGCTATCCAGAGTAGCGAGTGATTTCTCTTTGTCTTTGTGATTCTGTGATTAACATGCCAGACAGGAATATTAGACCGCTGTCACTTTAAGAGCGAATGCACGGATCCAATACACTGATACACAACATCTCTCGCCTATTACGTTCCCAAACTGACCTTATGTACCCGACTGTGACCGTTTAGACGAGTAGCTTTGGCACTGGCGAGCTGTTTGAGAGGCGGCTTTATGTGCGCGCCACGTGTAAAGCTCAGCGGTGTGAGTCTGAAACCTGCGGGAATGAGGAAAACTCATTCGAGGAAAACTAATCAGATTTAACAAGACAAGGCAACTCTAGTCACTCTAAATAAATCAATAAATGAATATTGCATCACATGCCTAGAGTATTATTGGAATGTATTATATCACATTCATGTAATTTTTTTTCTTTATTACATCAGTATTTGTTTGTTACTGTCACATATGTGACCCTGGATCACAAAACCAGTCACATGTCGCACGGGTATACTTGTAATTTTTTCTTTTATGACAAATATCATTAGGATATTAAGTAAAGATCATGTTCCATGAAGATATTTTGTAAATTTCCTACCGTAAATATATAAAACGTTTATTCTTGTGAGTGATTGCTGCACAATCGCCAACATAAATGACCAACTTTAGAGGAGATTTTCTCAATGTTTTTTTGCATCCTCAGATTCCAGATGTTCTAATAGTCGTATCTGGGCCAAATATTATCCTATCATAACAAACCATACATCAATGGAAAGCTTATTTATTCAGCTTTCATAAGATATATAAATTTCAATGTCAAAAACTTGACCCATGTGACTGGTTTTATGGTCCAGGGTCACATATAATGTTGCAATGTAAATAAGAATCTGGTACTACGCTGTAAAAAATGACAATGTTATGTCAATTATTCCCTTTAAATGTGTCTAATAAAGCAGAAAAAGGCATAACAGCAGTGTAGGGTAGACCTCAGAGTGATGACAGAGAAAATCAACGAGATTCATGCGGGCGAATCCGAGCGTTAATCTGTCCGCTCCGTGTGTGTATCCTGGCGTGATTCCCATTCGCTCGCTCTGACGAGGAAGTGACCTGGTGAAAGAACTCAGCAAAACAATAAAACCGTCAAGTGACCCGCAGGTCATCTCGGGAACATCCCGTCTTCACAGCGTCCACACCACACGCAGCTCGCCTGAGCAAACAGCGCTGAGGCTCAGATGCAGCGGTCCTCTAACTAACCCTGATCTTAAAACAGCCGTCTCTTCTTCTTTCCACTGAAATGTCATGCTAATTCAGCCGGTCTACGCCTCTTTGACGAACAAGCGGAGTCATTATGTCCAAATTAATGTCAAGCCCCTCTTATTTTCCATAAATAATACATGGCGGGTCGCTGTTGTCGTTAAACATGTTCTAATTTGTTCTCCATTACAAAAAACAACAGCGTTGATTAATTCACACCTCAAGCTGAACAACCGCCTCGATCTTCACAAGGTGACTGCGAGTCGCTCTTTTGATCAACGCTAATGCGAGACTTTTTCATTAACAAGACGATGAAAGCGCACCGCAGAAGTGTCATGTCTTGGATTTGCTGGTGAACGTGTGTTTTGTTGGTCTACTGGCAGGGAAAGCGTGTTTGTGTTTGGGTGTCTGCTTCCCGGGAAGGAAGGCCTTGTGCGGATACACACGCGCGTTCTCCATTACTCCTAATAAGGTGTCATAAAATTGAATTCCATGCTTGGTTTGTCAGAGAGGAGGTCTTATCCTACTCCAATTTTGAGTTTTAATGGGTAATACTCCTTAGCTCTCTCCTCACAATTAGGCCTCCTAGTTACCTTTTAATGAAAATCAGATTAAAACATAATCTAATTAAAGTTCATTTTAATCTGCGCTATCGTCCCGACTGTCTGTGGCTCAGAAACACGCCGGCACACTGTCAAACCCGCTTCGTTTGCATAGAAGAGGAAGGCCAGACTATCAGGCAAGGGTTTTTACATATGTGTGTGTGTGTGTGTGTGTGTGTGTGTTGGGAAACTCGTATGAAGTGCGTTTCTGATCCCACTCTCATTCCACGTCATATTCCGCTTCAAAATCAGAAGAAAAAAAAGGATATTTCCATGAAGAAAACAAAGCCTATTTTTAATACCACTAATTTTTTTTTGCAATGCAATATTTGAGCACATTTCCACCCCCAAAATACTGTAAAGATTCCATATTTTTCTACTTTTAATTAATTTTCTCAAGGATAATTATTATTATATTGTCTTTACAGTCATGTATTTTTTTTCTGTATTACAGTGAATATGACTAGTTTTATGATTTATTAAGAGTAGCTTATTTTAGTTACTGTTGATGATTTTACATAAATACATAATTAAAAGCATCAATTAAAGGCATCGAACATGCTATCACTCTGTTATTACATCACAGTACTTAACGTACATTTTTTTATTATTATTTGTTTAGTTACAGTAATGTAATAATTTTCCTTTATTACATTAAATATTTATTTATTTATTTTAAAGCATACAAATCAAATTTAACAAGACAAGGCAACTCACAGTAGCTGAAAAATGAATATGCTGAAGTCACTCTAAATAAATATTGCATCACATATACATGAAACATATTAATGTACATAAATAACTACAATTGTTTGTTTGTTTATTTGTTTGTTACTGTCACAATGTCAACATGGAAAAATCTGGTACTACACTGTAAACAATTATTAATCATTAAGTTATGACAACTTATGTTTTTTTATTGCTTTAAGCAATTTTCACTTTTTTAAAGTTATTCAAGAATCAACTCATTTTTTTTAAGTCAGTTAAATGTAATTTAAGTTTAAATGAATTAAACATCAAAGTTGATTTTACTTAAAAATTTAAGGAAAGCAACTTTTTTTTTTACAGTGTAATAATGGTCCTAAAATAGGCTTTGTTGTCTTTATGCAAAATATTGTTTCTTATGTTCCTTTTGATTTAGGGGCAAAATAGAAGCAAAAAAACAAACACAATTGCAGGTTTTGTGAGGTTCGCCCTCCTTTCCCGTCTATAAAACTAAAAAGCAGTGCTAAAATCATTGGAAGTGCTGCTCGGATCAGTCCTTTGGAAAAGAACGGGGCTGTGAACTTCAGTGGGGAAAAGTGAAGGTAAAAAACTCGGACATGCGTGCAAGTGCCACTCACAATCAGTGACAGCTGTCAACCTTCATCATGACCACTGATACCCATGATTCCCAGCACTGCAGTGGTTCAGCGAGCGACGGAGTCATGCCTCTCTGTCGGAGCCGTGTTGGCCTGTCAGGTCTTTTCTGAGCCATGACAGTGTAATATGTTTTACAAGCCGAATGGCCAAGGGTTATTTCACAGTCAGAGAGAGCAGGCAGGCCAGCCAGTACACCAGCGCGTGTAGTCCACCTGCTGGCTGATAACACACTTACACACTTACGTTTGAGGCGCCGAGGGAAAACCGCAAAGGCCAATTTAGCTCCGTCGTCGAGTCTGTTTTACAGTAATAGGAGATTACAAGAAAAGAGAGCAAATCTGTATGCGTTTTCAGCCCCTTTGCTGTAATTAAACCCAGGATTTAATGAGCAAATGTGGCCAGCAGAAAGAAGCACATGCGCCTGAGGATTATGGGTTAAAATAAGCCACTGAGCTCAAATGTCCTGCCGACAGGACAGCAGTTTCCTTCACCCTGGCGTTGTGGGACATCGCAGATTTAGAGGTTTGACCTTTGTGTCCTTCGTATGATGGCAAAACACACCGTTCGCCCCATCTGATATTCCTTCTTTAACTTGATTATTAATGTCGGACTTGCAAACCTGAGCCATTGTTATGAACTTGAGGCTTTTTCTCGCAGTATCTATTCTGAGACACATGTACCTTTATGACTGGTGCCCACTCCGGGTAATAAAGTGCTGATGCCAGCTTAAGAGAAACTTTAAACACACTTGGTGTAATCAAAGGCACAATGCAAAACGGCAGGTCAGCAAAACCAGCCAAAACAATACCCCAAGTCCCCCCTAAATATAACCTTTTTCAGTGAAGCAAATGTTTTGTGTTTCTGCCTTCCCATGCGGAGTATATTTAGATCATTGTTTCTACCTTTTGGGTTTGACTGACCCATTTAGAGTGGCGATTTGTGAAAATTAATTTGAGAAACTGATATGAGGAGTAATTTCTAAATGAGGCTAAAGTATCTGTGACGCTCTGTGATGGAGCCTCTTATCACTCTAGCTTTGAAGTGCTTTAGGATCATGGGTTTGGAAAAAAGAAATACACATTATGGATTTTACATCTCCATTCAGTCATTTATTCTGCTTTCTTAATCAGTATACAAGTACAAGCAAAAAGATCCATTAATGTACTTAATGCACCATAAATACTCAAGCTATTAGAGTTATTTATCTTTTGATTAAGTTTAGTTTTCCTGTTTTAAACAAATAAAAAATTGGTGAGGCTTATGCGTAGAACAAAAGAATAATAAAGTAAGAAAACCAAACTTAATTCAAGATATATTTTCTGATAATAAGTCATTGTTTCACAATTTTATTTTCAAGTAATGTATCTTGTTAAAGATATTTAGATACTGGAAAAATACAGATTCTTTTTTGCAGTGTAAATGTGCTTACGATAGACATTCTGTCATTGGGGTGCCTCAAGGTCTTGTCCTGGGTCCGGTTTCATTTCATTATCATTACCAAAGCTATTGGAGTTTCTCTGCTTTGACTTAATCGTTTTCATCACTTAAAAAGGGTCTTGATTGAGTATCTTAAAAAAAGAGCCTTTGGCTTTCTGTCTGATGGAGAACGAATCCGAGATATGGGATTCCCGTCCACCCTCTGCTCGGGTTCATCCGCCGCAAATAACAGCAAGTTATCAGTCAAGTGACTTATCTCAATCATGTCATTTCTCTTCTCCCACAATCCCTTTTCCACCCACCCACGCCCTATCTGCAGGTTTCGAGACCGCCCGATCTTTCGCTCTTCACGGCGCCCATGTGATCTTAGCGTGCCGAAACCAAAGTCGTGCCAGTAAAGCAGCAAGACTGATCACGGAGGAATGGGTGAGTAAAAACACGACACACACACACACACACACACACTCTCGACTACTGCATTGCGACGTCATCCTGTGTGACCTTTACATTTCATAAATCACGTTTTGTGTAGCTGGCATCTCTGGCTTCTCCTGAGTCACATGATTAGGTGGAGATGTGAGTCATTAGTGCTGTTTCTACATAGTCAGCGGCCTTCTAATGCATCCTAACTGAAATCTATGTATGATATGGTACTTAGTGGTACTATATATGACATGAAATATATGATCTGATCTGAATTGTTCTTCATTGGCAGCAACTCTTTCAAATAGTGCTGCTTGTCGGTGGTGGACACTAACCGAGTATTTTTTACTTTGTTACTGTACTTAAGTAGATTTTTTGAGGATCTGTACTTTATCAGAGTATTGTTATTGTGGGAAATGCTATCTTTCATCCAGTTTGTTGTATGTAGAGGATTCTTGGAGTTCATTCTTGACTTGGATTTAATGCGTTTCGGTTTCAAACCGCAGTTCATAACCCAGTGTAAGTCTGCTCTGCCGCAGCGGATGCTATGGCAGACATTAGCGCCAACTACTGTCGTGGTGGAGCAACAATTTGCAGAAACTTGCTGAACAAGTTTAAGCTTGAGTTAGTAACATTAGCGCCCTGTTGTTAAAGGATTAGTTCACTTCAGAATTTACTCGCCCCCCCCGTCATCCGAGATGTTCATGTCTTTCTTTCTTCAGTGGAAAAGAAATGAAGGTTTTGAGGAAAACATTGCAGGATGTTTCTCCATGTAGTGACTTCAATGGGGTCCAACGGGTCGAAGGTCCAAATGTGAGTTTCAGTGCAGCTTCAAAGCCTCGACACGATCCAGCCGAGGAATAAGAGTCTTATCTAGACAAACCAGCGGACATTTTATAACAGAAATAAACATTTATATACTTCTTAACCACAAATGCTGGTCTTACACTAGCTGTGATGTGCCACGCATCACGAAATCAGGTTGAAAGGTCACGCGTGTCCCGGTTTATAAATGTAGGATAGGGTGAAAAACTCCATCTCATTTTCTCCTCCAACTTCAAAATTGAATTCGTTGTTTTACCTTTTATGTATTATTTAAAAAAAAAAAAATTAAATGGCATTTGACTGAATCTTTGCACGTTCACGTTGTAAACACTAGGTCTGTACTTCCGCTTATGTCACGCGTGACCTTTCAACGTGACTTTTATTAATATGAAAAAAAAAAAAATATATATATATAAAATAAGAAACTAAAACTGCCAGCAAGTGGCGGTAAATGTCTTAATGAGTAAGTTATTGAGTCATTCATTGATTCACTGATTCATTCATTCGATTTGTTCAAACGGCTGATTCATTTAGGAATGAAGTAAATGGCTCTCTTTATGAATGAGTCATTGAATCATTGTTTCACCCGATTGATTCGCTCAAAACGTGGATTCATTCAGAAATGAAACACAACTCTGTGTTGCTCGAAGACACACAACACTGGTGCTCTGGCTTTATCGGTAATATTTTCGTTAGCAAAATGTACACAAAACACAACATTAACTTGTTATTCATTGAACTGTTGTAAATCAACATCGCACTTGCACTCGTGCTATTCGGAACAAAAACAGCACTCGTGTGATATTGCTGAACTATATCATATGATATAAATATGAGCCAAAAACCCATACAGGGGCTTTTTTGCTCTGATATCTTGAATTTTAGGGGCATTATAAGTGCATTATATACAGGCTTCATCACACAGTGAGCTTTTGCTCTGCTTCATGTTCCTCACCAGTCAACTATATGAGATGTAAGATGAACTACGTAGGTCTTGGATGGGTGCATTAAATGCATTAATAATTTTAACACATTATTTTACCCCCATAACTAATCAATTGAATGCGTGGAATCGACAGCCTTAGTTAAAAGTGAATCACACTTTGGGCTTTATATCTAAAATTTCTGGTAAACATCTTTAATTTAGGTAAAACAAATGCTGTTCTTCTAGAAGACATCTAAAAGCAAACTTAAAGATCCTCTAGCTTTCAACTCTCTCTCTTTTACGGTGTAATTCTTAATGAATATTCCTCTGGTCTTGACGTGGCGGGGATTTTGCCCGTGGCTCTTGCGCTCGCAGCCGATCTCTCTGATAGTCTCCATTATTAGCAGGAGGGGGGCGCGAGGGCCTCTGATAATTAACTTTGATTATTGCACTAATATTGTGGCGCTCTTGAAACTCCCCCAGATTTATGAGTGTGAGAAAATAAACAAATGAAATGTAGGTGCTGGAGCAGAAAGAATAAGCTATTACGAGGTGCCGTAATTACAGCCATCCTGAGACTTGGAATTAGTTGATTAATTACAGGATGCCAATGGATTACAGGGGAATCTAAAGTGTTTTAAAGCAGTGGCGATATCTGATTGAACAAAGCCCTCCTCTCGACGGCAGATAAGTCCTCAGGCCCGACAGCTTCAAATCTGTCGGCGTGTTTTAATAAATGTAGAGGCATTTTACAAGCACTCCACAATACGCCAGCGGAGAAATCGGCACGATCCTTTAATAATCAGAGTTATTAAAGAACATTTAAATATTAAGGCAAATTACCTAGCACAAAAAAAAAGAGAAAAAAAAAAAAAGCCAGACGATCTGATTAATGTTTACCGACACCTTGCTGGGAGTTTTAATTTTTCATTCTCTAACAATTACTGCAAAAACATCTGAAATTAATTCTCCAAATACGAGCCCTCACGACTTTTCCCTGTGAGAAACGAGGAAAGTAATACCAGATGATGGCTTGATCAAGTTAAGATTTTCATATTCTGATTAAAAAATATTGAATTTGATTTGACTCCTAAATCGCAGGTGCTGCAGATGAGTAATGGAAGGCATGATATCGGAATAAATCTCATCGACGGGAAATGCATACTTACACCTCAGGAATGATATTAATAGATCCGGGGAAGGACAGGACAAGGAAATTAATCGTTAAAATGATGAATGTACTCGCCGTGTCTTCCCACGCTCTTACGGCGGGGTTATTTTGATAAAGATGTATGTTTTGGGATCTACAGAATGAAGGGTCATGGCATCTACTTCCCAGGTCACCTGGAACGCCGCACAGGCTTCTGGAGCTTCAGTGAAGAAAACTACTGTTGAAAATCCAGAGTCAAATCCTGCCATACATCACATGCTGCACAATTAGGCTGTCAAAAAACCCACGAGTGAATCTTGAGGCACGGGTCAAAAGCTATAAAGGATCAGAATTTGGCTATTTTAGATACATCTGAAAACATTTTAAAGGGATAGTTCACCCAAAAATGAAAATTAGCCCCTGATTTACTCACCCTCGAGTCATCCTAGGTGTGTATGACACTCTTCTTTCAGACGAATACAATCAGAGTTATATAAAAAATGTTCTGGCTCTTCCAAGCTTTATAATGGCAGTGAATGGCCGTTTCTGTTTTGAAGTCCATAAAAGTGCATCTTTCCATCATAAAAGTGCATCTATCCATCATATAAGTGCATCTATCCATCATATAAGTGCATTTATCCATGATAAAAGTGCATCTATCCATGATAAAAGTGCATCTGTCCATCTTAAAAGTGCATCTATCCATCATAAAAGTGCATCTATCCATCATTAAAGTGCATCTATCCATCATAAAAGTGCATCTATCCATCATTAAAGTGCATCTATCCATCATAAAAGTGCATCTATCGTTCATTAAAGTGCATCTATCCATCTTAAAAGAGCATCTATCCATCATTAAAGTGCATCTATCCATCATTAAAGTGCATCTATCCATCTTAAAAGAGCATCTATCCATCATAAAAGTGCATCTATCCATCATAAAAGTGCATCTATCCATCATAAAAGTGCATCTATCCATCATTAAAGTGCATCTGTCCATCTTAAAAGTGCATCTATCCATCATAAAAGTGCTTCTGTCCATGATAAAAGTGCATCTATCCATCATAAAAGTGCATCTATCGTTCATTAAAGTGCATCTATCCATCTTAAAAGAGCATCTATCCATCATTAAAGTGCATCTATCCATCATTAAAGTGCATCTATCCATCTTAAAAGAGCATCTATCCATCATAAAAGTGCATCTATCCATCATAAAAGTGCATCTATCCATCATAAAAGTGCATCTATCCATCATTAAAGTGCATCTGTCCATCTTAAAAGTGCATCCATCCATCATAAAAGTGCTTCTGTCCATGATAAAAGTGCATCTATCCATCATAAAAGTGCATCTATCCATCATAAAAGTGCATCTATCCATCATAAAAGTGCATCTATCCATCATTAAAGTGCATCTATCCATGATAAATCTATCCATCATTAAAGTGCATCCATCCATGATAAAAGCCCTTCTGAAGCGAAGAAATGCATTTGTGTAAGAAAAATATCCATATTTAATACTTTATAAAGTAAATGAACTAGCTTCTGGCCAAACGAACATATGGATTCCACTTACGCCTAAAGCGCAACTTGGCCAGAAGCTAGTTATTGCTAGTTATTGCTAGTTATTATTTGTATTATTTTTGGGTGAACTATCCCTTTCAGAGGGATTTCATTTAGTTTTTTAATCTCTTGCTGTAACTCAGTCCATCATTTAAATAAATAGACATCCATGCATTAAATATAATACTTTATATAAATGTTTGTCAATCTAGAATTCACTTGCGAATGCCATTTATTGCTATTAATTTATTATAGTCAATGCAATTTATGTACTGTTTCTGCAAGTGTTGTGACACCGTCCCCTTGTGAAACGCAGCTCTGTCTGCTGATGTCATTTCCTGCGCTGAAACATTGCTGATTGTCCTGAGAGAAACAATGGTTTATTTATAGAGGGTTGTTCTGCAGATCTCTCTGTTCGTGTGAACAAGCTTACTAATCACACCGTAAATGCCTTCATCTTTCCATCCTCAGTAATCAGAGCAGCAAAAAAAGCGTGGAGTCACGCTGAATCAGCACACACACACACACACACACACACACACACACACTCGTCTGCTTTAACCCCGCGGCCGGGAACCCATCCATCTCCGCTTCCCAGATCCTCGGGCTTATGCTGAGGGTCATCCAAGCATCGCTTGAAGGTCGAAGCGAGCTGTGAGGTCGGGGGGGAAGCGAGGGCCACTGTTCTCAGGCCTCGTCACCTCTGATTGTGGAGCGCTGGTGATAAAGACACATCTGTCAGGAGGAAACTAACTCAACTCAGTCCTGTACTTTCACATCTACATCTCTCTACAATAATAAGCTTGTGTTTGTTCGTCAGCCAGTGTGAGTTTAGACTCATACAACCGTGGACATTTAAGGAAGGGTGAGTGTTTATGTTATGTGAAACACATTGGTGGTGTTTATGGGGTTGAGCGCGTGGGCTTTTATAGTGCGCGATGGGCCACAGTAAAGACACAACAGAATTAAACCGCAGATGTGCACTGGAGCTCAGAAAACAGCCCTGGGCCGTGCAGTCCTGGGGACTCAGTGTGAGCTTTTCATTCATCAGGCGGCGTCTTCTGAAGCCAAGTTTAGTTTATGTGAAAACTACATTTAGATTTAGACAATTACCTTAAGTCTAAAATAATGAGTGGTTCTTGTTTAAAATCTATTTATTTTTTCTTTGCAATTTACAAAATGTCTTTTGAACACGTGCATTTCTTGAAAAATAAAGATTTTGTCAGATATTTTCTCAAAAACATTTTTAAAAAAATCTTAAGAAGAAAATTACTGTGGTGTTACACCTGATTATACAGCGGTTCTTGCCAAAGAATTGCGGGTCCACTCGAAACACCTCAAAGGCCGTCTTTTTACAGTGCAGATTACCATAATGATGGCAATAAGCACGCACAGTATTTTTGTCACGACTGGCTTGACTTGTGTCTATTTGCACTCTCTCTATAGTGAATTATCCTGTGATTGGGCGCTTTCAAACATTATGTGCTGAATGCTGCCTTATTTATAATTAAGTCGTAATTATAAAATTAAAGATGCGTATTTGACTCGTCACGATTCAGGAAGTCAAATCTTTCTTAAGTTTTGTCTTTAGAACAATCTTAAGAAATGTTTTGGGGATACAAATTATTTTTTAACTTTTCTGAAGTTAGAAAAGAAGAAGAACATATCACTTTTCATTCGTAAAGGAGTAGTTCACTTTAGAATTAAAATTAGCCCATGATTTACTCACCCTCAAGCCATCCTAAGTGTATATGACTACAAGTGTATACGAATACAATCAGAGTTATATTAATAAATGACAACAGATTGAAGCTCAAAAAAGTGCATCTATCCATCATAAACGAACTCCACACGGCTCCGGGGGGATAATGAATGCCTTCTGAAGCAAAATGATGAGTTTGTATTAGAAAAATATTCATATTTAACACGTTACAAAGTAAAATTCTAGCTTCTGGCCAAATAAACATACGCAGTCTCTACTTACGCCTAAAGCTCAACATGTGACGTCAGAAGTAGCGTAGCGTAAATATCAGCAGTGCGTCGCATTACTCGCAAAAGTTGCGCTTTATACTTTAGTCGAATCCGTATGTTCGTTTGGCCGGAAGCTAGTTATTTTACTTTATAAAGTTTTAAATATGAATATTTTTCTCACACAAACTCATCGCTTCGCTTCAGAAGGCCTTTATTAACCCCCCGGAGCACTTATGATGGACAGATACACTTTTATGAGCTTCAATCTGTTGGTTGCAATTCACTGCCATTATAAAGCTTGGAAGAGCCAGGACATTTATTAATATAACTCTGATTGTGTTCGTCTGAAAGAAGAATGTCATACACACCTAGGATGACTTGAGGGTGAGTAAATCATGGGCTAATTTTCATTTTAAAGTGAACTACTCCTTTAAGAATGTGCATCTATCAGACCCCTAGTTAGTTTTATTGTTAGAAATTTTTTTTTTTGTTTTTTTTTTTACCTTAAAGGGTTAGTTCACTCAAAAATGAAAATACTGTCTTCATTTTCTCGCCCTGTTGTTCCAAACCTGTAAGACTTTTGTTCATCTTCGAAACACAAATGAAGATATTTTCATCTTAGGTTCATTCTCGTGTTACGCATCACGTTTGAGCTTCAGCGAGAACCAATGAGGTTCATTCTCGTGTTACGCATCACGTTTGAGCTTCAGCGAGAACCAATGAGGTTCATTCTCGTGTTACGCAGCTCGTTTGAGCTTCAGCGAGAACCAATGAGGTTCATTCTCGTGTTACGCAGCACGTTTGAGCTTCAGCGAGAACCAATGAGGTTCATTCTCGTGTTACGCAGCACGTTTGAGCTTCAGCGAGAACCAATGAGGTTCATTCTCGTGTTACGCAGCACGTTTGAGCTTCAGCGAGAACCAATGAGGTTCATTCTCGTGTTACGCAGCACGTTTGAGCTTCAGCGAGAGCCAGTGAGGTTCATTCTCGTGTTACGCAGCACGTTTGAGCTTCAGCGAGAGCCAGTGAGGTTCATTCTCGTGTTACGCAGCACGTTTGAGCTTCAGCGAGAACCAATGAGGTTCATTCTCGTGTTACGCAGCACGTTTGAGCTTCAGCGAGAGCCAGTGAGGTTCATTCTCGTGTTACGCAGCACGTTTGAGCTTCAGCGAGAGCCAGTGAGGTTCATTCTCGTGTTACGCAGCACCTTTGAGCTTCAGCGAGAACCAATGAGGTTCATTCTCGTGTTACGCAGCACGTTTGAGCTTCAGCGAGAACCAATGAGGTTCATTCTCGTGTTACGCAGCACGTTTGAGCTTCAGCGAGAACCAATGAGGTTCATTCTCATGTTACGCAGCACGTTTGAGCTTCAGCGAGAACCAATGAGGTTCATTCTCGTGTTACGCAGCACGTTTGAGCTTCAGCGAGAACCAATGAGGTTCATTCTCGTGTTACGCAGCACGTTTGAGCTTCAGCGAGAACCAATGAGGTTCATTCTCGTGTTACGCAGCACGTTTGAGCTTCAGCAAGAACCAATGAGGTTCATTCTCGTGTTACGCAGCACGTTTGAGCTTCAGCGAGAACCAATGAGGTTCATTCTCGTGTTACGCAGCACGTTTGAGCTTCAGCGAGAACCAATGAGGTTCATTCTCGTGTTACGCAGCACGTTTGAGCTTCAGCGAGAACCAATGAGGTTCATTCTAGTGTTACGCAGAACCTTTGAGCTTCAGCGAGAGCCAATGAGGTTCATTCTCATGAGTCTAGCAAGAGCTCCTGTTTATGGTCACTGAACAATGTTTATATGTGAATAAAAGCCTAAATTAAATTTCTTCATCATATAAAGCGATCAAGTCTCTTCAGAAAATTTGGAAAACCTCTCAATTCATATGGATTCGTTTTACAATCACTTTATGAACTTTTTTAAGCGACAAATTGGTAGTTGTTTGGACACTCAATGGAGGGACAGAAAGCTAAAAATATGATTAAAATATCTTCATTTGTGCTTCGAAGATGAATGAAAGACTTATGGGTTTGAAACGACACGAGGGTGAGTAAATGATGACTTTTTTTTTTCATTTTTGGGTGAACTAACCCTTTAAAACATAGTGATTTTGCTTTAAATCGACATATCGATGGCTAATGATAAAAGTAGTATTAGCATATAGTAGAGCACTTGACAATGTTGTGCCCATGCTTAATTTTCTTGATTGTCTATACAATTCTGCTGATCTTTGATTCATGACCTCGGGAGGGATGTTTAATAGAGCCCCTGGAGGGATTGTTTTCAGATCAAGGCCTGTCTAATGTCCAGCAGAATAACTTAAACATTTTTTCCCATTTAAGAGCATTAGCCAGTAGCCACACTTTTTTTTCTCCTTGTGTCAAAATGGTAATGAGGTACTTTGTAATCATGTTAATTGCCGACCTAGCTTCGTGTTAGCATGTGTTCATTGTTTCCGTGAAACAGTATTTACAATCAAGATGAAAATTAACACGCTGCGTGTGGGTTGAAGAAGCGTTGTGTTGTTAGGGTGAGCTCTGGAACCAATTAGGCCAGGCCCTCCTCTCCACTGAGGGTTGATGGGAGGAAAGCTCAACCTTGTAATGCCTAAAAAGCGAATTAACATTGTGGCGGATAGACAGGTCTTTGTAATTAGATAACTGACCGTGTTTAGACTTCATGGTCTTCAGGCGTTCCTCAGTAAATGCAGTCCACTCCTGTCATGCTGTGCTCTTTATTTAGCTCTAGTGCTGAATAAACCACAGAGTTGGGGGGGGGTGTAAGGCTTTACTTTACTTTACTCAACTTTACTACGTTTTTAAATCAAATGTTTTCCCTCATTTGTAGCATTTGTTTTAGTGAATCTGTTCAGTCAGACGGTTCATGTAAATGACCCCTTTTCCCGGAAATAAAATCAAAATATTGTACGAATCAAATTATTTTGCTTAGTAGTTGCTGTTAAGCACTATGATTTTGATCTAGTTTTATAAATTAAGGTGTTTTCTAGTGTTAGTGAGTAAATCTTGCTGTTTGAGCATGAAAAAGTTCTGCAAAGCTCCAGTTTTCACAATATAACACGTCACAATATTCCTCATTATAATAATTCATACGCAGAATAAAGGGGCGGGGCCTGGTTGAGTTAGTCAGTAGTGTGTTAAACTGGCGGTTATGGTAAGGGGCGGGGCATTTCCCAAACACACTCGACCAATCACAACACACTGCTCCAGCCGACCAATCAGAGCACAGTGTGCTTTTCAGAAGGAGGGGCTTCATAGAGACAGGAAGTAAACAGAGCGTTACTGACAGACTGGGAAGACAGGAGCCGCAACAATGGAGAATATGAGGAAAATAATCAACATTCAAGCAGGAAAACCTGTTCTAGTAGAGCCAAAAACAACATCAAGACTTCGTGAAGGCATAATATGGCCTCTTTAAGCTTTTTTATTGAACTTCTAAACTGTGATTGTAGATTGACGAATAAAGTAGGCGGTCCTACTCGACTGCAGTAAATAATGAACTGTGTCTGGTGGCTGATCACTTAATGTTGAACTCATTAATGGTTGCTGTCACTCATGTTGTATGAAATTGCCAGCTATTATTGAAAAATGGTGTACAGTCATTGATGCCCAGATCGTTATCGGTCTGAACATCCCCCTTTTAAAGTCGTTGTCATGAAATGAAAATGTACCCTTTATTTTTTCTGTTAGCATTATTGATTTTATTGTGAACGATCTATCCATGCATGTTTCGTTTGGTTTTCACCTCGTAGTTTTTATTTTTGAAGTGTCATAACTCGATCCTCTGGTGACACATGCCGTACTTCTCCAATCATTGAGTCCGCTTAAACCCGCCCCCTTTCTTATGATTGACAGCAGAGCTCGCATTCAGAACTGACACCATCCAATCAACACCGACTGATGGAAATAAGCCCCGCCCAAAATGTTTTTATTTTTCCGATAATGTCCATCACAGTACAAAAGTAAAACATCTATTGTGACTTCAGTTTCATCGCGATTTAAAAAGTTAATGTTGTCACACTACAGTAGATGAGATACTCACTTTTACTGCATTTATTGGGGAAAATCTATTAAAAAGCTTCAATGTAATTATAGTGTAGCTAATTAGATTTACAAAAGTGTTGCTTGACTGTAGTTTAAGTAAAACTATAAGAAGCTTGGGAAACTAAGACACTGCCATAAACCATATATATCTATATTTGAGGCGCAGGAGGAAAAAACTAAATTGTTTAAAAAAAAAAAAAAAATTTCCATAAATCAGTATTTAATCAGTTTTTTTGGGTGAAGAGACGAGGAAAGTAAATATCATGGCTTTGAAGTGATTAAAACCGAAAACAACATGCGGAAAACAGATGGACCAAAAATAAAGAGCATTTGTATCAGCAGAATTAGCTGCACAAAGACTGAGGCTAATTATGTTTACTTTGTGTTTCCAAGTTATTGCGAGATCTTGTAGTTTAGTCTTTTAGTCTTTCGTTTAACCTTTGATGATGTAACGCGAGTCTCCTGATCTCAGATATTGAGCAGAATATAATTGAGGTCAAACTCATGCACCTCGCTTAAGTGGAACGTGCAAAACAACAACAGCTAATCCTCGGCAAGAGGAGGATCACCCGAGCAGGATCATGCACTCGTGTTTTTCTAAGCCTGTTTTTTCCTCGACCTGCTCGAGACGAGAGCGTGTTGGTTTCGGAGAGCCTGGGAGCGTGTGTGTGTGAACGTCCGTGTCATGTTGATGTGCGGGGTTCGGGACGCTGGCCTTGATCACGGGTGAAGGCTGGCGGATTTAAAGAGGACCTGACGTGTCTGTAGTGCTGACCGGGAGTATTGCTGGGCACCCTGGGGCCGGAAGGGCACGCTGCTCTCTCCAGAAGGGCTCCTTGAACCTGTTGTGTGTGCCAGTGCTTCTGCTTTTGGGAGAATACAGGAGATACGAATGTGAAATATACTTTATTGTCCCTGATAGGGAAATTTGTAATGGACTCCATAGCCAGCATTTCGCCAAAACCTGATACATTAAAAAATTACATTCATTCAAAATTCATACACATACAAAAATAAATAGACTTTACTAATTCATGTTCACTTTACTAACGAACCTGTTCTGTTTATAACGGAGAGTTCTGTCCCTTCTTCCAGACGGGAAGAGTTCATAAGAGCGGTGTTTAAAAGCCTCATTTAGTGTGCATTGCTCATACAGAGTCTGAATACTGGGATAGTCTTTCAGTCCAATCATTTTCATTTTCGTATCTTTGATTTAGATTTTACAGAAGGATCACCGTACCAAGTGGACAGACCATATGTAATCACACTTTCTAGTACAGACTGATAAAAAAGGAACATACTTTTCCTATCAACTCCATTAAACCTATAGATATAGTATATACTGGCAGTCAGGAGTTTGAAATAATTATGAATTTTTAAAGTTGTTTTAAAAAGAAGTCTCTTCTGCTCACCGATGCTGCTTTTATTTGATCAAAAATACTGTAAAATATTATTACAGTTTAAAACAGATGTTTTCTATGTGGATATATAGTAAAGTGTAATTTATTCCTGTGATCAAAGCTGAAATTTCCAGCATCATTACTCCAGTCTTCAGTGTCACATGATCCTTCAGAAATCATTATCATATGATGATTTGAGGATCAAGAAACATTTATGATCATTATCAATGATGAAAACAGTTGTGCTGCTTCATATTTTTTTTGTGGAAAACGTGATACATTTCCTTTAAAAGTTTGGGGTAAGATGGATTTAAATAAATAATACTTTTATTCAACAAGGACGCATTAAATTGATCAAAAGCGACTGTAAAGACATTTTTAATGTTGCAAACCCTAGTGAAGAATAAATATACCAAAGTGTATTTGAAATATGTTTATTTTATGGCAAGTATACTACAAATATGTTTACATATTTATGTACTTAATATAAATACCCTGCAACTCTAAATTTATATACTTAAAGTCTGCTAAATTGGAACAAGTAATTTTGTACTTAATGCACTTTATCCAGAAATAGTGCTGAAGTTCACCTAAAGATAAACCTAAGTATATGTTATTGTGCTAAAGTGGAACTATTGCAAGAATACTTTAGGTACAATTTAACTTTCTTGCATTTACAGCATTCTTGAAATTATAGATCATACTATCCTTGGTGATATTAAACTAGAGTCAGTGTGCACTAGAGTCAGTGTGCACTATAGAGTCAGTGTGCACTAGAGTCAGTGAGTCAGTGTGCACTAGAGTCAGTGTGCACTAGAGTCAGTGAGTCAGTGTGCACTATAGAGTCAGTGTGCACTAGAGTCAGTGAGTCAGTGTGCACTAGAGTCAGTGTGCACTATAGAGTCAGTGTGCGCTAGAGTCAGTGTGCACTATAGAGTCAGTGTGCACTATAGAGTCAGTGTGCACTATAGAGTCAGTGTGCGCACTAGAGTCAGTGTGCACTATAGAGTCAGTGTGCACTATAGAGTCAGTGTGCACTAGAGTCAGTGTGCACTATAGAGTCAGTGTGCACTAGAGTCAGTGTGCACTATAGAGTCAGTGTGCACTATAGAGTCAGTGTGCGCACTAGAGTCAGTGTGCACTATAGAGTCAGTGTGCACTATAGAGTCAGTGTGCACTAGAGTCAGTGTGCACTAGAGTCAGTGTGCACTATAGAGTCAGTGTGCACTAGAGTCAGTGTGCACTATAGAGTCAGTGTGCACTAGAGTCAGTGAGTCAGTGTGCACTAGAGTCAGTGTGCACTAGAGTCAGTGAGTCAGTGTGCACTATAGAGTCAGTGTGCACTAGAGTCAGTGAGTCAGTGTGCACTAGAGTCAGTGTGCACTATAGAGTCAGTGTGCGCTAGAGTCAGTGTGCACTATAGAGTCAGTGTGCACTATAGAGTCAGTGTGCACTATAGAGTCAGTGTGCGCACTAGAGTCAGTGTGCACTATAGAGTCAGTGTGCACTATAGAGTCAGTGTGCACTAGAGTCAGTGTGCACTATAGAGTCAGTGTGCACTAGAGTCAGTGTGCACTATAGAGTCAGTGTGCACTATAGAGTCAGTGTGCGCACTAGAGTCAGTGTGCACTATAGAGTCAGTGTGCACTATAGAGTCAGTGTGCACTAGAGTCAGTGTGCACTATAGAGTCAGTGTGCACTAGAGTCAGTGTGCACTATAGAGTCAGTGTGCACTAGAGTCAGTGTGCACTATAGAGTCAGTGTGCACTAGAGTCAGTGTGCACTAGAGTCAGTGTGGACTATAGAGTCAGTGTGGACTATAAAGTCAGTGTGCACTATAGAGTCAGTGTGCACTATAGAGTCAGTGTGCACTATAGAGTCAGTGTGCGCACTAGAGTCAGTGTGCACTATAGAGTCAGTGTGCACTATAGAGTCAGTGTGCACTATAGAGTCAGTGTGCACTATAGAGTCAGTGTGCACTAGAGTCAGTGTGCACTATAGAGTCAGTGTGCACTATAGAGTCAGTGTGCACTAGAGTCAGTGTGCACTAGAGTCAGTGTGCACTAGAGTCAGTGTGCACTAGAGTCAGTGTGCACTATAGAGTCAGTGTGCACTATAGAGTCAGTGTGCACTATAGAGTCAGTGAGTCAGTGTGCACTAGAGTCAGTGTGCACTATAGAGTCAGTGTGCACTATAGAGTCAGTGTGCACTAGAGTCAGTGTGCACTAGAGTCAGTGTGCACTAGAGTCAGTGTGCACTAGAGTCAGTGTGCACTATAGAGTCAGTGTGCACTATAGAGTCAGTGTGCACTATAGAGTCAGTGAGTCAGTGTGCACTAGAGTCAGTGTGCACTATAGAGTCAGTGTGCACTATAGAGTCAGTGTGCACTATAGAGTCAGTGTGCACTAGAGTCAGTGAGTCAGTGTGCACTAGAGTCAGTGTGCACTATAGAGTCAGTGTGCACTATAGAGTAAGTGTGCACTAGAGTCAGTGAGTCAGTGTGCACTAGAGTCAGTGTGCACTATAGAGTAAGTGTGCACTAGAGTCAGTGTGCACTAGAGTCAGTGTGCACTATAGAGTGTGCACTAGAGTCAGTGTGCACTATAGAGTCAGTGTGCACTAGAGTCAGTGTGCACTAGAGTCAGTGAATGCAGTGCTGTCGTCCTCTTCTAATGACTGCCAGTGGATGAAGGTTAAAGAGTTCACTGCTTTTTACCTTGCTTTATTAACTTGCTGCTAAACCCTTCATCTGTTAGGTGCCAATGGGATTAATTAAAAGAGTTAGGCAAATAATTACCATGAAAAGTTCATATTACTCAATTAAATGACGTGTCCTCTTTATTTAATTAGAAATACAACGTTGAATGGATCTAGAGATTCCATGTCTCAATACATTTATCCTAAAGCTGCTCTTCAACCGTGAAACATCATCTCAAGTTTGATATATATATAGTATATTATGTAAAAAAAAAAATTACATATATTTGATGTATTTACATAAATTATATATATATTACATATGATGCATATTTAGTTACAATTTTTGGTATTCAGTTTATTGTATTGTAATAATTATTATTATTTTTTTTATATATGTAATTTTATTATATAGTTGTGAATCAGTAGCCTTTTAGCCATGGTTAAGTAAGGTGTTTAATTATGTGTATATATATATATATATATATATATATATATATATATATATATATATATATATATATATATATATATATATATATATATATATGAATGAATACTAGCATCAGAACCAATAAGATCAAGAATGAAATAAAAAGGCATAATTAATGAGGCCTTTAAGTATATTAATGAATTATTTTTACTCTATTAACAGATGTGTGCTTGTTCAGAACAGTGATTTACGGCACAACAGATATAGAATAAAAAGACAGAGATTGATAGAGAAGACGCAGGTGAAAATGTAAGCCTCGGTCTCTGGCAGAGCAATCACCCAACAGCATGAACGCTTGTGTTTGTAATATACTCTGGGTCTGAGCTTTACGGCTTCATTTGCTCAAGCCACTCGCATACATATTTAGCAGATTGTAAACATAGGGCCACAGGAATGAGTAAAAAGCTCAATACATCACCCATCTTACAAGATAATCCAGCTATCATTACAGTGGCGTGTAGCCGGGCTCGAAGATTTAAAGCAACTTGTATTTTCACAGACTCATGAATCAGCCAGATTAGGAGGAGGATTAATTTAAGAAGTGCTAGGCTCTGTTTGAGGGAAAGAAGAGAATTAGAGAAACTAGTAATGGGGTTTTCTCTCTTTTTTTATTGCTATCATTTAAAATGTTTATTTTTTTAATTTTTTTTAGACTGTCATTTGTAGTGTGTTAATTAAGTGTGATTTAATTAAAAAAATATTTATCAATGATTATAATAATATTGTTTACCATTTCATATTTTTAACCACTATATATGAAGACTATATATATATAACTTAAACTTATAAATGTTGCCTTGGCAACTAACTGAAATAAAATAAGTTGAGGCAGAAGTACCAATTTTTAGTACTTTATTCCCTAAGTGGGTTGACATCCTCTTAAAAAAGTGCATTGGCACCATGATCCACTGTTGGTATCAGATGCTATTTGAAACATGATACTTAATGGTTGTTCAAAGAATACTAAGGTAAAGAAATAATAATAATAATAATAATAATAATACATTTTATTTGTGGGAGCCTTTCAAGGACAGCTTACAAGTACACTAGAATACCTTTGACACAAGAACAATACACAACATACATTTTTACACAAGTACAATAAAACACACCAAACAGAATAAGATATTCTGTATTGCTTCTGAAAGACTATTCTGTTAAATGTATCTGTACTGTATATATTTCTTCAAAAACGAACTATTACGTACTATCACGACTAGACGCTTGAGATCCCATGTCAGTCGACCGCACTGAAGGTTGTACCATGGTACTCAAATGCCATGATTTTGCCATCTATCCGTAACACATGGTATTACCGTAGTACTGTTCATTTCACTCTTGGTTTTCCCTCCACAGTTACACACTGCCGCAGTTCTCTGATAGTCTTTGATATCGCTCAGCTCTGGGGCCTAAACTCCTACTAGCGTAATCCGGCTTTCCCTTTCCACTCACTCTCACATAAAACAATATTAGCCTTTCGTCCCCTGCAGACCTTGGACACAATAACCACTTTCGTTTGGAGGAAAACACACCCAAACACTCTTGACACCTCTGGGCCATCCAGTGCACCATGGGTATGCGGCCGGCTACAGGTCAGGGCAAACGGAAAGTTTGTTTCTTTTCTTCCTTCCTCTGATCCCTTTTTTTTTTCTTCCTGCAACCTGGAGACAAAATGAGGGCTTAACCTGTAATGTTCTGTACAAGTCCCCTGGTGGCAGTTGAGCTTTTAGTGGGGGGAAATTACAGCGCTGCCAGGCTCTGCTACGCTCTGTGGACTGAGACCGAGTCTACTGCGGTTCGTCTGTATTACACGGCCATACACAGAGCCATGAGAGGGGAGTGCACTTATGAAAGCCTACTGGTCCGGCCAATTTGACAAGAAATCTCAGTGTAAATGCATGAGGAATGTGTTCCACGTTTGGTCGAATTTTTGTTTCTCTTTCAGACGCGAGTAAGTTCTCACAGTAGTTCCGTGTGAAACCGTTTCTAACCTATCATTACAAGTCTTGACGCTTGTAAATGAATGCTCCTCTACTTTACAAATATGTATACGTGGTGGGAAACCTCGCCTCTAACCAGCCAAACCATGTGCCTTGCCCCTGAAATAAAGCAGGCTAATTTGTCCTCACCCCTTGGCTCCGGTTCTGAAGAGCTACGCGGCCAATGGACGTGCGTCTGCTTGGCTCTCATTAATTTTTCCATGGCCTGTGATGGATAGTTTGTGTTTATTCTCTGCTGGAGTCCTGCACGCTGAAAATGACTCATTTTAAAGCATTACATATTCATACACTGGGCTAGCATAGTGCAGAGAAGTGAACTAATTGTTCATAGAAAGGTGGTTTTGATTAACATAGGTCGATTCACACAAATCTCTCTGGAGGTGAGCACAGCTGCCAAGTCTTGCACCTGTTTTATCAACCTCAGTGCTAATGTGCTAAAAATGTTCCGCTGCTTTTAAAGACGGGTTTGTCACATGCAGTGTTTAGCAATTATTAGCATATTAGCAAAGATAAAAACTATTCCCTAGATCCCTAAGTGTGAGTCAGTATATCATAAACACGAATTCAGGCACTAGCAGAGGCCTTGATCCAAGCATTGGCACACTGACGACTCAATTAATTAACATGAATTTATCAACAAGTTTGATGTTGACACACCATATGTCTTGAGAGGCCTACAGGGATAGTTGTCTATGAACATTCGATCATCATTTACTCACCCTCATATTGTTCTAAACCTGTTTATTTCTTCTACCTAACACATAAGAAGAAATTGTGAGGCATGTAAACAACCAAAAAATACAAGTTTGGAACGACATTAAGGTGTGTAAACGGTCCCTTGGAGACATGACATTTGACAGGTTTTGACATTTTCGGCAGGTGAATGTGGTGAGAAGTCATTGATTTTTATGGTGCATTCTGGGAGGCGAAAGTTTTAATGTACATGATTTGAGACATGCCCAACTTTTACATGTAGCCTACAATAATAATAATAAAAAGTTTCTAATTAAGTGACCAAAAGAAATGTGAACCGTGTTGAAAAAAAAGCAGTTAATCGAATACTTTCCAGACATTTGCAGTCAAATAAGTTATGCTAGCATGACACGGGCACGCCACGAGGGCAGCAGGGCTAGCCGAAATAGCCTGGGAAACAATGTTTTAAATCATTAAGTTGTCTTTTAGTAGCTGCCATATTCAAGGCCCTGTCCAGATGCTGTTTTAAGATTGCTCTCTCTTAGTGTAGACAGACCTTTAAGAGGCTGAGGAGAAGCCGTAAAGTGGATAGATTGCCCTCGCAGCCTCTGTCTCTCTTTATTGGCTGCGGTAATTGACATATCCTTGTCATTTAGAATCATCCGCGCGTCGCTCGAAAGTTAATTGCTTCCCCCTCCGCATTTGCATGAGCCTCACCTCTGAAGGGCATAGCTGCCCATTAATATTGTGTCATGATGAATTATCACAAATAAAGCCCAACATATTGATTAATGATGGCTGCCGGCCGCTCCCCTTCTCCCCCCGTCTCAGGGAAAGAAAAAAAAACATTGAGGAAAGATTGGGCCAACTCTTCAGAGGAAGAGAGTGCAGTGATGAGGTTTGATTGATAGAGGAAGATGTTGGGGGTTTGGAGTCAGGAGCTTTTGGGATACTGGGGGTCATGGGATATGATGGATATCAATGTCTATTACACCAACCTATCAATCGTCTATTATGTCTGTAATTTATAAATTAAAGGTCCCATATTGTACACCTTTCTGAAGTTTTATTTAAGGTTTTGATGTCCTTAAGAATATATGTTTGCGGTGTAAGT
Source organism: Rutilus rutilus (assembly GCA_021464565.1). Lineage (NCBI taxonomy): Eukaryota > Metazoa > Chordata > Actinopteri > Cypriniformes > Leuciscidae > Rutilus > Rutilus rutilus. Next base: position 27,427,854 of record JAJAQA010000022.1, on the reverse strand, counting down.
ACCAAAAACCATCTCAATATATATTTTACAGCTCCTTTCTCAGGAGCTCTGCCAAGAACAGGTCGATTTTGGCCCGTCTACTTAATATTCATGAGCCTCTCTTCTGATTGGCCTGTTGTTTTCTGAGTCACCCACCATTGGTGGGGGTGGAGACTGAAGGCGGTGACTGAGTAGTTCTGACATCACACTTTATGCAGGCTGTGTGCATTTGTCTGTGGATCGACTGTTTTGAAACTTATATGATAATACCTCTGTTATCATGAAAAAAAGCCAGGACATTTCAGTTTTGACAATATGGCACCTTCAATATCTACATTCGTTATTCAGTTTCCTATATTGAGAGCGTTTTCATGCATATCCTGAATTGTTTGTAGTAGAAAAGTGGTCATTTGTTGAATTCGAAAGACCTCAAGGATGTGGAAAAAGTCCTCAGAAGTTCCCATAAAGATTCAGTGATGTTTAGATCCATCTAAGTATAAATCTTGGTGTTGAAGAAGCCACTTAGGATTTCCTCTTATGAAGACATCTTATTTGAATTGGGAGCTGATTTCCACCAACTATTGCACCTTAAGATTCAATGAGTTGGCAATACCATCAACAAACCTGTATCTTCCATCAATACCATCAACAAACCTTTATCTTCCAACAAACCTAGTTCTTCCCAAACTAAATGTAGCCTGAAGTTGTGGGGCAAAAATATGGAAGCCCATTCAGGTTCAAGAATGTGCATGAATCAATGTGCTTTCCACAAGCTCTGAAAATCATAATTTGTTCTCTCCACTGGCGATGAATGGCCACTGTCACTGAACAACAGCTTCCCCTCACATCAGTGCCACCCGGTCCCGTCAGTTTAAACCCTGCAGCCGGGACTGGAGCAGATGTAAAAGAAGAGAGGGGCTGTAAAGATGGACCTCTGGAAGCGTGTGATAAGGTGCAGCCATAAATTGCCGAATTGGCCTCTCCTCCTGGTGCACAGTGTTGTCCTCGGAGGCCCAGGAAGGGAGTGGACAGGGAAGATGTACTGTCACCGAGAGGAGTGGTCGAACCCATGTTCCGGTTTTAAAGGAAAATGGACAATGCCATGCCCCTCAATCTCCGCCAGTTTGGGATGCGGGACCAACTAAGGAAGCTGCTGCACCTTGACCCAGAAAGGGAGCATGTGTTCCACCGTACTTCACCATCACCTTGACCAATCTCCTCTACGGTTCTGGGAAATGCAGTGGTCGGGCAAGTGCAAAGACGCAATGGCTGCACATGAACCTTTTGGAAACTTCATTTTACCCATTTTATGTGCAGTCATATTCACTCTGTCTTTGCTCAACCCACTACAGCACATATTGAAGGCCTTTCTCTGACTGTGAAAGTGTTGATGAAACCTGTCAGAAAAGGGTTTGATTATGTTAAAGTCCCCCTGTAGTCAATCATTTTATCCCTTAAAACTCATCTTTGATCAGCAAAGTGACATATTTAAAAAAAAAAAATCCTTGAGAAAAACGTATTCATGCCTTAAAATATCTTGAATGTAACTCGACACCCTTGCCTCATTTAGTATACGCGGTTCTATGAATATGCAAATGAGCCCCGCCTCCACTCACTCCCTCAGCTCAGAGATCCACTGGTTGACGATCACACGTTGATCTGATTGGTTACAAGGTAGTTTGTGACGTCAGAAACACCAGCGATTTCAAAGCGTGTTTTTGAGACTGTCTTTGGTTCACTGCAGTTTTAAGGAGAAAATACTCAGCAATGGTGTCGACTTATGAATTTACACATGGTTTGTCTTAAAGCATATTAAAACACCACATAGACATATAAACAACATGAAAAGCTGGATTTTCACCACAGGGGGACTTTAATGAAATTATTTTGACCATCCTGAGAAGACCTTTGAGAATAATGCTTTACTCTCAATTAACCAGGAGACATACTATAATTCAGATCATTCTCACAGTGCATACTTATATCATAAATTTTCATTGTAATATAGAAATTGCTGCTGCTTTTATGTTTTGTGTCAGTTTTAGACTTCAGTGAGCAGGTAACTGCTTCTCGGAGCAGAGAAACACTGACATTCTCCTTCAGAGAGAATAAGTGTGACAACAAGGTGTTGTGTGTCTTATTTCTGCATATGCGTGTGTGTGGATGCCATGCCTGTGATGAATGCAGCTCATTATTCCGTTATAGCCTGCCGGACTTCAGCAGAAGTGGAGAAATGCAGACCTGTCCTCACAGTAAGTTGAGAGACGTGGAGTTCCTCTCATTAATGGCGTCCCACAAGGATCATAAAGCAACAGCTCAAAATGCAAAAAGAGTCTTGGGAGGAGGAGTATATTCTAATGAAGGAAACATCTCCAAAGTCGTTTCGGATATTGGTATGGGCCAGGCGGAGGAAAGGGCCAGGGGAATAGGCAACTCCCTCTCATTTACAAAACTAAAATATTCCAGGTTACTGGCGTAGGCCTCTCAAGTTCATTAAGCATGTAAAAGAGCTTCTAATTTTGCAGGAAAACAAAGCCAGCAGTTTTGGGAGGAATTTGTAAGTAATGATTATAAAGTCTAACCTTGTGACAGAAGAAGTCTCTGCAGTGGACAGGCATCAGCTACACAACCTGATTACACCACAAGGGGAAAAAAGAGACCCTTTCCCAAATGCACTTGATGTGCATCAGTTTGTCCCAGTTTGTCATTTTTATTGTTCAAAAGAGTTATTCCAAGTACCCCCAGTGCACCCTTGTTGCTGTTTGTTTGAAGCCAAAACTGGTGCGTACTTTATGCTGGTTTATACCCAACAGTCCATGCAGCTTGTCATCTTGACCAGTCATAGCAAATAGTTCTGTGGCCAAGAAAAGCATTGTGAAGACTTGCCATTTGTGGTGTTTGTTTAAGTCCCCCTGTAGTCAATAGTTTTATCCCTTAAAACCTCATCTTTGATCACCACAATGAAATATTAAAATGTTTTTCCTTGGAAAAAAAAACTTTGTGCCTTAAAATATCTTGAGTGTAACTCGACACCCTCGCCTCATTAAGTATACGCGGTTCTATGAATATGCAAATGAGCCCCGCCTCCACTCACTCACTCACTCACTCACTCCCTCAGCTCAGAGATCCACTGGTTGACGATCACACGTTGATCTGATTGGCTACAAGGTAGTTTGTGAAGTCAGAAACACCAGCGATTTCAAAGCGTGTTTTTGAGACTGTCTTTGGTTCACTGCAGTTTTAAGGAGAAAATACTCAGCAATGGTGTCGACTTTACACATGGTTTGTCTTAAAGCATATTAAAAACACCATATAAACATATAAACAACATTAAAAGCTTTATTTTCACCAATGGGGGACTTTAATGAAGTCCTCAATACTGTATGATCAGTCATTCATACAGTCATCAGTCAAAACAATCATTGTTGTGCCCAATTGTGAAACATCAACCCACCTTGCTACTGCTCGACTGGACACTTTTGCATTTGCGTAGTATCACTCTGTAGGTCTGCACTGGTTTGCGTAATAAAGTGTGGATTTGTAGGACTGCAAGGGTTCAGGAAACATTATTCTGGGATGGGAATGTGCTGGCAAGAAGGAAGAAGTCCATGAGATCGACATTTTCCTGGTCAAAATTATGAACAATTTCATGCCTTTTCCTGCACCTTACATTTCGCTGTCTTTTTTTATGAAGTCATGGGGAATTTGAACCGTATGAGAGAAACTGACAGCATTCATGTTCAGGTGTCCTGTATAGGTAGAGTAATAACGTGTTCGGGGACGTGGGGACGTGGGGCATGCATTGTTTGCTTGTTGTGTTAGAGAATTGCTGTCTTTTTTAGTGTGTCCCTGTCCGTGGTGCTGAAGTCTATAATTGTGAGAGTGATGCACTTTGGGAACCGAAACTCACTTCCAGAAATGCAGTTTTTTTTGTTTTTTTCTACAATGAGAGTTTTTTTTCTTCCAAATCTATATACTTTATTTCTCTGTGTCTTCCCTCCCTATATCCTCCTCCCAGCTGATCCCTCATCCCTCTTTCTCCAGAGCGGTTGGGAGAGGGCCCTAACCACCTCCTCATTCATCACTCAGCGTTTGAACCCTCTGCTTTTTGGGCAGAAAAAAGAGGTGCAGCACTTTTTCCCGTTCCTCCGTACTCCCGGCGCTCTTAACTGGTAGTCCACGCTGGATGCAGCCAGCGGAATTAATTGCACCCTGTTACTGGAGATCAGCAAGTTTGTGCGATACGCATGCTGTTCAGCCATATGGCTGCCCACTAGGTGAAGAGTTTGATTAATGTTTCAGAGCCCTCTTTTTTTGTACGATTTTTTCCCTCTTCCTGCTAATATCTGATCCCTAACCATCACAAAGCCCCAGCTCTTTTTGTTTATTCCTCTTTGACTCACGTTTGGCTTACGTATTGCACCTGCCACCTTATGTAATGAATAGCACAACTTTTTCATATTGCAATCCCATGCCTTTTTCTGCTTTTCTGTATGTTTGTATCTTCACTGTATGTAGAGTATACTTTGAAGGTCTTTGATACAGTTCGGTGCTCTCGATGAAAACAAAGTCGGAAATGTTCATCGTGGAATAAATAAAAATCTTCCTTTTTTTTTTTTACACAGTATATGCTTTCCGTGGTCCTGCTATACACAGAATCAGATCTCGGTTTTTCCCATGTCACCTCCTTTGTGCCTCTTTGTTTCACCTTTATTGTTGTAACCATTCCAAAGCTCGTTTCTGATCCCTATACTATCTCTTTCACTAATCAGACTTGAATTGCGCACTTTCTTTTCACAACACCCAGCATTTGAGGGCATGAGTTAACAAGAATAATGCTTGTCCCAATGCCAACTTTTTGGACAAACAAAAAAACATAGGATTGGGGATTTCAACTCTGTTTTAATCACACTAGTATTCTTTCAGTCTAGTTCTCTCATTCTGCTGCTGTCTCTCTATCTAGGCCTCTCTCATTAAGAGTGGCTGAATGTGGCCCAGTAGGGCCTTTGCGAGAATGGGAGTTTGGGACGGCCTGCCCTCATGTGGCCCACAATCTCCTGAAGCCTCTTTCCCGGCACACTAAATCTACCTGATTGTGTTGTGTACCCCAGCTCTGATGGGTGCCTTTCCAAGGTGGTGAAGTCTCCAAAGAGCCACTCTGAATTGCAAATGGTGGCCATAACTCAGGTGTAATGTAGATCTTAACATGGATGGCCAGTCATTTCTCTCCATTTGGACCAGATGGGACATTCGCCCAATATCAACGAGAGAGGGGAGGTTTTTATTGTGTCTGAACATTGTCGGATATGTTTCTTTATATTGGAGAACGTGAAAGACAATATGGTGAAAGAAAGCGACAAAGAAGGAAAGAATGAGAGTCGATGACAAGGAAAAAGGAAAAGTCTCAAGCGTGTCAAACTTTCCAAATATACAGTCAAACCAAAAATAAATCAGACTTTGCTGAAGTGTTTTTTCTTTAATTGCTAATGCGACCTTTTTACACCACAGACTGAACAAAATGAAGCATTGCTTGGTGATCGGTTGAGCTAAACTGGTATTATCTAATTGTGTAGTTAAATTTGACAGATATTCAACATAGTTCATCTGTGAGACAGTCTAACAGAAGGATGGACAAAACCAGTCAAATATCACCTGATCTGATAACGCGAGTCATATTTATAGCGAATAAACTGTGATAATGTGAGAAATGTTGACGGTGTCTGAATACATATTGGTTTGACTGTATATGAACTTGCCCTCGACACTATGACATTAGGATGTTCGCTTGTTAAGAACAAGAGGAATTGGTGTTTATTTTTAGGGAATCACCCTTGAATCATTCACTAATGAAATGAACAAAGGAGGAGAGCGTGGGGGGGGGGGGCGGCGGCTCCATGTGCTCTCAATAGTTTGCGGATGCAAATTTAAATCCCTCCTATTATTTTAATAATGTGCATTTTACTGCTGTGCATGGATCATTTATTTGCAAATCAGGTTATTTTTTAGCAGGGGGCTCAAGGGTAATTTCATGCTTTGAAGCATTTATACCTATAACTTAATGAGGAAAATGTGTGTTGTTTCCTGTAGTACGCCACGAGAAATTGCTCTTCGAAGAAGGGTGTTTATTTTCCAATCGCTAGTCTTCATCTTTCCTGTTGTGTAGTTTTGATTGCGTTCATTCGATGTTTTTGAAATCCGACGTTTGTTGCGATTTGTTCTCGTATCCGTTTTCCCAGACGCTCAGCCCTGGAGTCCAGTCCAGTTTGATTTGCTGTGCTTTATCATGACTCAGTTTGTCCTGGAATAGCAGGGAAGTGTTGATGAACTTTTGGAGGGAAGCCTGAGACTCTGCAGACCATCTGTAATGCAGTTACGGGTTCGTGAGGAACGGATGATGACCGACGTCTCTCTTCGGCTCCTCCTGGACAACTCCTCTCCCGCCAAATCAAATTAGCCTGCATGAATTAAAGCAATAACACGATTTGTTTACAACGCATCGTTTATTTGCTGTCAAGCAGGGCTCCAGCGGCAGGCGGCAATTCTTTGACCTCTGACCTTGTCATGGTTCACAGGCTAAATTTATTACTTTGTTCTGTGAAGTTCATAATTACACGGGCACTGATGGCATTAAACATGCGTAGTTTGAATGCACAAGAGTGCTTCGCTATGTGCTTTCATCACTCGCCTGCTTTTAAACCACATTATTATTCCAATTTATATTTAGAGAAAGAAGGCTGTGAGTAATTAAATCTTAATTTCTTGTTTTTACTAAATTTACTCCCACTTTGTGTTGCTCTTAAAGGGCAGTTTTACTAAAACTAAGACTTGTAAAACAGATATAAATCTCTCGATTGTTATTAAATGTAAAGAAATATTTGTTATTTATATAATACATAAATGTATATACTGTATACATGGATTTTAAGATATTTGCCTCCACTGAACATGCATGTAATTGGGCGAGACAAAAATATAAAATGCTTCCATCTGTTTTTTGATCTTGAATTCAATTACTGTAGTGTCTGTTTCATAGGAAAATACATTATTTTAATACACATGTCATTTGAAGTGATGATCAAAGAGAATGAAAACACACTGAAAAACCTCTGGTGCTTTTAAAAAATGTTTTACGCCTGGATATTGAAATTATATATGAGATTGTTTTTAGAAAAATACACATTTTGAGAGTATAAAGGAAAATTACATCAACCTGATTTGGAACAATGCAATCATGAAGAGAACGGCATATACAAAGAAGAAACTCATTATTTTGTGTCTCTGGGAGCTCTTATTTTGCTGATTTCACAGTCTGAAGTTGTGCACGGCGTGGTGACATTTACTCTGAACAGGCTTCATTTGGATCTAACACAGGCAATTGATACGTCCTTAAATCTCGGCCAGCGTATCAGAGAGCCGAAAACCTGCAGAATTGCAAAACACACCTGGTGTAAATATGTAATTGGCGGGGTTTATTCCGAGCTCTCGCGTATATCGGGGAGCGATAGGTGTTGCGTTAAGATCCGGTTGTTAGGATATCAGGGAACACGGCAGATTTGTTGGCAAATGTTGCACCGTGTGCAGATCTGAGGAAAATTGGGAGTAAATCTCTCAATATCTGCGGTGATAAAGACACATTATTTCAGTGTACTTCACTTCCTGATGCAAATCCAGTTCTCAGAGAGAGAGAGAGAGAGTGATATAGGGAGAGATCAGGGCTGTGATGATGATGATGATGTGGGCGGGGTTAATTGAGGATTAATTAATTAATTGAGGGACAATAATTGAGGGGGGTCCTTTTTTGTGTATGATATTATTCAGTATTGATATGATATTATATCGATCCGTTTGAAATAAAATGGAATTGAAAGAGCAAAACACTGTCGCTCACAGATTACACACACACAAGCACACAACACACACACACACACACACACACACACACACACACACACACAACACACACACACACACACACACACACACACACACACACACACACACACACACACACACACACACACACACACACACACACACACACACACACACCCAGTCTCTTTTGCTCCAGGTATTCGGCCAGCAGTTCCTAAGAAAAGGTTTTATTGTAAATTTTAAGTCTTTCTCAGAGGTTTTGCTGTTCCTAAAACACTTAGCAACTGATCAGTAACTCATTTACACGCATTTATACGCACCAAAGTCATTTTAGCCACTCTTCGCATGAAATAAGTGTATTTAGGACATGCTTGTTTTGATGTGTGATGTGTGAGTGATCGATGAGAAACCCTACAGCTTTTTATTTCACATTTTACCTCACACTTTCTGCCCTCTTTCTTTTTCCACCCTGTACTTTCTCTTTTGCTGTCTTTTCTCGGATTTATTCGTTTCTAATCACGTAATTTAAAGACAGTATTTTGTCCAATGTCATTTTTTTCATACACAGATTTTTTTGTACATTTTTATTATTAGTTAATTTATTGTTCTTAAACAAAGCTAATAAGTTAGTTAGCAACACTGGTCAAACATTTGGGATCTGTAAGTTTTGTTTAATTTTTGTTGAAAGAAGTCTCTTCTGCTCATCAAGGCTGCATTTATTTGATCAAAACTACAGTTAAGACTATAAAATATTACATAGTTTTCTGGATATATAGTAAAGTGTAATTTATTCCTGTGATCAATGATCAGTCCCGTCTCTTAAAGTCCCCCAGTGGTGAAAATCCAGCTTTTAATGTTGTTTATGTGTCTATGTGGTGTTTCTAATATGATTTAACACAAACCATGTGCAAATTCATAAGTATTTTCTCCTTAAAACTGCAGTGAACCAAAGACAGTCTCAAAAACACGCTTTGAAATCGCTGGTGTTTCTGACGTCACAAACTACCTTGTAACCAATCAGATCAACGTGTGATCGTCAACCAGTGGATCTCTGAGCTGAGGGAGTGAGTGGAGGCGGGGCTCATTTTTTTCAAGGAAAAAACTCTTAAATGTGTCATTTTGGTGATCAAAGATGAGTTTTAAGGGATGGAATGATCGACTACAGGGGGACCTTTTTTTTTTTTTTTTAGTGTGAAGAACATTTTAATAATTTAAAGAAACTTTCCACTCTAAAATAACCCGTAACACTTTAGTACGGGGAACACATATTCACTATTAACAACGACTTTTGCCTTAATAAACTCCTAATTGCTAACTAATTAATAGTTGGTAAAAGGTAGTTGTTAAGTTTAGGTATTGGGTGGATCAAGGGATGTAGAATATGGTCATGCAGAATAAAGCATTAATATGTGCTTTATAAGCACTAATAAACAGCCAATATCCCAGTTAAATGCATGCTAATAAGCAACTAGTTAATAGTGAGAATTGCACCCTAAAATAAAGTGTTACCAAAGAACCTTTAGTGGATGGAAAGACTCTGGATGTTAAAGGCTCTCAGTGGAAGCATCAGCGCCGACGAAGAGCCTTTATTTTCACGAGTGTGTCTCAGAAACATCCCGTTCTCGTCTGTTATCCCCGACTCTCTCCCATTGAGCTCACGGATATGCGCTCATTTCTCCCGTTTCTCAGCTGGAAAGTGATTCCGTGTCCTTCCATATCCTCCTTCATATCTCCAACTGTTTGATTTGCAACTTGATTTCAGAAGAGAGAGAGAGAGAGAGAGGACCTGTAGATTACAGAGAGAGGGACCCAAAGCCCTGTCAGATACAGAAGAAATCAATTTAATATAGACTTAACTTGAGGAAATTGCATATTCTCTGGCGATGTGCTGAGCAGACACTTCGGATCGGCCCTGGAGAGGAGCCGCCTCTTTATTAATTGCTGCGTGCGAATGAAAGGGTCTGCGCTCGCTCCGCTCTCTGTTGTCTGTGTTTCAGGAGAAACGGAGAAGTGTGAGTGTGTGAGTGTGTGTACGTGGAGTAATTAGGCACTTCCAGAGGGCCTGAAAGCAAGGCAGCCAGGTGGAGCAGAGATTGGAGGGTATTTATGAAGGAGTGTCATAATCGTGACAGGATGATGTATGGAGCAGCGACGCTGGCCATTTTTCTCTCCTCCTCTCCTTCTTTAAAAAATATATGATAAAATACAGTCTTAAAAGTTGATGACCAATTTTGTGTGGTCAGGTCACGGCAAGGTCACGGAAATTTCCCGCTGTTTCTCTTTCTTTGAGGAAGGAGGAGAGCGAGGGAGAGGGAAAAAAGACTTGCGCTCATCAAAGGCAAATAATAATGGAGCAGGAAAGATGAGGGTCTCAAAGTCACCCGTCTAATTGCTTTTAAAAGGTGCCCTTTTCAGATCAGGACTTCTGTGTATCGTTAACGCACACACTCGCACACTCTTTTACGCTCCTTTTCTCCATTACCACAGTCAGCCTCACGGTTTACTGCTGTAACTTAATACTTGCTGTATTTATTTGTGCAGATTTTAATTCTGATTGCCTGAGTTGTGTTCGGTTTGAGTCTTTTTCGTTCAGTTAATCAGTAAAACAGATTCATAAAATTATCCGATTCGTAAACTTAATCGTCTTTAAAAATTATTTCCCTATTAAGTTCTTTTCAGTCTTCTTTTATCATGGTAAATTTGCTATACTGTTCAGCCTCTTATGGCTTAGTGCATTAAAGGGGTCCTATTATGCCCTTTTGTGGAAAGTCTTGATTTTGTTTTTGGGGTGTACAGGAACATGTTTTCATGCTTGATTGTTAAAAAACAATTGTTTTTAATCTATTATCTATTTTTTAAACTTATTTTTCACATAATTTTACATATTACAGCTCCTCTCTCCCCAGTCTGGTTGAATGTGTCGTTTTCGATGAAGCCCCTCCTTCTGAAATATGAAATGTGCTGTGATTGGTTAGCTGGCCCAGTGTGTTGTGATTGACAGCGCATGTTCAGGAAATGTCACGCCTCTTCATAACAGCGAACTCTACTCAGATGTAAATATTAACGATTCGAGCCCGATTCAGACCCTGACTATGTTAACGAATAAGAGGATTGTGCGGAACAGATTTCAAGCACGGATTTTACAGGACGTTTCAGAGTGTATGTTTTTTTTTTGGGCCATATTCTTAGATACGATGTTATCCACCATTTAATCATATTTGTCTGAATGCTATGGTAATACAAACAGTAGGCTAATCGATCACACAAAATCATGGATAATTTTCCTAAGGGGCGGCGAACAGTCTTACAAAAACTTACAAGAGCTTACAGAAGCTACAGTAAACACTACATCAATACTGTGATGTTAGTTAGCAGGCTAGCGGAGCCCTTCCTTTACATCATAGCTATCATAGCATAAAGCTTATAATTGGAACTGTTAATAGAAAACACAACTACATTTAATAAGACACACTTACAAGTTGTGATCCTTTAAACAACAGATTGTCCCGACAAATGGTTCCATCTTCCGGGAGAAGCTTTGGAGCGTATAGCCTGCATTGTACTCGCTTCTGGAAGCTGTTCTCCGTAAAATAAGCAGCGTTGAGGTTATAATGTTCAGGAACAGTGATCTTCAGCCTTTGGACAAACTACAGGGTGGGCCATTTATATGGATACACCGTAATAACATGGGAATGGTTGGTGATATTAAAGTCCTGTTTGTGGCACATTAGTATATGTGATGGTCACCACCCATCTTGAGGAGTTTGCCCCCTCACATATACTAATGTGCCACAAACAGGACTTTAATATCACCAACCATTCCCATGTTATTACGGTGTATCCATATAAATGGCCCACCCTGTATTCTGGGGTGTAATAAACCGCAACAACACTCTTCGTCTTCTCTAAAGCAGCCCAACATGGCCTCGCCCCCTTTGCCGCGTGTTTCTGGGGGCGGGGTTTATGTAAATGTTAGGTTTAGTGATGTCACCAACCCAGGAAGAAGCTCATTGTAGTCCCTACCAGCCGTTTGTTGTAGTCCTTAAATAGCAATTTCTGTAAAAGAAAATCTCCCTTTGCTTTGAACTTTGAGCGTTGTAACTGATGTCGTTTATGCTCAAACAGCAACATTACACACTAACTAAAGTTAGAAAAGTCAAATCATAATCAACCACCCCTTTAAATATGCTTCATATTTTCGTAAATTAAGATTATTTCAGTTACTCAAAATGGTTCTTCTATGGCACCGCTGTGAAAACCCCCGTTTGGACCCTTCATTTTGAAGAGTGTAATTGCGTGTCCCGGATCCACATCATAGTGCCGTTCCTAGTCTAATGTTAATTACTGTGTGCCGGAAAGAAACTGCATCCTGTTCACATTAGAGTGAATGGCCACTTTATTAGCGGCACTTCCTCTACGGGCAGGAAATGGATGTGGTAACGGCCCATCCATTAGTTCAGATGATTTTACAGCACACACACTCCGTTTACCTTTGGCGATCGGATGAGAACGTGCAATCAACAACAGAATAGCAAAGAGCTGTGCTGTCATAGATGAATGACCCAGAGTTCCCCCGTGTGCTTCAGACTCCACTCTCCTGTGTGTGGAGTTTGTCAGAGCCGGCGCGTTGATGACGATGTAGCTTCAAGTTTGGCCTGCAACGTTTTTCAGGTTTATCCCCTCCCCCTTCCCCCACAATGAAGCTATTTCTCTCTCTTCTTTTGCTGTGTACAACACCAGTCAGTCAGTTAATGCATTAACTGATGTTAACAGAAAATACCTTACTGTAAAGTGTTACCAATAACATATAAAAGTATAGGAATTATGTAGTGACCAACAAATTAGCATTTTCTTTGTACTGCTATGCACTCTGGATATTCTCTGGGTAGCTTTCTAAAGCATCATGGGGACATTTTTATGTTAATAATAATAATAACAAAAATAATAATAATGATATATTACTAAAATTATGACACAATTATGCTGTACACTTTTTGACCCATTTTTCTTCACTATCCAGTCCAGCTAATAATGACAAAAATGCTTTACATTAGTTAACTACATTAGTTAGCATGAACTAATAATGAACTGCACTTATACAACATTTACTAATACTTTATTCAAATCTTGTTAACATTATTAACATGCACTGTGAACTAACATGAACAAACAAAGATAAAAAACTAACGTTAACAAAGATGAACAAATACAGTAACAAATGTATTGCTCACGGTCAGTTCATGTTAGTTACTACATATACTAATGTTAACAAATGAACCTTATTGTAAAGTGTTACCAAAATTATCATCATCATCATCATAATGGTAACGCTTTACAATAAGGTGCATTATTTAATGCATTAACTAACATTAACTTAGCAATTTATTTGTTACAGTTTTTATAAATCTTTGTTGATGTTAGTGAAGAATAATAAATAATAATAATAATTATTATTATTATTATTATTTCTAGTACTACAAGCAAATTATATATTTTTCTACATAAATGAATACACAGGAATAAACATGTATTTGAATGCAAACACATTTCAAGCATATACTTATTTATTATAATACAATATAAAGAGAATGTTTGCTGTAACGGCTTTTCTCTATAATAATATAATATTTTTGCCAGTTTTGTTCTTGTGAGAGAGATATTATAAAAATGTTAAGTGTAAAAAGCAGTAATATATTACAGTAATTACAACAGTAATAAATGTCAAAAAAAAAAAAAAAAAAAAGCTTTCTAATTGAAAATAAAAAAAGCTTTCAAGCAAAAAAAGCTTTTCCCCTTAATTAATTAATGCTGTTGTTTCCAGCTGCATTATATAATAATAACAATAAATTATAATAGTATAGTACTACAAGCAAGTATATATTTTTATACAGAAATGAATACATTACAACAAAATATTTTTGACTGCAAATTTCAAGCATTTAGTAATATAATATATATTTAAAAAATATATATATATATCTTAGGAGAGACAAAATATTCAAAATGAAAACAAACATAACCCATTTATTAAAAAAAGGTTTAAAATGTATGTTTCTAGTGCGAATAATCAGTAAATGCTGGAGCTAAAGCCGGAGTGTTTCCAGCTGCAGTGTCTCTGTCACCTGCTCTGCTCTGTTTGCACACTCAGCGTTAAACACTGAAGTTTGCCTGAGAAAAGCTCATCTCTCCGCTCTTCACGTGCCCTTGAAGAGATGTGTGCGGTTGTTGGGCGTTCTCGTAAAATTCTTCAACAGTTTCGCCCATGTATGCTCTCTCTCTCTCCCTCTATTTCTGTCTTTTTTTCCTCTGAAACCCGGCCATCTGTCTAATTGTTCACCTCCGTTGCTTTAATGCTTTTACATGCCTTCTCCCTCCTCTTTCCAGGCAATAAACTTTATTTTCTTCACAAGACTTTAATCTGCACAGGAAAGCAGGCGTCCAGGTCGTGCGCTTCTTTCTGGACCTGCTCCAGTCTTTTATAAAGCGCCGTGCAGTTACTTAAGATACAATAAGTTAAGCGATTAGAGTGATCCGAATACATCGTTTTATATAGAATATATAGTACTTTTTATTTTATTTTATTGAAACAAAGAACACATGGTTATCATGGATGCTACAATATCAGTACACAAAATATTTCCAACATCTTGATATACAATATCACACTTTCCTCTATGGTTTACGTACATAATCCATTTTTCCCAAAACTTGTTACATTTTTCAAATTTGAGCCTTAAAGGGGTGGTATAATGGCCTTTTCACAAGATGTAAAATAAGTCTCTGATGTCCCCAGAGTGTGTATGTGAAGTTTTAGCTCAAAATACCCCACAGATATTTTTATACAGCATGTTTAAGTTGTCACTTTTTGAGGGTGAGCAAAAACACACTGTTTTGTGTCTGTTCCTTTAAATGCAAATGAGCTGCTGCTCCCGGCACAGGGGGCGGAGCTTCAACAGCTTGCACTCACACAGACACGAAGTGACAACATGTATACAACATTTCTGAATGGTTGTAATTTATGTAGCTTATGTGTAGGTATCTTCTAGTCATTGATTAGCATATTTTGTTATGATAATCTATAAATCGTGTTCCAGGGTCGGGGGTTTATGTAAATTTTAGAGTTAGTGATGTCATTACACACTAACTAAAGTTAAAAAAGTGAAATCATATTCAACCACCCCTTTAATATAAATGTAAGTCTCTCCATACTGTATATTTCATTTACGATCCCTAGCCATTGATCCTTTGTCGGAGGGTCAACCTGCAACCATTTACGGGTTATTGCTTTCCTACTGCAGTATTTATCCTAAGTATTTTACCTAAATATATAATGTAGTGAACGAAAAATCAACCTCTACTCCCGTTATTTTTCCAATCTCTGCCACTACTTCTTGCCAAAAGAATTTTATTTTGGGGCAGGCCCAGAAAATATGGTAATGATTAGCCATCAGGGTTTCACATTGCCTCCAACAGAAGCCTCGGCTCTGTGTGCCTGTGTGTAGTGCTGTTAATTTGGGAGTTATAAAAAATCGTACTAAATTCTTCCATCCATCTATAGTACATTTTAATATATAGTTGTGTATCCAAATACATGTAAATGCAGTGTATGTATTGTAAATCTATGTGTGTGTATACAAATAGGCTAGTATCTCTACTTGTCTATCTGGTGACAATCTTAAGCACATTAGAAATGATGAAATGGTAAATTATATGTCATCTATAGCAAGAAAGATGACTGATTCACTGGCGATGGTGATATCTCAGGCCATTGAAACCATCTACCTTTCATTTGCATGATTTGTTCAGCCCATACCCCATATGAGTGTGTCTTTATAGTGCCTGATTACCATCATGCCATGTCACATGACTAAAGAATGGATCCATTCCATCCTTAATGAAAAAACATATTTGTCTCTATGACCGTTCACTCCGGGGACCCCCAATGCTGCCTCAAATTTAGTCCTTCCCGGTCTCTCCGGCTTTCTTCTCATCCAGTGTGTGATAAATCTGTGTGCGCTCCAGTGGGGCAACACCGGCTGAGGAATAACCCTCCAGAGCGCTTGTGCTGGCACTTTAAAAAATAAACCTGTTTGTTGCATCTCCATCATACATTTATCAAATCATTTCAGAGCAACGCTTCGGCTTCTGTCGGCTCCCGCCAAACCAATTTATCTCCTTCTAAACAGGGTCTGTAGCTAAACATGGAGCAGGTGTCGTCAGTCACCGAAGCATCCCAGAATTCCCCCACTTCCTGCTTTCTCAGTGTCCACATTATATCCTGCTTGTTTTTTTATTTTTTACAGCTTAGTAATGCTTTATAGCCTATAAACTACGTATATACAACAATTTGATGGAGCTCAAGGCTTTTTCCTCCCTAAAGTGGGGAGTCAGCTAAATGTGAACCATTTCCTTGTATCAGTACCTCATTTTTGTGATGCTCCAAGCAAAGTGTGCTGGGGAAATATTCATCTACCTGAAGAAAATGGTTTAGCGATACAAAAAAAGGTGTCATTTGATGATGCACTCTGGCTTTGCTAACTCGTCTTCATCTTCATCGGTTCTTTTTATGACATGTAGGTCCCCTAAATCCCAGAGATGAAACAACAATGCTCTGAAACTGATATCAGACATGATGAATGATGGAGTGGCAGCTGGAGAATGTTTTCGGTCACAAAACCTGAAACAGAAGGACAGATGACTCCGTTTTGTAACTTTTTACTGGATAAGTTGTATGCCATTTGCATCACCAAACATAATTGCAAAAATAATGGACCTATATCATTGATAATTCATACAATTTGCGTGTTTATGTGAGCAGAAAAAAATGGCTAGCTTTGCGTAAGGTGTGTATTTTTATTTTCAAGGATTTGAAGGATTTTATTGTCATTCCAAAAACATGGTACATGATCTGGAACAAAATTAGTCCTGAGGTCCGATTAAAACCATCTCAAGTAAATAAAAGATCAGCAACTCAAAAATACACAATTGTACCCACAAATATACACACTAAAACTTGAAAAATAGCAGCATAGCAATAAAAGTGCAACATAACTCAGGACACAAAGTTCAGTTTGTCATACATTTCACTTAGTGAGTCACTTAGTTATTCCATTTGAAAAATAAGAGGGCTTGATCACTTAAGTCAGATAGGAAGTTAGGGTTGGATCAAGTTATTTTAATATAATGAAGGGCTGCAAAGACTTTTGGAATAAGAAACACCAAATAAATCCAGCACAGTAAGGCCAGAAACGTGCAATATGAAAGTAAATAGGGTCGTATTTGACTTGGTGTTGACTTTACAGCATTATCGGTGTATTATTCCTAGTACACGTCGAGTTACGGAGACCTTACTAACAGCTTGATTAAGCTGCGCTGTAGTGGAAGGTGACTGTGGGCTGTGCGGTTTGACAAGGTCCCCGTCAAGCACAGTTCCACATTGATGAATGGTGTTTGGGGATGTGGGGTAATTTTTCCATGACAGGGTGTGGCTCTGGGCGACGTTACTGTTGATTGCTTGTGCTCTGCACAGACTGTGCAGAGAGTGGACAATACAGAATTGCAGTGTGTTGGTTAAGACTCTTGGCTGGTTATGCAAATGTTGCAGACTTGCTATCGGGTGGGGGTGACCACCTGGACAATTACTAACTGGACAATTAGTAAGAACCCTTGTTGTGCCCTTTAGCAGCGCACTTAACCCCAGGTTGCTCCCGGGGGACTGTAGCTGCAATTAGTGTACTGTAAGTATCTTCGGATACATCTGCTAATGGATAACAGTGGCCTGTAAAATTTTTTTTTTGTCTGTGAGTGAAAGAGAAAGGGAGTTGAGGGAAGTGCTGGATCATGGTCCTGTGTATCCAGAGGCCTCCCAAACGAATTCCCTTTCCTTACCATAATTAAAGGGATACTCCTCCCGATAATGAACGTTCTCTCATCATCTACTAACCCTCATGCCGTCCTATATGTATATGACTTTATTCTATGGAACAGATAATATTAATATACTTTTTGAGTCCATATAATGCAAGTGGATGAAAAATTTCATGGGCAAAGCAGATTTATTGTCAATAGTGTAGCTTGAAGCCCCAGTTACTCAGAGGTCACTTCCAAAGCAGCTTTGTTTTGGTAAACCTGGTGAATTTGTGTGTCAAAAATTCGACAAGCTTGAATGCGATGTGAAAATCGTGTGGGGAAAGTTTTAGCCTCAAATGCCATCACCTGAAATTTAAGATCTTGTTGGCTCTTTTGAGATGATTTCGTCGGTGGACCTGTACAAAGGTAACTGTGCTTGGAAAGACAGATGAAAGCTGTTACTTGACTACACAAAAACCTGCTGTCAGTGTTGTACGTAGTACTTGAGATTGGCCATGAGTTTGAGTCCAAGAGCATATTGTAATGGTCGTGGTCTTGTCATATACACAGAAGCATTTGGATTTGGTATCAAAGGCACAAACACTGAAAATATTTTTTTTAGTCTGTGCAGACTGTGCTATCATGTAAACCAGTCTTCATTCACCCCAAAGGAATCGTTTAGACCCTCTTCTGTTCTCGGTCTTGATTCGGACTCAATCCTCTTCTGTTCTCGGTCTTGATTCGGACTCAACCCTCTTCTGTTCTCGGTCTTGAATCGGACTCAACCCTCTTCTGTTCTCGGTCTTGATTCGGACTCAATCCTCTTCTGTTCTCGGTCTTGATTCGGACTCAACCCTCTTCTGTTCTCGGTCTTGAATCGGACTCGACCCTCTTCTGTTCTCGGTCTTGATTCGGACTCAATCCTCTTCTGTTCTCGGTCTTGATTCGGACTCAATCCTCTTCTGTTCTCAGTCTTGATTCGGACTCGACCCTCTTCTGTTCTCGGTCTTGATTCGGACTCAATCCTCTTCTGTTCTCGGTCTTGATTCGGACTCAGCCCTCTTCTGTTCTCGGTCTTGAATCGGACTCAACCCTCTTCTGTTCTCGGTCTTGATTCGGACTCAACCCTCTTCTGTTCTCGGTCTTGATTCGGACTCAACCCTCTTCTGTTCTCGGTCTTGAATCGGACTCAACCCTCTTCTGTTCTCGGTCTTGATTCGGACTCAATCCTCTTCTGTTCTCGGTCTTGATTCGGACTCGACCCTCTTCTGTTCTCGGCCTTGATTCGGACTCAATCCTCTTCTGTTCTCGGTCTTGATTCGGACTCAATCCTCTTCTGTTCTCGGTCTTGATTCGGACTCGACCCTCTTCTTGTCTCGGGTTTGATTCGGACTCGGCCCTCTTCTGTTCTGTGCCTTGATTTGGACTCAATCCTCTTCTGGTCTCAGTCTTGATTCGGACTCAATCCTCTTCTGTTCTCGGTCTTGATTCAGACTCGACCCTCTTCTGTTCTCGGTCTTGATTCGGACTCGACCCTCTTCTGTTCTCGGCCTTGATTCGGACTCAACCCTCTTCTGTTCTCGGTCTTGATTCGGACTCAACCCTCTTCTGTTCTCGGTCTTGAATCGGACTCAACCCTCTTCTGTTCTCGGTCTTGATTCGGACTCGACCCTCTTCTTGTCACGGGTTTGATTCGGACTCGGCCCTCTTCTGTTCTGTG
Source organism: Rutilus rutilus (assembly GCA_021464565.1). Taxonomy (NCBI): domain Eukaryota; kingdom Metazoa; phylum Chordata; class Actinopteri; order Cypriniformes; family Leuciscidae; genus Rutilus; species Rutilus rutilus. The sequence goes on along the minus strand of JAJAQA010000022.1, from coordinate 27,408,434 downwards.
CCTTGATTTGGACTCAATCCTCTTCTGGTCTCAGTCTTGATTCGGACTCCACCCTCTTCTGTTGTCGGTCTTGATTCGGACTCCACCCTCTTCTGTTCTCGGTCTTGATTCGGACTCAACCCTCTTCTGTTCTCGGCCTTGATTCGGACTCAACCCTCTTCTGTTCTCGGTCTTGAATCGGACTCAGTCCTCTTCTGGTCTTGGTCTTGATTCGGACCCGACCCTCCTGTCTCTGTCTTGATTTGGACCCGAACCTCCTCTGATCTTGGTCTTGACTCATACTCAATCTACTCAGGTCTCGACTACATCACTGCCCGCTGTAGCTCAATTATAATGGAACATGTAAACACTTGATTTCAGATTCCAAATCATATTTACCCACCCCTAAAATAAATAAAATAGATAACTTTCATATATCCTTTTACATGTGAGACACCTCTTTCTGTCAAAAAGAGCTGTTTCCTGCGAGAATAGGCTTATGAAGTGGACCAGACTTTGCTGATAACAAAAGTCTGGCTTGTGTCAGACTTGTACAGTCTGTTAACCAACAGTACCACACATCAAACCTACCTGTTCTGGTTTGATATCTGTCCAAATCATTTAGTCATCAGTCTTCACATCTGTCCTCTTGTGTTTCCCAGCAGCTGTTATTTCCTGTTTTCCAGTTTTCACATGCCATACACCTGCCAAACACGGCTAGCGGAGCCTGACACGCAATAACTCAGGCAACTGCTGCACATCATTCACGCAGCAATCAGTCTAACCGGACGCTCGTCATTGATCATCTGTTGTGTACACTAGAAAGCAGCCCTCAGGTGTGCACATGCCACTGTTTGCCACCTATCAGTCATAAAATACCATGTTTATCCTAGCCGCAAGTGAACCCCTATTTAACATATCATTGTTTTTGCGACCCATCTGAACAGCCAAGTTTTGGGTCACAACCTGCCATTAGGGAAACACTGAGATAAATCACATTGAATTGAGACTATAATCTCCAGACGGACTCTGAGATCCTTCTGAAATAATTATCCATTTGCTCTGACATCGGTTTCTGTTGTTCGTGTTTGCCCTGTGGCAGTTTCAGAGTAGACTTATGCTGTCTATGTCTCAGTCTTATCGCATAATCACAGCACCCCAGCCAAGGACTGCAGGCCCACAGGCGAAACCTGATTTAGATAAATAAGACCTGTTAGATGGAGTAGCTTTGCACTACTGACAAATAAGCCTGTCTGTACGAATAAAACGGTGTGTGTATGTGTCTGGGTGTAGTTTTTGCTTTTCCATAAGGGGGACCAAATGTGCTTGCAATTGTATTACATATACATACTTCTTTCAAAACATTAAAAAAAATGTAATGTTCCAAACTTTTGACTGGTAGTGACATATATGATGCAGACTTGACAATGTACTTCATAGAAATCCCAGTCATGATTTGCTTTATTTTTAAAACTTTTAAGGGTCATTTTTAATTTTAATGCATTTATAAAAATTAAAATAAAAAAACAGCATGTGTGTGAGTGCGTATGCTTGTAAATCTGCATATTGCTGCATATTGAACTTTTGTGTTGGAGTCATTAGATGGAAGCCAGTAATTTTGTTGTGGGCATTTTGTTGGGTCAACACAACTTCCTTTTTAATATTATATATTGATGGGCTTTAATAACCAAGTGACCTAATTTTTGTTGGCGATAACGCTGAAACAAACATCTCTGGGTATTAGTCAAGCCCCATTGGACAGTAATAATCTGATGAAAAGTGATGTTGAACAGTTATTGTATATCTTGCAGTTTGCCATCGAGGGCGTATGACAAGACTAGACATGATTGCTCTGAAGTCTTTATAGGACAGTAGCCATCTAGAATCGTCTACGGCACTAATTGCGCAGCGGCTGATTAGCAATTGTAAGTGGTTGGTGGACGTGCTGTTGATAGGAGAAATGCTGATGGGGTGGTTTTCCTGTTAACCTGGTGGTGTGCTGTACATGGCATAATTAAATTGCCCCATGTCTCCTAACCCCACTGTAATATTAGCAGAGTTTATACAGTCATTCATCAAAAAATCCCTCATCAGAGATGCCGTACAGGACTAGCGGAACCTGCTAAGTTAGCACACAGCTGTTTGTGGCGAGAAGGAAACACTGAGAACAGTCAATGAAACAGACCTAAAATCTCCTTTCTCAGCATATTGCTGTACTAGCTTACTAATAAGTGCTCTTTTCTCTAGTTCTGATTATTTAGTTGTTATATACTAATATTTGACTTTGCATTATCTTACTTGGTTATTACATGCTTTCAGTATTTCCACATTAAATATTGATTTTAGTTTAAAGCAATTTCAGTAATTTTTTGTGTTTTTGAAAAAAATTCTTCTGCTCACAAAAGTATATATTATATATTGTGTATGTATGTATGTGTATATATATATTGCATACAGAATACTCTATTTAAAAAAACGTAAAATAATAATAATAATTATTATAGTTTTCAATTTCAGTAATTTTTTGTGTTTTTGAAAGAATTATCTTCTGGTCATATGTATATAGTATATATATATTTTCTATTTTCTATTATATTATATATACATTTATTTATTTTTTAAAGTAAAATTATAATATTTATAGTTGTTGTTGTTAGTTAGGTAACTGTTATGTAATTTACCATTTCCATAATTAAAATAATTTGTGCAAATTTAGAAAATTTGAAGATTTAAATTAGTACAAATCTTCATATAAGCAAACATACTTAATCCTAATGCTTATTCTTATTTTTTTCTTTTTTTTCAAGTTTAAATAAATCTAATGTATTTGGTAAATGAAAACAAATTAAAGCTAGATCAATTAGTGCTACAGGCTGGCTATACAATTGACCCTTCGCAGGGAGTTTGATTGACAGGTGATCTGACCAATCATAATCCGCCATTTTTGTCGGACAAAGCTGTCAGGAGAGTTACTAGATTAATGTTGGAGGATTTGAACTTGAAAAACGGTGTACTGACGTCTTTCCGCGGTTAAAACAACATTCCTCCTGATGTTCATTCATGTTTATTTGATGCTTTAAATGAACTATAAGGAAGAGATGATGGGTTCACGAGCAGCTTTAACTGAGGCTCTTTAACTGAGATCTGTCAGACACATTAAAGAGACACAAAACGCTATTTATTGTTTAAATTTCTTAAAAAAATGACCAAATTTGAAAGTTGAGACTTTGTTTCATATCAAAAGTAACCTGGTCTGTCCTCTCTCAGTGTGTTTGTCAGTGTGAGAACATGGTGTGTGTGAGAGCGGCGTGGCTTGTCGGACATAGCAACAGTAACTAAAGGGGGCGGGTCTTTCGCAAATTGAAATTATATTCAAGATTAAGAATTTATAAAATGTTTGTTGTTGTTGTCGGTGCGCCTGCACACTAAACCCTGAGAGTTTCCCACTGACTTCACCTGGAGAAAACTTCAGCTGACCTCTGACCAGCCAGACTCTGATCCTTCCTTTGTGGAGTGATTTATGTGTCTTCCTTCATATCGATCGTCTTCGGCTATGATCAAAGGTACACCTAAAAGCCAGCACTGAGAGAGACCATTATTGTGTGTTTGGCTTTGCTCATAAATTATTTATCTCTTTGAGCCTGTTCTATATGCCATTATGGACATTATGAAAGAAGGGAGCCACTGCCTCACCGTTTACTTAGTGTAAGCACAGGATGCCGGGAGGAAAGATCGGATACAGGGTCATAAAAATGCCATAAAGAGGATATTGAGATGCTCTCCTGCCACAGAATGTGCAACATTCCCTATTGGAAATGCGGCCCTGATTTAGGCAAAGAGAGATGGAGTTGTTTTTCATGGTGTCTGTGAGATGGAGGGTTCAGTGAGTTAGAGCGGGATGTGTGGGCTATGGCTTTCAGTCTGTTAGCAGTGTGATAGTGATGGATGTAGCTGGTGTAAAATCTGCTGGTTTCTCTCTTTTTTTCCAGAGCAAAGCTCGTGTTGAAGCCATGACGCTGGATTTGGCTTCCTTGAGGAGTGTCCGAGAGTTTGCCGAGATCTTCAAAGCCAGGAAACTGTAAGTAACACAAGATACAGCAGAATTGTAACGTAAGGATGAACTGCTCCTGGAATGAGACGCTGGCTAGGTCATCATGAAAAGCTTTCCGATTGCTCCGTCCTGAGACCGACCCCCCCCCCACCGGCTCCATTAACGAACTATCACATCAGAGAAGGGCCAAAGGTCTCCCCTCTTTCATCCTGAGCCCCGTCCCTCTCGCTGGTCAATACACAAGTATCCGCACCTTAGCTATAGTTCCATCAATCTCAGGGATTGGGAAGTCCTTCACAGTCTCCTGGTGAAATCAATGACCGCTCCCGCTTTCGGGAAGCTCCGCTGCACTGCTGAGAACTGCCAGCGTGACTCTTCAAGACAGTCTATACATGTCTGCTGAAAATACATTCATAAATATTTTAATTCATTCATTAATAAATAATATAATTTATTATTTTTTTGCAGATTTTTATGTTGCTATTAAATAAATAAATAAATAAATAGTTTCATTATCTTTTTAATAAAAAATATACATCATTATTAAATATATATAGATACATTACTAGATAGATAGATAGGTTTTCTTGGTAAGATTGCTTTAATCCTGGACTAATTAAACACAGCATTGATTGTAGTGTTATCAGTTATTAATTATTATTATATTACACAACGTTATTTAATATGATGTCAAGACAAAACATTTAATAGGTTGAGTGTGTCTCGTATGCCTTCTATTATCATATCAATACAGTGCTTTTTTAATCTGTAAACATTCATTAGTTTTGTGACGGTGAGCTGCAGTGATCAGTAATTAGGCTAATGAGGGATAATTATGATTTAATATAGACGTGTCTAGAATATCTTCTGTGCTCTGTGAGAACTGTGTCCGTTCGGATGCAGTTCCTTATACTGTAGTTTTCAGGAAAAGAAATGTGAAGTATTGATTATATTGAAATAATAATAATAACAATAGTAACGTTGTTTAAATCCGGAGTATCGTTGTCTGAAATGACTCTGTTGTGAGTTGCGCTGTTTCCCAGTCCTGGTTCTTGCTTCGCTTGTTCTTCTGTGGAGTTCCTCAGTGTTCCTGCGGTAGAGCCTCGACCTTCAGCGCTCCATCAGTCCACAGTGAGTGTGTGTGAGTGTGTGTGTGTGGGGGGGTGTCCCGGGCCCTCGAGGGCCTGCAGGACTCATCTGGCCCCCGGCTGGCCCCGGGGCACGACAGCAGCAGAGCTTGGTCAGCAGCCAGAGTCCTGGAGGTGACCCCCCCCCCCCCCCCCACACACACACACACACACACTCACACACACACACCGCCCCGTCCCCGCACTCGAGCCAACCCCCCCCCCTCCCGAGTGACTGTGGCTCCTGATTACAGGACCTCTGAGCAGTGTTTCCACAAGTGAAAGGTGTGTTTTGGGCCCTGAAACCGAGTTAGATGCCCACAGCCTAGATAGTGTTGCTAAGCGTGTTGCTAAGCTAACCGCACACGCAGGTGTTTGGGCAGAATAGCTCATGTTGAATTTCCACAGTCTCTGTTTTGTGTTTGTCATTATGAACCGCCCTCTGCGGCTCACACTGTGTTCTTTGGGTTTGCTTTGTTTTGCCTTTTTTTTTTTTCTGTCATGTTTCGTTCTGATTTGTCTTGTTTTGTTTGCTTTGTGTGTATTGCTTTAGGGTCTGTTTCTATTTGTTCTGTTCTGTTTTACTTTTTGTATTCCATTTTGTTTTTGTATTTTATGTTGCACTTTGCTTTTGTTTTGCTTTGCTTGTTCTGTCTTGTTTTGCTTTTTGTGTTTTATTTTGCTTCTGTGTTTTGTTTTGTTTAGTTTGTTTTACCTGTGTGTTATATTACTTTGGGTTCTGTTTTTTGTTCTGTTCTATTTTATTTTAATTTTTTTCAGTTCTGTTTTGTCTTGTTTTGCTTTTTGTGTTTTATTTTTTTACTCTGCTTTACTTTATTTTTGTTTTGCTTTGCTTTTGTGCACGTTTAGTTATATATATTTGTGTTTGTTATTTTTGTTCGGTTCTAATTTGTCTTGTTGTGCTTTTTGTGTTTTATTTTGATGTTTTGCTTTGATTTGCTTTTGTGTTGTTGTTTTTTTTCCTTTGTGTTGTATTGCTTTGTTCTGTTTTTGTTTTGTTCTGTTTTGTTTTTATGTTTTTATTTTGATATGATTTCTTGTGTTTTGCTTTTGTATTGTTTTGCTTTGCTTTTTTGTGATTAGTTTTGTTGGAAGTGTTGTCTATCAGGAGCAGAGCCGAGCATATCGCAGAATTGTTTAGGGCTTATCTGGGTCTGTATTGGCTCATATGTGTGTACAGCTAGTGTTGCCATGTGCGTGTGAATGCATTACGCTTCCCTCGTGTGTCTTGGCTTGTTGGCTGAAGTGCCAGTTCGGGTTTGTGCCTCCGCCTCCCGAACACATCTGGGCTGGTCAGATCATAATGGAAGCTGTCAGCCTTTAATAAGAGGGAGAGATTAACCTATTAGTTTGGGACCCAAAGCATTTATTTGGCCCAGTGACCCAAAGTTCGTGTGGGGATTGAGAGGGCTTTCTCCCTGGCGCTTTGAACCGTCCAGTTTCCTTGGACTTCACGGACTTATATGTTTCCCTTATATCTTTAAGTGTCTTCTCACTTCACAGCTCAGGATAGTTGCCAATGAAAGGTTTGAGACTCTGCACATGAAAGCAACGCTTCGACACTTCAAAGTAAACAGACACGTAACATTTATTGCACATTTGTTTGGCTGAGAGCAAATATAAGCTGTCGGGGTTTGTTTATACCACAGAGAGGGCGTTTTAGAAGTAAGGTTTGACCTAAACCACACTGTAAAAAATGATCGTAATTTTAATGGTAAAAGACTGTAAAAATGCTACAGTGAAAAACTGAAAGTTTCCGTACTATATACGGTAAATAACTGTGATAGATCTAACGGTACATTTAATGTAATTTTACTGTAACATACCGTTAAATTTACAGTTTTTGAAAGTGAAAAAACAACTCCTAGTATAATTTACAGTGAAAAACCGTAAATTGACATTCCCACAATTCCCTGTGACACTTCACATTTGATGTATTTTTGTTGAAATAACTATGTTTGTTTCTTCATAGTTTTCTTCGTTTTTTCTAATCAGTTATGTACATTAGGGGTTTATGTTACATTTAATGTTGTTAAATTAATGTTTATTGCATTTTTAAAATTTCATGTGTTACCATGATGGTGTTTAATGTTTGTGTGAATGACACTGTGCAGCTTCTATATTTATTAGTATTAACTCTCTTGTGGAAGAACTGCTTATGTTGAGCTTTGATTGATCATGTGACTCTCATCACTGCTGTGATTGGTGGTTATCAGTGTACAAAACAGATAATACTTCAATATTACGGTAAATTAACATTATATCATATTACCGAAATCCAATGTTAAATATACAGTTTTTTTCCGTAAAAACAACGGGAAGAAATTACCATTTTTTACAGTATTTTTCCGTTTTTAACAGAAATTTTCTGGCGCCCCTGCTGCCAGAAAATTACCGTTTTTTTACGGGTTTTTTTTTTTACAGTGCATTGTTCAGATCCCTAATCCTGCGTATGAAAAATAGCTAAATAGCTTAATGTCTTTAGCCGAATAACCTCTGACGACCTCATCTGCGTTCCAGTGAACACTTTCACACACTCCTCGCGCTCATGTGACCCGATCACACCCGAGTGAGTGAGTGAATGAATGGATGAATATCCTCTCTCTCCCTGGCCAAGGTTGTATTTCTTCATTAGCGGCTCCCAGGATGTGTGTGTGTGTGTGTGTGTCCCGGAGGAGGTGGAGTAGATTAATTCTCATCAGAATGGAGAGGTGCTCAGGTGTGAATGGCAGAAGGCAGCTGGTGAGACCACAACACGCCTCCCTGTTTCTGTTTCCGTCGAGATGTCTGCCGGCACACACGCGCACACACACACACACACACTAACAGTTACTGCCATTGGAGCTTAATTCAATCACAGCTGCTTTCGCCACTTTTTTCCTACCCTCTTTTCTTTTGTAGCCGTCCGTAAACCCCCCGCTCGCTCATTCCTTCTCTTTCTCTTTGTTCTTCACCCTCAGTGTGTTCAGGTGGGCACGGGGAACATATTTCCATGCACTTATCATCCCTTTGTTCTCATCAGGGTCTGTAGTGTTTCACTCAGTCTGCTGTGAAGTGTTCTTGATCGCCTATGATGTTTAATTTCGCTGTGTATTGATTGCTTGTGGACAAATTCCTGACTCGAGGTGTTCAATCCGAGAGAAATGCAATAAAGCCACTCAGATATGCAACAGAAACATGCAAATATTCTCACCAAAACTAGTTATATACTAATTATTTTAGAAAAGTTTGCATACTTGTGTGTGTCAGTCAAGCTGTCTATGGTAAATCACACGATCTACTCCTATTGCAGTAACAGTTTATTGATAAGCTAACAATGAAATAATATATAGGCTAACTCTATAAATATACAAATATAAAACTAGGTGTCTTTACATATCAGTAATGGATGATTTTTGTTTTTAACAATAAATGCTTTTTGTTTGTTATTATGAGATGTCCCTCTTAATTTTTAAGTTAATATCAGAAGGAATTTGGAGCAGATAAATTAAGATGTTATATTAATAATTAATAATAAATTCAAATTGATATGATTATACTTTTTTATGTTATGATTGATGAATCATGTAAGAACTGACAAAACATACTGTAAGCCTAGAAAACAAAGACCTCACCTTGGGAGGTAGACAACTATAATCCCACTAATATTGAGACTGTAAGTTTATCTGCTCCAGGAACAGCGCCGTTATTTCCTCGCTGATGAGAAATAGGGATGTAGCTTTTAAGTTGCAGAAGTATTTTACTGATAAAATCGTCAGAGCAGCGCTGAGTGTGTGTCCGCACTGAATGTGTGTGCGTTTCAGCGGGAGAGAGAGAGAGAGTATGTGCTTTCCGTACGTAATAAAATACAATTATGTGGCAAAACATGGAAATAATCTGTCATTTTTGTTTACTATATATATTTACTTAGTCAGTGTCGTTGTGTGTTCTGGTTCTTTTGCTGTTGTCGGCTGTAAAGACCTTTGAAATAACTGAAATCATGTGGTGAAGTGATATAGAGTTGTAATGTGGTCAAGATCTGCTGGAACTACTTTATCAGTGTTTCCCTGAAAATACCTGCACACCTTATAATGTTCATCAACCAATCAGATTCAAGCATTCAACCAGTAGTATACGCTATTTTAAAGGCTTCTAACTTTGTTTTGGAATTTTCTACAATGGACCCTTTTTACAGACTGAGATTATGTGTTTTATTGCTCATCAACATCGTAAATCCTGAAAAGGTTTTTATATATTTTCATAAAAAAAAAAAAAAATGTATGTACATTTTTAGGCCCAGGTCCACTCTGTTGTGATTGGTCTATTCTGCTCTGCTGTGATTGGTCAGATGACCCAGTCTGTTGTGATTGGTTTACTCTGCTGTGATTGGTCAGATGACCCAGTCTGTTGTGATTGGTCTATTCTGCTCTGCTGTGATTGGTCAGATGACCCAGTCTGTTGTGATTGGTCTACTCTGCTCTGATTGGTCAGATGGCGCAGTCTGTTGTGATTGGTCTACTATGCTCTGATTGGTCAGATGGTGCAGTCTGTTGTGATTGGTCTACTCTGCTCTGATTGGTCAGATGGCCCAGTCTGTTGTGATTGGTCTACTCTCCTCTGATTGGTCAGATAGCTCAGTCTGTTGTGATTGGTCTACTCTGCTCTGATTGGTCAGATGACCCAGTCTGTTGTGATTGGTCTACTCTGCTCTGATTGGTCAGATGGCGCAGTCTGTTGTGATTGGTCTACTATGCTCTGATTGGTCAGATGGTGCAGTCTGTTGTGATTGGTCTACTCTGCTCTGATTGGTCAGATGGCCCAGTCTGTTGTGATTGGTCTACTCTGCTCTGATTGGTCAGATGGCCCAGTCTGTTGTGATTGGTCTACTCTCCTCTGATTGGTCAGATAGCTCAGTCTGTTGTGATTGGTCTACTCTGCTCTGATTGGTCAGATGGCCCAGTCTGTTGTGATTGGTCTACTCTGCTCTGATTGGTCAGATGGCCCAGTCTGTTGTGATTGGTCTACTCTCCTCTGATTGGTCAGATAGCTCAGTCTGTTGTGATTGGTCTACTCTGCTCTGATTGGTCAGATGACCCAGTCTGTTGTGATTGGTCTACTCTGATCTGATTGGTCAGATGGCCCAGATGAATAACCCTCTACAATGAAAGCACAACACATTGGTAAAATGTAATGGCTGACAACTAAATATGAAATGTATATATTTCATTGTATTGTGTGTATATAATAGCACATTGTGTCTATATAATAAATATAAACAGTACTAATAGCACTGCTGTTGTAATGGCGGGTTTATAGACAGAGACAGCACAGTAGCAGCTGTACTTGAGCATGGACGGCCGATGACTGAACTGACTTTGCTGAAAGAGACTTTGATTTATCAAAAACGTTCCTTTTTGCCAGCTATTGTTTTACATGCGTTTGTGCACCTCCTGTTTTCTCTTTAAACTGATGTTGCCTTTAAATGTGACGACGACCGATATAAACATATATCAGAGATGCCACAGAACAACCATTTTTAGTTCCCTAAAGAACATTCTTTTTTTAATCTTTTTGTGAAGAACATTTTAATAATATTAAGAACCTATTAAGAATCTTTTGTGCAATGGAAAGATTCCTTGGATGATAGCATCAATGCCAGTAAGAACCTTGTGTGCAGGGAGGAAAAAAGCCTTCATAACAAAGAGATCCATAGATGTACATCATTTATGTTTAACATCTCATTGCCCATAAAACCTTAGCGCTGTGAGAATAGTCTTTTACAGTGTGTGTGTGTGTGTTATCAGTGTCTCCACAGAATTACTCTTACCCGTCGTGGCTTTGCTAATAACCGTGTGTTTGTGGGTGCCGTCTGTGTAACACCGTTTATGTGTGTCTGTCTATTTGAAAGCATCTCTCTGTTAGCCACACATTTTCTCGGCGGCCCATAAACGCAGCTCTTAATGACGGCCGGTCGGAGTGGAGGGAGACAAAAGCAATCATTCTTTTATGGGCAGAGATTATTCTCAGGTCAAAGGTCGTGCCCTGGGGGTTCTTTAAAGTAAGTATGGAGCGTTATTCCTCCCGGTTCGCTCGTTTCCGCCCCCGCTCGCCCTGACACGTAAATTGCACATTTGTGGAAGACCCCCCTGATCGCATTAATAAGTTTAAAGGGAGTTTTTACATTATGTGGCCTAAGCTATTAAAACCATTTGTTAGCTTTTTGCTTATGAAGACACGCCTGGCGGGGGGGCGTCTCAGACTGAGCGTGTGCGAGCCGCAGTTGTTAAATCAGAGGACACAACAGTAGGATTATCATGCAAACAACAACGCTGCTTCCCACTGAGGCCCATTTCCAAAGCAACCGGAGAAATTACATCGAGAGAGAGAGCGAGAGACAGAGAGAGACAGAGAGGCAGAGACAGAGAGAGAGAGAGACAGAGAGAGAGAGACAGAGAGGCAGAGAGAGAGAGCGAGAGACAGAGAGAGAGAGAGAGAGAGAGAGAGAGAGAGAGACAGAGACACAGAGAGAGAGAGAGAGAGAGAGAGACAGAGAGACAGAGAGAGAGAGAGAGAGAGAGAGAGAGAGAGAGAGAGAGACAGAGACAGAGACAGAGAGAGAGCGAGAGAGAGAGAGAGAGACAGACAGACAGACAGACAGACAGACAGAGGCAGAGAGAGAGAGAGAGTTTCAGAATAATTTTTTTCTTCCTGCGAAGGGTTGTGGTGTACGATAACTTCACGAGAGCTTCAAAACGATAGCTTGATGTTTTTTTGTGTGTGTATTTTCGAGTGGTGAAACGCGTGGTGCTTGTGACAGAGTTTTGCTACGTGGTTTCTGTTTTTTCATGGGTGGTTTCTATGTTGTTGGTAATTGACGCTTGGTTTACTGGTCCAAGAATTTTTTGTCCATCCATCCATCCGTCCATCATCCGTCCATCATCCGTCCATCATCTGTCCATCATCCGTCCGTCCATCCATCCATCATCCATCCATCATCCGTCCATCCATCCATCATCCGTCCATCATCCGTCTATCCGTCCATCCATCCATCTGTTCATCCGTCCATCCATCCATCTGTTCGTCTGTCCATCCATCCATCCATCCATCCATCTGTTCATCCATCCATCCATCCATCCATCCATCTGTTCATCCGTCCATCCATCCATCCATCCATCCATCCATCCATCCACACACACATCCATCATCCATCTATCCGTCCATCCATCCATCCATCCATCCATCCGTCTATCCGTCCATCCATCCATCATCCATCATCCGTCTATCCGTCCGTCCGTCCGTCCGTCCATCCATCCACACATCCATCCACACATCCATCCACACATCCATCCATCCATCCATCCACACATCCATCCACACATCCATCCATCCATCCATCCATCCATCCACACATCCATCCACACATCCATCCATCCACACATCCATCCACACATCCATCATCCATCTATCCGTCCATCCATCCATCCATCCATCCATCCATCCGTCTATCCGTCCATCCGTCCGTCCGTCCATCCATCCACACATCCATCCACACATCCATCCACACATCCATCCACACATCCATCCATTCATCCATCCGTCCGTCTATCCGTCCATCCATCCATCCATCCATCCATCCGTCTATCCGTCCATCCGTCCGTCCATCCATCCACACATCCATCCACACATCCATCCACACATCCATCCACACATCCATCCACACATCCATCATCCGTCTATCCATCCATCCGTCCGTCCATCCATCCACACATCCATCCACACATCCATCCATCATCCATCATCCGTCTATCCATCCATCCGTCCGTCCATCCATCCACACATCCATCCATCATCCATCATCCGTCTATCCATCCATCCGTCCGTCCATCCATCCACACATCCATCCATCATCCATCATCCGTCTATCCATCCATCCGTCCGTCCATCCATCCACACATCCATCCACACATCCATCCACACATCCATCCACACATCCATCCATCCATCCATCCATCCATCCACACATCCATCCACACATCCATCCATCCATCCACACATCCATCCACACATCCATCCATCCATCCATCCACACACACATCCATCCACACATCCATCCACACATCCATTCATCCGTCATCCATCCGTCCATCCACACATCCATTCATCCATCATCCATCATCCGTCTATCCGTCCATTCATCCATCCATCCATCCAAAGTGATGACCATGAAATTATGAGATATTTGATAATTATATCAGACCTTTTTTATAACATGGAAAGGTTATTTAATGTCAGTGTTATTTTAGTATTATTTATATGCAATTATTCTTAAATATAATAATATTTGCATAAGATTTTTATTTTATTATTTTATTTACAGTTTTGTTTTTAATTTTAGTGTCATTTTTAAAAATTACACTAGTTAGGTTTACATATTTTTTATTCAGTGTTTCAACTTTAACTAAATTGTTGGCAAGTTTGTTTTTCATATATATAATATACAGGGCTTGAAACTTTTTTGCTCACCCGCCACTGTGGCTAATTCCAAAGTTACTTGCCATTCAGTATTTTTACTGGCCACAGATTTGACATCGATACCATGGGGAAAAACGGCCATATAGATATTTTTAATATTATGTCTTCATTAGTCAGCAGGTTTATTAGGCTGCTGTCACTTTAAGACCTGACACATACATCCATTATACTGTTACGCATGCGTTTTCTTTCTTTCCGTTTTTCTGAGGTCATTTTCTCTTTTCTTAAAACTGTTTACGCGAATACTTGTCAAGACCGGCATTTTGACATTATTTTATATGCATTTTACTTTATGTACGCGCACTTTGGGTGTGAGCACAAAATCTGCAGGTATGAGTAAAATTATGCGCAATCCCACGCTGAAACTCAAGCCCTGTAACACAAACTATATTCATCCAGAGCAAATGAAACGAGTGAGTGAGTGGAGGCGGGTTTGTGTGTCACTCGCTGTCGGAGAGATGAGAGAGAGAGAAAGAACAGCTGGCATTGTGTATCTATTCTGCGTATTGAGTATTGGAACATTTCAGGTTTCTCAGTATCGATATGTGGCGTGAAATCTATATTTTTAACGACACTACATTGCACTTAGTTTATTATTTCAGATGCCTTTTTTACAAGACTACAATTGAATCGTGGCACACATAATCATTCATTAACACACAAATGCATTGTCAAAACTGATCTGTGATTTATTAATAAAATATCTTAGAAACTGAAAAGTTCTAGCATATACTTCTTAGTAACTGAAGCACACAGCTTCACTATTAGTAGAGAGACACTGCCAGGTAGAATTAATTCACACGCAATCGCTCTCTCACTAATGCATTCATATAAATGTAATCTTTACTGTGGTAGTGTATCTGTATTTGATTTAAAACGAGCAGAAATCTCTGAGAAATATAACGACCCAAAGACAAAAGAACTGATAAAAATAAGCTGTTATGTAGGAGCGCTGTCATACGCCATATCTGTTCCAGTCTCATCTCGAGGTTCAGGCTATTTCTGTTCATTAATGACGTCATCAACGACAAGTCGTCGTCGACTCGACTTTCATCACATAAATGTGGACTTTAGACAATCTGAAGTCGTTCAACCCCTGGTTTGGATAGCTCAATCTTTGGCTGTATTCTACAGATTGTGATGTTAAGGAAGTGTTGTGTGTCTGTACGGGTGTGTGTTCCTGGTTTCCGGGTGTTTTCCGTGTCTCACTCATGGGATCCGTTATCTCCTGCTCACGAGCATCACAGACATGCTCCTCTTCCATTACACGCTCTCAAACACAAGCGTGAAAGTCATAAAGTTTAATGGTGTTCTCTCGCAGGTACAATCACTCCCTCTTTTTGAGTCCACGCTTCATTAAGTCCCAGAGAGATCTGTGTGTGAGTGTGTGTGTGTGAGTGTCAGTCAGCGTTGAAGAGTAGATCAGTTTTCTCCACAGATGTTCTCCAGCGGGAGGTGAACGGCTCTCTCGGGCGTGAGTGTGTGAGAGTGTGTGTGTGTGTGTGTGTGTGTGTATATATATGTGTGTGTAAAATGTCAGTCATATTCATTACCAGCTCCGTAGCATGTATTTTCTGATAAAAACCTCTAAATGAAAAAGTTATGAAATTGTAAGTAGTTCAATAGGGCTCAGTTCAATTGCAGGTTAGACTGACTATATACTGTATACATATATATATATATACTGCCGTTCAAAAGCATAGGATCGCTAAGATTTTCAGTGTTTTCAATGTTAAAAGAAGCCTCTTATCCTCACCAAAGCTGCATTTATTTGATTTAAAATATTATATATATATTGTTAAATATTATGACAATTTAAAATAACTGTGTTGAAAAGCCTATATTTTTAAATGTAATGTATTCCTGTGATGCAAAGCATCAAGCAAGGATGCATTACATTGATTGAGTAAATTGAAATTGAAATTAAATTACAGTTTAGTTACAGTAAATATATGTATAATGTTACAAAAGATTCTATTTCAAATAAATGTAAATGAACTTCTCATTCATATAAGAATCCTGAAAAACAAATTATACACAACTGTTTTCAACATTGATAATAATCATAAATGTTTCTTGAGCATCAACTCAGGGGGGTGAACACGTATGCAGTTACTGTAGTTCAGACACTTATGCAGTTACTGTAGCTCAGGGGGGTGAACACTTATGCAGTTACTGTAGCTCAGGGGGGTGAACACTTATGCAGTTACTGTAGCTCAGGGGGGTGAACACGTATGCTGTTACTGTAGTTCAGGGGGTGAACACTTATGCAGTTACTGTAGTTCAGGGGGTGAACACTTATGCAGTTACTGTAGCTCAGGGGGGTGAACACGTATGCAGTTACTGTAGTTCAGGGGGTGAACACTTATGCAGTTACTGTAGTTCAGGGGGTGAACACTTATGCAGTTACTGTAGCTCAGGGGGGTGAACACGTATGCAGTTACTGTAGCTCAGGGGGGTGAACACGTATGCAGTTACTGTAGCTCAGGGGGGTGAACACGTATGCTGTTACTGTAGCTCAGGGGGGTGAACACGTATGCAGTTACTGTAGCTCAGGGGGGTGAACACGTATGCAGTTACTGTCTCAGGGGGGTGAACACGTATGCTGTTACTGTAGCTCAGGGGGGTGAACACGTATGCAGTTACTGTAGCTCAGGGGGTGAACACGTATGCAGTTACTGTAGTTCAGGGGGTGAACACTTATGCAGTTACTGTAGTTCAGGGGGTGAACACTTATGCAGTTACTGTAGCTCAGGGGGGTGAACACGTATGCAGTTACTGTAGCTCAGGGGGGTGAACACGTATGCAGTTACTGTAGCTCAGGGGATGAACACTTATGCAGTTACTGTAGCTCAGGGGGGTGAACACGTATGCTGTTACTGTAGCTCAGGGGGGTGAACACGTATGCAGTTACTGTAGCTCAGGGGGGTGAACACGTATGCTGTTACTGTAGCTCAGGGGGGTGAACACGTATGCTGTTACTGTAGCTCAGGGGGGTGAACACGTATGCAGTTACTGTAGCTCAGGGGGGTGAACACGTATGCAGTTACTGTAGCTCAGGGTAGAGCTGAAGATCTTTGCCCGAACCCGACGGGACCCGTCGGGACCCGACGGGTTCGGTCGGGTTCGGTCTTAATTTCGTTCATTTTACACGGGCTCGGGCCGGGCTCGGGCTTGCGCTCCGGGTTGCGCGGTAAATGAGCGGTCAGGTGATGCGCTTCGATTAGCGCGAAAATGGATGCTGAGGAGGTGAAACGGAGGCTGGCCTCTGGTGATTATGTTTTGGTTGCACAGACAAAAAAAGCAAAGTCTGAGGTGTGGAAAAATTTTGACCTTGTGCACAATGAGAACAATGAGACAGTGGGATATGTGAAATGCAAAAGATGCGACATTCTGTTAAAGTACGACAGCAAAACGACAGGGAATTCGTCGCTGATAAGGCATGTTGATCGAAGCTGTTCAACACCTGCCAGTGCCCACGATCAACCTACAATCACATCGTTTGTTACAGCATCAAAACCCATCCCTGCAAAGGTGAAACAAACGGTGACGGAGAAGTGTGTCAGCTTTTGCTGTAAAGACATTAGGCCTTTTAATATCGTAAATGGCAAGGGGTTTGAAGAGCTGGCGCAAGAACTAATTAATGTCGGGGCTGCATATGGGAGGGTTCCCGTAAATTCTGTTATTCCCCGCCATGTGACAATTGCGAAGAGGTGCACTGACATGGCAGAAGAAAAGAGGGAAGCTTTAGTACAGAAACTTAAGACTTTGTTAAAGGATGGCACAGTCGCAATGACCACGGACATGTGGACAGAGGATTATCGGAAGATTAGTTATTTGACAATTACATGCCATTTCATAAGTGAGGATATGGAACTGGTGAATAAAACCCTGACAACTACAATGTTCCCTTTGGAAGAGGCAAAGACGGGAGAAAATATAAGACGGGAGATACTGAAACTACTGGTGACAAAGTTTGGCCTTGACGCTTCCTCTCTCAACAAAATTGTATGGGTGACCGATGAGGGGGCAAACATTAAATTAGCTCTGCGGCCATACCAGAGATTGGACTGCATTGACCATCTCATTAATACGGTACTGCGCCATGGACTCGACATTGCCGAGTTATCCAAAGCCGACGGTGCTCCGGACATAGGAGATACCATTTCTGCTGCTAAATCATTAGTGAGGTACGTTAAACAGTCGGGGTTGGCTGCTCAACTGTCAACAACATTGCTGCAAATGGGAGACACTCGGTTCAGTACGGTGTACCTCACACTGACATCTATACAGGCCATTTATCATGAGCTCCACGAAAAGCTGGAGGCACGAGGGGAGAGCGCGCGCATTGAGAAAATAGCACCAGACACACTGGACTTTTTGATACACTTTCTGAAGCCATTCTATGAAGCACAGCGGGAACTTGAGGGAGACAAGTATCCAACACTTAATAGTGTGTGTCTCTGGAGTGAGAAACTGAAACGCCACTGTCAGCCCAATGCCCTGGACTCCCCACAGCAAGCTGTCGTGCGTAAACGGCATGAAGACTGGCTCGCGCGTAAAGTGATTATACAGGACCTCCACAAGATCGCAACATTCCTCTGGCCAAAATTCAATCAGCTGAGAATGTTGTCACACTCAGACAGGAATGCCGTACATGCTCATGTCCGCACTCTTCTGCAAGCCATGGCTGCAGGTGCACCAGATGTGGAGATTCGAGACCCAGAGCTCTCCGGAGTCGAACCCAGTGACAGTCCTCCGGCAAAAAGGGCGATTTTTGCGGAGTGGGAAAACGTAAGGCAAGCTGACTGGGAAGATGATGAGGTCACTCGCTACATTGAAACGGCTGCTGTCATGGAAAACGAAATGGACGTTCTTGGCTGGTGGAAGACCAACAAACCATCCTACCCAAAACTTGCAAAATTAGCCAGATCAGTACTATGCATCCCAGCCAGTAGCAGCAGCAGTGAAAGGGTGTTCAGTGCTGCTGGACGCACCATCAGTGAGCGCAGGACCGCGCTGAAGCCATCGACGGTGGATTCAATAATTTTCCTCCACAAAAACATGTAGCCTTATCTTGGTGAGTAAAGGTTTTTCAAATTACAACTAAATATTAATTGAGTCTTAAATGCATAATGTAAACAGCAGAGTATAGGCTACAGGCTAATGTTGGCATTATTCTTTTATTACATTTCAGCTGCTGTTCACCGTCGCTTTGAGGCCGGATTGTGGAGAGAAGTGGCGAAGCAAATTCTGCGTCTTTATCTTAATTTAGTTATTGCCAAACACCCATCTTAATTTAGAATTTATCTTAATTTAATTCGTTAAAAAAGACTCCTATAAAGACACTTTATTGCCGCGTTGGCCTTTTTATATTAGTATTGGTGATTGTGGAGAGAGGAGGCCTCAAGCAAGTCCCGTTTTCGTTTGTCTTAGGCCTAATCTCAATTTGATGTAACTTTTCATTTTATTTCGTTATTGCCAAATAACTATCTTTAGAATTTATCTTGATTTAATTCGTTAAGAATATATTTGTATTGTGATTGTGGATGGGTGGCCTCAAGTCCCGTCTTCGTTTGTTTTAGGCATAATCTCAATTTTATGTAACTTTTCGTTTTATTTCGTTATTGCCAAATACCTATAGTTTATAATTTATCTTGATTTAATTTGTTAAGAAAGATTCATTTTTATAGGCACGTAGGCCTATTTATAGGCTAAGTATGCCTAGGCTAGGCCATGTTATGTTACAGAGGACTTATTTTATTTCTTTGTTCCTTCCAACTTCCAAGTGGCCTGTCATGAATAAATTATGTTAAAAATGTATAAATGAAATGACTCATTCTTGACTTGAGTTTACTTGACAAAAGGCAAAAGAGCTGTGTGCGTGCGCACATTTGAATAATGTCGGGCTGTAAACGGGTTCGGGCTTTTAAAAAGCTGTCAATCAAATTGTACTTGTCGGGCTCGGGCCGAATTCTGTCGGGCTCGGGCCTTGTCGGGCCTAACTTTTAAGGCCCGATTAAAGCTCTAGCTCAGGGGGGTGAACACGTATGCTGTTACTGTAGCTCAGGGGGGTGAACATGTATGCTGTTACTGTAGCTCAGGGGGGTGAACACGTATGCAGTTACTGTAGCTCAGGGGGGTGAACACGTATGCTGTTACTGTAGTTCAGGGGGGTGAACACGTATGCAGTTACTGTAGCTCAGGGGGGTGAACACGTATGCTGTTACTGTAGTTCAGGGGGGTGAACACTTATGCAGTTACTGTAGTTCAGACACTGATGCAGTTACTGTAGCTCAGGGGGATGAACACTTATGCAGTTACTGTAGCTCAGGGGGGTGAACATTTATGCAGTTACTGTAGTTCAGGGGGTGAACACTTATGCAGTTACTGTAGTTCAGGGGGTGAACACGTATGCAGTTACTGTAGTTCAGGGGGTGAACACTTATGCAGTTACTGTAGCTCAGGGGGATGAACACTTATGCAGTTACTGTAGTTCAGACACTTATGCAGTTACTGTAGCTCAGGGGGATGAACACTTATGCAGTTACTGTAGCTCAGGGGGATGAACACGTATGCAGTTACTGTAGTTCAGGGGGTGAACACTTATGCAGTTACTGTAGTTCAGACACGTATGCAGGTACTGTAGTTCAGGGGGTGAACACTTATGCAGTTACTGTAGTTCAGACACGTATGCAGTTACTGTAGTTCAGGGGGTGAACACTTATGCAGTTACTGCAGCTCAGGGGGGTGAACACGTATGCAGTTACTGTAGTTCAGAAGGTGAACACTTATGCAGTTACTGTAGCTCAGGGGGGTGAACACCTTTGTAGTTACTGTAGTTCAGGGGGGTGAACACGTATGCTGTTACTGTAGCTCAGGGGGGTGAACACGTATGCTGTTACTGTAGCTCAGGGGGGTGAACACGTATGCAGTTACTGTAGCTCAGGGGGGTGAACACGTATGCAGTTACTGTAGCTCAGGGGGGTGAACACGTATGCTGTTACTGTAGCTCAGGGGGGTGAACACGTATGCTGTTCCTGTAGCTCAGGGGGGTGAACACGTATGCAGTTACTGTAGCTCA
This sequence comes from Rutilus rutilus, assembly GCA_021464565.1. NCBI lineage: Eukaryota > Metazoa > Chordata > Actinopteri > Cypriniformes > Leuciscidae > Rutilus > Rutilus rutilus. The sequence goes on along the minus strand of JAJAQA010000022.1, from coordinate 27,387,661 downwards.
GGGGGGTGAACACGTATGCAGTTACTGTAGCTCAGGGGGGTGAACACGTATGCAGTTACTGTAGCTCAGGGGGGTGAACACGTATGCAGTTACTGTAGCTCAGGGGGGTGAACACGTATGCTGTTACTGTAGTTCAGGGGGGTGAACACGTATGCAGTTACTGTAGCTCAGGGGGGTGAACACGTATGCTGTTACTGTAGTTCAGGGGGGGTGAACACTTATGCAGTTACTGTAGTTCAGACACTGATGCAGTTACTGTAGCTCAGGGGGATGAACACTTATGCAGTTACTGTAGCTCAGGGGGGTGAACGTTTATGCAGTTACTGTAGTTCAGGGGGTGAACACTTATGCAGTTACTGTAGTTAAGGGGGTGAACACGTATGCAGTTACTGTAGTTCAGGGGGTGAACACTTATGCAGTTACTGTAGTTCAGGGGGGTGAACACTTATGCAGTTACTGTAGTTCAGACACTTATGCAGTTACTGTAGCTCAGGGGGATGAACACTTATGCAGTTACTGTAGCTCAGGGGGATGAACACTTATGCAGTTACTGTAGTTCAGGGGGTGAACACTTATGCAGTTACTGTAGTTCAGACACGTATGCAGTTACTGTAGTTCAGGGGGTGAACACTTATGCAGTTACTGTAGTTCAGACACGTATGCAGTTACTGTAGTTCAGGGGGTGAACACTTATGCAGTTACTGCAGCTCAGGGGGGTGAACACGTATGCAGTTACTGTAGTTCAGAAGGTGAACACTTATGCAGTTACTGTAGCTCAGGGGGGTGAACACCTTTGTAGTTACTGTAGTTCAGGGGGGTGAACACTTATGCAGTTACTGTAGTTCAGGGGGTGAACACTGCAGTTACTGTAGTTCAGGGAGGTGAACAAGTATGCAGTTACTGTAGTTCAGGCTGAACACTTAGGCAGTTACTGTAGTTCAGGGGGTGAATACTTATGCAGTTACTGTAGTTCAGGGGTTCAACACATATGCAGTTACTGTAGTTCAGGAGGGTGAACACTTATGCAGTTACTGTAGTTCAGGCTGAACACTTAGGCAGTTACTGTAGTTCAGGGGGGTGAACACTTATGCAGTTACTGTAGTTCAGGCTGAACACTTAGGCAGTTACTGTAGTTCAGGCTGAACACTTAGGCAGTTACTGTAGTTCAGGGGGGTGAACACTTATGCAGTTACTGTAGTTCAGGGGTTGAACACATATGCAGTTACTGTAGTTCAGGCTGAACACTTAGGCAGTTACTGTAGTTCAGGCTGAACACTTAGGCAGTTACTGTAGTTCGGGGGGTGAACACTTATGCAGTTACTGTAGTTCAGGGGTTGAACACGTATGCAGTTACTGTAGTTCAGGGGGGTGAACACTTATGCAGTTACTGTAGTTCAGACACTTATGCAATTACTGTAGTTCGGGGGGTGAACACTTATGCAGTTACTGTAGTTCAGGGGGGTGAACACTTATGTAGTTACTGTAGTTCAGGGGGGTGAACACTTATGTAGTTACTGTAGTTCAGGGGGGTGAACACTTATGCAGTTAGTTGTTCCAAGTTTTTTTTTTTTCTCTGAAATGTCACTTTGGTTTTCAGTGACATTGCATAGGTTGTAATATTTACATGAAAGGTGCAAAGGTTCAAATATGATTTATATATTTTTTTATATTCACTGTATGAATGAAATATTATTAAATATACATTACATTTATATTATATTCTACAAAATCCATAAAAAAGATTACAAATATGAAGAATATTTTGATACATTGAAAAGCATTAAATAAAATATTATAAAATGTATTACATATTTATTTTCATTATATATTTCTTGTGTTACCATTTTTATTTTATATGAATACATATAATATCGCATCTGCATTACCACCTCAGATGTGCATTATATTACATTATATTATATTATATTATATTATATTATATTATATTACAAACTGCTTACATTAGTTTTTTTTATTAAATGTAGTCCTGTAGGAGCATTGAGTCATGTTGTATTTCAGATGTAATGCTATCTGTACGGTAATCAGGCACAAGAACTGTTAATAACCTTATTGTGTTGTTCTTTGGTCTTCTAAAGGTCAGTTGCATCTAGAACATGTGCTGTTCAGTGTTTGTTTCGCTGCGTGTTTCTAATGAAGCACATGTGTAACCGTGGCCTCTGCACATTTCCCATGATCCCGTGCGTTTCCACTGATGCACGCTGCTTTCCACATAGAACCTGAAGGGAAATGTGAAGTGTACTTTTTTTTAATGTCATAGAGAAGACTCATTAAAGCAGGGGCATAACAATTCCTCCATTAATTTTCCAGCAACCAGTTTTTAATTAATAGTGCAGGCAGTATTAAATATGAAGTACACAAATTGCCTGTGGGCTTCGTAATTAATTCTAATGGAAGAAATTAAAAATTGGTGGGGTGGATTCCGATTATTCTGCTGTATGGCCGTGGTTTCGGGACCACTGGAGCGACTCTGTCAAAGAGAAAGATCTCGCCCGGACTCTCCAGAAATCTGTCGTTCCTCACGCTGATGGACGTCTGCACACATTGACCTCTGAGTAGCCTTGAGCGGATGTGTTGGTGGTGTGTTTTAATCCCTAATTCCATTCAGAATGATTTTTGTTTAATCTGTAATTTGTTTTCGTGGTTTTGTTTTAGGTTTTGTTTTGGTGGTATTTTTAGTTTTGTTTTAGTTTTTGTGTTTTGTTTTAACTTTAGGCTTTTTGTTTTAGTTGTTTTGGTTTTATTGTTTTGCTTTTTTTTTTTTGTGTGTTGTTTTGGTGGTGTGTTTTTTTATGTTGTTTTTTATGTTTATGTTTTGCTTTTGGTTTGTTTTTTGGTTTGTTTTTATTGTTTTGGTGTTGTTTTTTTTAAATTTTTTTATTGTTTTGGTTTGGTTTTGTTTATGGTTTTGTTTGTTTTGTATTTATTGTTTTGGTGTTTGTTTTTCTTTTTTTTATTGTTTTGGTGTTGTTTATGTTTTTGTTTTAGTTTGGTTTGTTTTCTGTTTATAGTTTTGTTTAGATTTAGTTGGTTTAGTTTTAGTTTTCTATTGTTTTTTAGTGTTTTTTTGTTTAATTGTTTTGTTTTTATTTTGCTGTGGTTTATTTGGTTTCTTTTGTTTTGTTTTAGTTTGGTGTTTTGTTTTGTTTTGTTTGTTTTAGTTTTATGGTTTTGCTTTTACTAACGAAATGATTGTTTGCAAGCATGTGTTCCTTTCCCTCATTGAGTGTGGCTGTATCCCTGTCTCTGTGAAGGCCTCTGCACGTGCTGGTGTGTAACGCAGCCGTCTGCACTCAGCCCTGGAGATTGACAGAGGACGGGCTGGAGTCCACCTTCCAGATCTGCCATCTCGCTCACTTCTACCTGGTCCAGCTCCTGCTCGATGTCCTGAGGCTCTCGGCTCCGGCCCGCGTGGTGGTGGTGTCCTCAGAGTCTCACAGGTCAGAAACACTCCACATCATTGCTTCAGTTAATCTCTGAAGCATCCATGTATATGTATATTTGTCGCTTCACCAACAGTCTCTGTCGCTCATTTCTCCAGATTGATTTATACTATTTCTGTCATGACCACTATCGTCAAATACGATTGACAATTAGCATTTAATTTGGATTGGCGGTATAATTAATAATTAATAATTAATAATAATAATAATAATTCGTTACATTTATATAGCGCTTTTCTAGGCACTCAAAGCGCTTTACAAGGAAGGGGGAATCTCCTCAACCACCACCAATGTGCAGCATCCACCTGGATGATGCGACGGCAGCCATATTGCGCCAGAACGCCCACCACACACCAGCTTACTGGTGGAGAGGAGAGTGATGAAGCCAATCAGTGTATGGGGATGATTAGGAGGCCATGATGGACAGAGGCCAAGGGGCAAATTTTGCCAGGATGCCGGGGTTACACCCCTGCTCTTTTTCGAAGGACATCCTGGGATTTTTTAATGACCAAAGAGAGTCAGGACCTCGGTTTAACATCTCATCCGAAGGACGGTGCTCTTTTGGCAGTATAGTGTCCCCGTCACTATACTGGGGCATTAGGACCCACACAGACCACAGGGTGAGCACCCCCTGCTGGCCTCACTAACACCTCTTCCAGCAGCAACCTGGTTTTCCCAGGAGGTCTTCCATCCAGGTACTGACCAGGCTCAGCCCTGCTTAGCTTCAGTGGGCAACCAGTCTTGGGCTACAGGGTGATATGGCTGCTGGCACGTTCGTATGGTATGGTCCCGTTCAGGGCGATAACCCCCCTTAGGGTAAACAGAACAGAACCAACATGAATGTATTGCAGATATCATTAATTCAAGATTTTAATTTAAAGTACAACATGATTCGAGAATTTATTCTGATTCAGGGGGAATCATAATGCCAAATCCTGACTGACGAGAGGAGGAGCTGGGGATGGAGGAGGGTAATTAGCTCCTGAGAAACGAGTGGAGCTGGGGATGGAGGAGGGTAATTAGCTCCTGAGAAACGAGAGAAGCTGGGGATGGAGGAGGGTAATTAGCTCCTGAGAAACGAGAGGAGCTGGGGATGGAGGAGGGTAATTAGCTCCTGAGAAACGAGTGGAGCTTGGGATGGAGGAGGGTAATTAGCTCCTGAGAAACGAGAGGAGTTGGGGATGGAGGAGGGTAATTAGCTCCTGAGAAACGAGTGGAGCTGGGGAGGGATGAGGGTAATCAGCTCCTGAGAAACGAGTGGAGCTGGGGATGGAGGAGGGTAATTAGCTCCTGAGAAACGAGTGGAGCTTGGGAGGGATGAGGGTAATTAGCTCCTGAGAAACGAGTGGAGCTGGGGATGGAGGAGGGTAATTAGCTCCTGAGAAACGAGTGGAGCTGGGGATGGAGGAGGGTAATTAGCTCCTGAGAAACGAGTGGAGCTGGGGATGGAGGAGGGTAATTAGCTCCTGAGAAACGAGTGGAGCTGGGGAGGGATGAGGGTAATTAGCTCCTGAGAAACGAGTGGAGCTGGGGATGGAGGAGGGTAATTAGCTCCTGAGAAACGAGTGGAGCTGGGGAGGGATGAGGGTAATTAGCTCCTGAGAAACGAGTGGAGCTGGGGATGGAGGAGGGTAATTAGCTCCTGAGAAACGAGTGGAGCTGGGGAGGGATGAGGGTAATTAGCTCCTGAGAAACGAGAGGAGCTGGGGATGGAGGAGGGTAATTAGCTCCTGAGAAACGAGAGGAGCTGGGGATGCAGGAGGGTAATTAGCTCCTGAGAAACGAGTGGAGCTGGGGATGGAGGAGGGTAATTAGCTCCTGAGAAACGAGAGGAGCTGGGGATGGAGGAGGGTAATTAGCTCCTGAGAAACGAGTGGAGCTGGGGATGGAGGAGGGTAATTAGCTCCTGAGAAACGAGAGGAGCTGGGGATGGAGGAGGGTAATTAGCTCCTGAGAAACGAGAGGAGCTGGGGATGGAGGAGGGTAATTAGCTCCTGAGAAACGAGTGGAGCTGGGGATGGAGGAGGGTAATTAGCTCCTGAGAAACGAGTGGAGCTGGGGAGGGAGGAGGGTAATTAGCTCCTGAGAAACGAGAGGAGCTGGGGATGGAGGAGGGTAATTAGCTCCTGAGAAACGAGTGGAGCTGGGGATGGAGGAGGGTAATTAGCTCCTGAGAAACGCGATAGCTGCTGATAATACTGAAGGAGCTTATATATGTATACAGTGATGGCCGTTGTATTCCTATAGGTAGATGTGGATCAGCTGATGCGAGCTTGACTAACGTGACCTGCCAGAACTGACGCTACGCTTGATTTGTGATGGATATTCTTAAACCCTCGCTAGGGGTCAGCCGTAACAGGAAAAGGAAGAATGAGTCTCACTAGGGTTTAGCGTCAGGGGCAGACAAGGCCAAAATAACAAACAAACTACAATCTTTGATTAACCTCTACAATTCCTAAATTTTTTATAAAAAAAACCCTAAATACAATTTAAACTTACCTACCTCCCTAAACCAAAAACAATGTGAAAAGATAGATATACAGAATAAAATGCCGTCAAACCCCCTACCTCGTATACAACAACAAAAATATTTACAGGAGATAACTACAAGTCCGTAGCAAACAATGCAAAGTAGAATCCAAAATCGTAGTCAGTCAGGCGTGGGTCAAGTTAACAAGAATAATCACAGGTGCAAAATCACAAACTCCAAATAATCCCTCACAATATGACGATGATGATGATACGAAGTAAAAGCGAAGTGGTACACGATTAAACACACAATGGCACAATAATGTCCTTGGTTGAGTGTTTGGGGTGGTCTTATATCTGGATGAGGTGTGGAGGAGAACCAATCACAGCCTCCAGGAAATGATCACAAAAGACCGCCCACCTGTAACACAAACATGCACATACACATGTACAGAGACAGGACAGAATGGAATAAATGACTCAGGCTCATAACAGAGCAGCAATAGAGAAAGGTTGTCTATGATTTCTATCAGCACATGCCAACTAGGCCATGCTAACCAGCTAAACCCTGAGCTCTCTGTTGAGAAACGGGCCACTTCTGTTCTCAGAAATCTCGCCCATACACCCGAGTTTCCATTACATTGGGAAACAATGCGTGTACTATAAGTGCAGTGCAGATAGTATGCAGAAAGAGAGAGCTAACGGTTCCTGTTACACATGACTATTAAATAAAAAGTGCTTTGAAGAACATGTTCGACTCTGAGAGTGAGGGTCCATTAGATTAACAAGCCCCATGTGTCATCGAGTGAACAGAGTCTTGCACAGTCTCAATTCACTCTCCCCAACTGTAAAATCACTTACTTGTAATCGCAGTAACTCCTCCAATTAACTTTAACAGTTTATTTCCCGTTCTCTACCACACCTGATAATTTCTGATCCTCACCTCCTCATCTCTATCAGTTCCATTGCCTTTAATATGTGGCCTTTTGAGCTCACCATCTGACCTCTGACCCAGGAAGAGATTATATTTCCCAAAGCCGCAAGAGCCGTTAAACCTTGACACCGCTGTACGAGGAACCAAAGAATGAGGGAAATTGAGGGTGTCAAAATAAAATGTGTTCAGCGGGGACGTTTATCTGCGCTGCAGCACTGGGGCTTAAGTGACAGGACAGATCGGTGTTGGCATTTTCCTCCCGACTCCAAACAAGAGACACGGATAGTGTGGACGGGAGACTCACCTCTGAAAACTCACGCTTTTATACTTCAGTCTCTTTAAAGCAGGATCCTGCAGTCATTAAACACCAGCCTGACCTGACCTTTTCATACCTCTGCTCTGAAAATAGACTCTTTCCACCCCAGAATGCCTCTGCTGGGAAGACCGTGTGGATTATCCTGGCCCTGAGATGATGACAGAGTCAACATGTGCAGAGGATAGTGGGGATGGATATATAACCGCTAAACTGATAGGGCTAGTTCAGCCAAAAATACTAATAAAAAAAACATTCTGTCATACTCATGCTCATGTCGTTCCAAACCTGCTTTTCTTTTTCCATGGAACATATAATGAGTTTTAAAGTGCCTCTATTAAGGCTCCTGATTTTGTTTAGGATATCCTACAATAGTTTTACATGAATCAAAGGTCAAAAAACTGTCATTTTCTCATAATATCCATTGCAGAATCAGCTCTTTTCTCACAGTGTCTTAAAACGGTTCAATCAAGGATTCATTCGCTCTAAACCCCGCCTTTCCGAGAGCTGCTCTTCTCTGATTGGTCAGATGGTTGTGATTGGTCTACTCTGCTCTGATTGGTCAGATGATTGTGATTGGTCTGCTCTGCTCTGATTGGCCAAATGGTTGTGATTGGTCTACTCTACTCTGATTGGTCAGATGACCCAGTCTGTTGTGATTGGTCAGAAACTAAACGCTCTTTATCATATCTGAATCTCAGCTCTTGACACACAGTGATACGAACAGTAACGATGGCGTGGGTTTTACCGTATCAATCTCATCAAAGTGGATTTGCTTTGTCAGCAGAAAACAGCGTCTTCTCGACATGAACAACACAAACCAAACTCTTCCAGTCTCAGATACACTACAGTGTTTGAGGGCGGAGCTAAGAGACACTGGTCAGCCAATCAAGACCATAGACTGACATTATGCAAATTAGTTACAAACCTCCGCATTTCAGCAGGTGGTGAGCCGGGAATTACTGACGACTCGTTTCACGCAGTTCAATTTCTATTCGGAGACAATATCTTTTAAACTTTGCAGAGCTTCTGCTTTCACAAACAGTTATATTACACTGCATGAAAGGAAATATATATATATAAAAAAACAAAAAACATAATAGCTTTAAATAATGTTCACTGTCACATTTAATAGTGATGCACGGTAATAAAAAAATGATAATAATAATATAATGAAATATTATTAATTATGCATGGATCATATATTATATTAATAAAGAATTAACTATTAATTATGCATGTATATAATTTTAAATATCAGAAAAGTGGCCCATACGACTTTTATTCCCAGTCTGAATCCATAAGAATCAGAGGAACAGACCTTCATTTACGTCAGTGCTCTCTTAAAATGTTGTCCTCTGCCATTGCTCTTTAACTTGTAGTCAAACTGAACTACTGAAAAGATGTTTTGGGAAAGAAAAGTGTTTTTTGGGTGAGCTACTGCTTTAATGAAGTAGTTTCCCACTCCCACAGTTCACACCTTGAGTATTTGCAGCGCCGCGATGCCCGCAGATGTTGGTGTTTACCCAAGCAGAGATGTAACGTGTCAAACAGCAACACGCGCCGCACTGAGCTTGTCATACAGTGAATGTGACGTTTTGATTGGTTGTTATGTAAAGCACATAATTAAGAGGTAAACTCTGAATGCGATTGCGGGCGCAGAACACACTCTGATCCGCACTAGGGGAGGGACGATTCATTTCACTGCAGTTTCTTGGGACTGTTGTTTACACACACACAAGGACACATCGAGAAAATACAGCGCCTTGTGTTCAGGGGCCTTGTCAAACATCTGGCGTTTAACAGCTTAGTCAAAGCCAATTAAAGAACGTCATGTCGTAGCTTTGATTTGCATTAAGCCAGACCTGGCCTGCCAAAGCTCATTTAGTTCACTTCTCCATCGGCTCACGTTCTGGAGGTTATTCCCGCAGCTCAAGTCAACGGGAAATCAGTTTTGTCCATTTGTTCATATTCACCATTTACAGTAATTATTTTTAGTTCACCCCTAAATGAACGCTTTGTTATCATTCATTTACCTTTTCGTCATTCCAAACCTGTATTGACTGAATGTCTTTATGAAAAATGATATTTTGAAGAATGCCAGTAACCAAGCCGTTTGTGTGACTGTAGACTTCTGTTTCAACAAAACGAAACGAAACAAAAGAAGCACATAATGCAAGACACAAAAGACAAAACACACACACTAACACAAATCAAGACAAAGCACAAAACGAGACTAAACATTTGAAACTAATAAAACAAAACAAAAAAACACAACAAACGATTAAAAATCACACCTACAGGGACTGTAATGATATCATATTATAAATACATAGACATTAATATGGAGTTGGTCCCTCTTTGCAGCTATAACAGCTTCTACTCTTCTGGGAAGGCTTTCCACAAGATTTTGGAGCATTTGTGGGTCAGGCACTGATTTGGGATAAAAAGGCCTGGGTCGCAATCTCCGGTCCAGTTCATCCCAAAGGTGTTGGATGGGCTTGAGGTCAGGGCTCTCTGCAAGTTCTTCCACACCGAACTCATCCAACCATGTCTTTATGGACCTTGCTTTGTGCACTGGGACACAGTCATGCTGGGATAGAGAAGGGCCTTCTTCAAACTGGTATTCTGAAGCATTGAGATTTCCCTTCTGTGGAAGTAAAGAGCCAAGCCCAAGCCCTGAAAACAACCCCACACCACAATCCCCCCTCCAGCTAACTTTACACTTGGCACAATGCAGTCAGGCAGGAAACGTTCTCCTGGTATCCGCCGATCAGACTTCCACACAGAGAAGCGGGATTGGTCTCAGAGAGTCCAGTGGCCTGCTTTAGTGTACACCACTGCACACAGATGCTCGGCCATGGAAACCCACTCCATGAAGCTCCCGCCGCACAGGCGTTGTGCTCGGCTCTCAGTGACCCGTTCGCTCTGACTTTACCTGCTAAAACTCTTAAAGGTTCCTGTAACACCACTCACAGTTGACCCTAGCATAGGCATCCTATCACAGTACCACGCTTGAATTCACTGAGCTCTTCAGAACAAGTGTTTGTAAATGCAGACTGCATGAGTTGGTGCTTGATTTGATACACCTGTGTCATTGGGTCTGGTTGAATGGGTCAAGTTCAATATTCAACAGGTGTATCCCAATACTTTTGTCCATACACCTATATCCTTTTTTTTTTTTTTTTTTTTTTGTTATATTTATTAGGGGTGTAACGGATTCCCTCATGTCACGACTCGATGCATATCACGATACTGAACTCACGATACCCTATTATTGCGATACTCCAAGACATATGGTTAAAGGTAAAAAAAAAAGTTGATTGAAATGGTCAGTTTGATATTATATCGTGTGTGTAAATGAATATTCTTGGACTCAGTGCTGGAAACCCAAAGCACAGGACAATAGAGACACCAGAATAACAATATTCATGATTCTGAAGCTGAAAACAGAATTATTGTAGATGAATATGCTTGCAATCGGTCACTGACTAAATATATTTAAAATAATGTCGGACACTTTTTACTTGTAACATCAGACATTATCAGAACACACAAATATTCCCCCACTGCATTATTATACATTATACTCAACATTATATATAGTAGTTTAATGTCTGACACTGAAACTCTGAAAACTTGAATTGATACATATTGTCACTATTCACGATACATATGATGCATTTTTGTGTTGCGATATATTGTTACACCCCTAATATTTCTTGCTGATTGTTGTTTCTGAAGGTTCACGGATCTGGTGGACACGTGTGGGAAGGTGGACCTGAACCTGCTGTCCCCCCCGCAGAAGCAGTACTGGTCAATGCTGGCCTACAACCGTGCCAAACTCTGCAACCTCCTGTTCTCCAGCGAGCTGAACCGACGCATGTCGCCCTTCGGCGTCACCTGTAACGCAGTGCATCCTGGGAACATGATGTACACCTCCATCCACCGCAGCTGGTGGCTCATGACCCTGCTCTTCACCCTCGCACGACCCTTCACCAAGTCCATGGTAAGAGCAAGAGATTTCATGTTCCCTTCTTTCCCGCGATGCAGTGTGAGGACTGAGTACGTTTCATTTTGAACATTGGTTCATACGCAGCACAAACACATGAAGGCACACAGCTAGCTGTCCTCATGTGAAGCACACAGTAGACTTGATGTGCAGCAGAGTTTGATGTTAGTGTCTTGCTAACACCCTAAAGGGTTGCTCACACAGAACACGGCTTTGCGTTTAAACACACGAGGCGGCCGGCAGTGGGGAAGAAAAAGATGCGAGGCTTTGAGGCGAGTTTTTAGGACAACTACTTTGAAGTCGAGAACCGCGTTTTAAGAACGATGTGTCTTGTGTGAGATGCATCCGTCTAGAACCTGTTCACATAAAAACAACAGAAAGCAGCTCAGTAGAGTGCAAAACCTGTTCTTCTTTATAATTTTTTTTGATATTTTGTGGATTTTTGTTTTACATTAAATTCTTATTATTAATCAAGTGTGCTTTATTATATATATATATGTACACACACACATTTGAATGGGTGATAGCCAATAAATGGCTTGTTTTAAATAAATGAAAACACTAAAAGTTAATTTAGGCATCCCAACCTTATAATGTACAGTATGACATCTATACTATAAATCACTTTTGGGATTACATTTAACAGTGGTTCAGTCAATCAATCAATCTAATATTGGTCAATAACATAATTATTATTGAATGCATTTTTTGCATTAACTATCTTAAGTTTCTTTCCACTGAGTTTGTCACAGTGAGTTCTGGAATTGCCTTTGAGTGAACACATGCGACGCTGCCTTTAAATGTGGCCACAGTGAGGTTTATTAGAGTTTAACTGTGTGTTTCTTCATTTCAACCAGTGTGTGTGTGTGTGTGTGACCTGCCTTTACTTCTGTGAAGTTTAGACACAGTGATGGTGTCCAAGAGAGTTTCACTAGCATGTTTTTGGGTTCTTGAGCAGGAAGAACGTGTGCGTGCGTGTGTGTGTGTGTGTACGTGCGTGTGTGTGTGTGTGTGTGTGTGTCACGCTGCCGTACCGCTGCTCGTATACCCCAGTGCTGCATAAATCAGGCGGGCAGCTCTTCCTGTAGGGAACTCTCCGCGTTTTAGCCCGAAGAGGCGAGTCACATACACTTACAGAGACAAACTATAAAATTCAACATCCTCATAAATCATAAAGTATCTGCCTGTCTCGCACCTGAAGCATTTCCTTCCGCTTCTGATATGCTTTAGGCCACACAATGCATTTGATGTAGTCTTTGTTTTAATTTTGGTTGAAAACTCTGAAGGCAGATTTTGATGTAGTGTTGAGTATTTCAAGTGATTTGATTAAGTATTAAAGAGATGGGTATGAATATGTCATAAGTTTACGCGCACAGCCCAGTCATAACTCAGACCCGCTCATTTCTCCAGCTGTCAGTCATGTTTGATGGATCAAGCCGGTTCTGAACTGTGATTGGCTAGTTTGAGTCCTTGTGCTTTGGTCTGTTGATGAGACCTGTATTAGTTTTGAACATGTAAACAAGAAGCACAATATTTATGACGTCTTAGAAATTAATTTGCATTTCCTGTACAAAACACCAGTCAGTATGCAAATATTCCTGTGATTTCATTCCTGATTTGTAAGGGAGACATTTTTACAAGTTTATATATATTATAATTACAATTTGTATATATTATACTAAATAGAAATATTTATTAAATTATAAGTGATTAATTATCATATGATGTGTAAATGAATTAAAACTAAAATCATTTAGGAATCAAGACATAATGTACAGTATGAAAAATCTATATACATTTCGGGATTACATTTAACAGTGTCATCAAATTATTTGTGCTTTTTATTATTATTAATAATTATTTATTATTATTATTATTATTATTATTTTTTTGTATAATTTCTTCACCTTTAATTAATGCAGTAATGATTTCCTGTATTTATTAAAAGCTCTCAGACTCAGGACAGCCCCGGTTCTTGGCGAGGTGTTGATGTGCCTCTCTCTCCCGCTCCTGAACCCCCTCAGATATTAGTGAACTTAACACAAAACACCGCCGCTACTTTATTTATTGGTTATGAGGCTATGAAGATGCTATCGTTTTAATTGCTTGCAGTCTCATATGGGATGCTGGGAAATTGTTGAAGGTTGCAAAGCTCTGCATAATGTTGACAGGAAGAGCCTGGAACGATATTACACCCAAGCGCAGTAAAATGCCTTTGTCTTCTCCAGAAGCTGTAGGTGATTTATAACTGCGCAAATCTAGAATAAAACCTCTTATTTTGCTGTTTTATTGCATCTGAGTGGGACACTTCCATTTAGTTTAGCGTTTCTTAATGGTTTGATGCATAGATGCATCAAACATCACAAATTACTGTATGATAATGTAAGATTAGCCTTCATACAACCAAACAAACGGTTTAATAATAATTTGATTAGTGCATTTTGTTTTTTAATATCGCAGATTAAAAAAAAAAAAAAACACATAAAATTGATATGCCATATTAAAGTGCAAAGGATGTCTCAGTGTAATTCATGAACCCGAGTATCATCATCTGATCTTGTAATTTGCAGATAATGTTCAGTTTTGCTGAGTTGATGTAAATTCATTGGGTAAGAGGCAGGACTGATATCTGACTTAAACGCACACGACTGTCTTCATCTGTAATCTGTCCATCAGATATGATCTGCCGTTCATCTCTCTTGGCCTGCAGTTGCACATTAGGCCCATGCTGATCTCCAGATGTGTGTAGCTTTGATAAGAGTGGAGTCATTTTCTCCTCGTGATAATCAACGCCGGGTCTGATCTTTCCTGGCATGCGGTCATCCGGCCGGACAGCATGCGGGGATCAAAAAAGACTAGACTTTCCACGGAGGATAGCGCTTTTAGTGTACAATTTAGGATAAAAATGTTAACAAACTTAAATTATTTATCATTATTATTATTAGGGCTGCATGATTAACCAAAATAAAATTGAAATTGCGCTTATGAGATTACGAAGACTGCGAGTTTTGATGAAGTGTGTGCGCAGCGTGTTTCACGTTGAAGCGCAGCACTGTGTTCAGAGCGGCTTCCTCGCAGTAAATGCTCGTCCATCTACGGAAGTACTGTGAGATTGAGTCACTTATAACGTGCGTTTATTTGACGTAAGGAACACGCACCAAACATCTCTCCAAACTTACCGTTTACAAGCCTGTTGTCCAACAGGAGAGAACATTCAATGACGCTTCAACTCCGCTCACTGTATAATGTCAGTCGAGTGTTTGAACTAACTTCCTTTTGTGATCTTACATGTCTTTATAACACAGAAATATAGTCAGATAATATATTATTGTATAGTATTCTAGACAGTAATAAAGGCAATTTCATTTTTAACCAGAAAATTCACAGTTAGACAACCCCCTAATCGTGCAGCCCTTTTTATTATTATTTTTTATATATTCTATTTTTCATTACTATATATTATATTATATTATATTATTTATTTATATATATATATATATATATGTATTTTTTTAATTACTATTTATTAATAATGACTCTAACTCGATCTGGTATTGGTTCACAATGCACTTCAGACACGCAGTGTATAAAAGGTGTTTATTGTGTTGTAGTCGACTGTTTTCGACCGAAACTGTAAATAATTATAAAGATTTGCATAATACAAGAGTATGTGGTTTTTATTGTGCACTTTTTCCGTGACAAAAACAAAAAGAAAAGAACATTCTCTATGTCACAAAAGTGAAATATTGTGCAATTTGTCCTGATTTATTGGGAAGCAACACACATTTGATAAATCTGCCATTGGTGAATCATTTTGATGTGAAAAATGATTTGCAGCCAGGATATACTGTTGTGTTATCAACCGTAGCGGCATTGAATTTGACTAAAATAGGTTTAGAAACAACAAAACATAGCAATTTATGTTACTTGCTCAGAAATCCAAATCCAAGAAATCCCCAGAGATTCATATAAAGATTGTACAAGCATTTTTGGTTTAGATCAGTTATGCTTTAAGTGTGTTCTGTATTTTTTCTCAATGTCGAAAAAGGTCATTTTTGATCCTTCCTATGTGGTTTTATATGGAGTACTATACGTCCCCGAAGCCTCCGTAACCTTTTCATTTGTGTAGTCAAACAGCTGTTTTAGCATGTTTGGTTTGACATTTCTCCGCCGGTTGGGTGTTGTGGCATCTAATGGCTGCTTGATGCTTTGGGACGTGAAGCTGCTGGGAAAATCACAGCCCCCCAGTCAGCACCCGTCACGCCCTCCCCCCCCCCCACCGCCGCTTCATCGGGACCCGGTCCGCCATCTGACTGCGCGTTTTCAGCAGTTTAGCGCAATTATTTTCCCCGGGATTCTGCCTCGGGCGCTCCGCTACCTTTTTACATATGCAGGGGCTGAACTTTTGACCATGGCCCAATAGTCGTACATTAACCGACGGTTTGCTCTAAAAGGGGGACTTTAACAAGTTCCTCTGTGCATTGGCAAGTGTCTCTTGTCTCACCTGTGAGATAATTCACCCTGCTTCCTTACGGGAGGCTAAATCTCTCTCGCTCTCGGTGCTCTTGTGAGCCGGGAGAAAGCAGGAGATGCCGCTGATGGATCTTTCCTCAAGCCTGGCTAACGAGGGCTCTGCTTCTATTAGCACACTACAGAGGCATTACCCGCTCTCTCTCGCTCTTCTTTAATGAAGTCTCGTCCCCCCGAGCGGCTCAGGCTTACCCCTCCGCTGTGGCGCTGTGATGAGGCCTGTCGGCGTGGCGACCGTCCCCCGGTAACCGGTTGTTAGGTCAGGTGTTGTTATCTGCCGGTACACGGGTCCGATCACGCCGGCGCTGACAGGCGCTCAGTGGAGCGAGAGAAGCGGGCCAGAGGTCCACACCCAGATCCCCTTCTGCTGCGCCGGGACACCAGGAGCTGCCAGACGCCCTAATGGGCTCATAATTGGTGATTAGGACCTGCAGGTTGAGAAGAGAACCAGTTCGCTCAGGCTGTGCGAGTGTTTTCCTCTATGAGCTGCCGGCGTCACATGTGCCGTCTCTGATTCTGCTGGAGCTCTCGGCCTAGAACGATCAGCTAGTGTATCAAATACATCACATTTATCCACTCTTGCCCTGTGGTTATATCTGACAATACCCCTCTTCTTTTTCAAGGGTTTTATCTAGATCAGGAATCCCAACCTTTGCCCCAACAATACACATTTTGGATGTCTCCTTTATCTGACCACTCCAAATTGCCTCGATACCATTGAGTATCAAAAAATGTCTTGTCGTTCGATATCAAATTTCGATACTGAGGGGTTAATCTGGTCAACGTCAGTGAAACTAAGAGCATGCAGCGCGTATGATGTGCCCAAATCATGTGCTGGTGATTGGCTGTGGCAGGAGTGTTGCCGTCTCTGATTCTACACTGATAAAAATGAGTCAGTGGTGAAGTAAATGCTACAGAAAAAAACGGATGTAATTTCTGCATGAAAAAGTTAGTTCAGGCAAGAATGCAAAAAACAAGAGTAAATCCCATATTAGTACTCAGTTCAAGCTTGTAGAAATTAAAGCGTAAATATCACCGATATAAAATTAAGTACAGGCCTACTCAACTTTTCTAATACTGGTGTTCCCATCATGCACAGGGGCATGAATAATTAATAAGGTTGATTTTTCACTGTTTTCCAGCTGTATTTACACCGTTTTATCTTTGCTTTTGTTGTTAGGTTTGGTAACATGCCATTTTCTGACATCTGGATTCATTTTCTACTCAAAATGAAACATTTATACTCAGAAACGATCTATCGAACGTTCCCATTATTTATCAAGTAAATCCTACAAGTTATTTTTATCAGTTTACTGGAGCTCTCGGCCTAGAACGATCTGCTAGTGTATCAAACGCATCACATTTATCCACTCTTGCCCTGTGGTTATATCTGACAATACCCCTCTTCTTTTTCAAGGGTTTTATCTAGATCAGGAATCCCAACCTTCGCCCCAACAATACACATTTTGGATGTCTCCTTTATCTGACCGCTTCATTTCAGTGGCCGGTAAGGCCAGTTACACCTTTACTAGTTGGTCAGACTAGTTCTTAAGACACACAGTCTTAAAGTCCCCCTGTAGTCAATAATTGTATCCCTTAAAACTCATCTTTGATCACCAAAATTATATTTAATTTTGTTTTTCATGCCTTAAAATATCTTGAATGTAACTCGACACCCTTGCCTCATTTGGTATGCGCGGTTCTATGAATATGCAAATGAGCCCCGCCTCCACTCACTCCCTCAGCTCAGAGATCCACTGGTTGACGATCACACGTTGATCTGATTGGCTACAAGGTAGTTTGTGACGTCAGAAACACCAGCGATTTCAAAGCGTGTTTTTGAGACTGTCTTTGGTGTCGACTTATGAATTTACACATGGTTTGTCTTAAAGCACATTAAAAACACCATTAAAAACTGAATTTGCACCACTGGGGGACATAGTGGGGGACACTTTAACATAGTTTGTGTGCTGCTGTGCTGATTGTACAGCACTTTGGTCTGCAGGTGCAGTTGTAAAGTGCTTTATAAATAAAATAAAGTAAAGTAAGTAAAGTAGTAGCTATGTTTATGCAACTAGCCCCTGGTCTTAGAGTGTCTATTATTGAGTTGATTCAGGAGTGTTGGCTAGAAGTTGTATTGTTGGCATTCCTCCTCTAGATAACAAGACTTGAAACTTTTTAGGCAAGTTTTTCCCCTTGGTTTGCTCGAAGCAAAGTTCAGTTCTACCTCTTTATCCCCGCAGGTCTCCGTTCACGCTGTTGTCCATTTGCCTCTACAGAACAGTTGTATCTGCCATACAGCAAGACATACAGCAATGAGACTAAACCTGAAACTAGTCATTAATCAATAGTGCTTATCTTCTGCCGTTTGCTTTCATGAACCGTGCTCCAGATCCGTGTTTTCAAGCGGACACCGAGGAACCAGTCCTCATGTCCAGATGAACCCAACAAGCGTCCTGGCACACATTACACCACATAGAAATGTCCTTCTGTGGTTAAACTGCATCCAACAAACGGACAGTAGGTTCAGAGCAAACTGTGAACTATGCATGTAAACATCACAACACCTCGTCCTGCGTGACGGTCTGCTTGCAACTGAACATCAGACCTTGAATAGACTGTAATCTTTAATTTAATCGGGCAACATGAAGGCTTGATGTTACTCCATTCTCTCTCCATCTCCGAAGGCTTGATGTTACTCCCCCCCCACATTACCTATTATGAGTCTGGAAGACAATCTGAGACCTAAAAGCACACAATCCCATTTGCTTGTATTGACATGTGTGTCTCAACTCAATCCTATTACCAGGATTATAGTCTACCAAGACACACCGTTTCATTAAAATAATGTGTTGGTCTACAGGCAGCCACACACACGTATACACACACGCTCGCA
>JAJAQA010000022.1:27356546-27364046 GCA_021464565.1 Rutilus rutilus | reverse complement strand
ATTTAATTGTTTTCACCCACTTGGAAGCACATCTACCCTATATCTATCTAACATCTCTATGCATGTTTATTTTGGCTTCTTTTCATTGTATAACTTTTTTTTTTTCAGATTGTTTTCTTTTATTTCAGTTATTTTTTCAACCTTTGCTTTTAGTTTTATGTCGTTTTTTTAAAGTTTTTTTTATTTTGCACTATAATAACTCTCACAAACAGCGATACATGTACAAAAACCCCACATTTGTTAAAAGCAGCTCATAACACTGTCACACAAACACGTTGTACAGTATAACTCTCTTCAAACAATCGGTATCAAAACTCAACTGCGCTGCTGTTAAAAGCTTTAGGCTGGGTGGGATAAATAGTAAAGTGTCCAAACCTCAGCGGGAACGGCTGTTTTCTCAACAGCACAATGCTTTTAATGTGCATTATCACTTTACATAATTCTCATTGTAATGGCAAGCGTACAAAGGTCGCTGTAAGTGATCTAATGCGGTTTGGTCGTGCATGAATCATTGAGCTGACCTTT
Source organism: Rutilus rutilus (assembly GCA_021464565.1). Lineage (NCBI taxonomy): Eukaryota > Metazoa > Chordata > Actinopteri > Cypriniformes > Leuciscidae > Rutilus > Rutilus rutilus. The sequence goes on along the minus strand of JAJAQA010000022.1, from coordinate 27,363,521 downwards.
GACCTCCAGAGTGCTCAAATAAGACCTGTATAAACATCGACAGAGATCGCTGGGAACATCCAGTGCGTTTTACTGAACAGAAGCAAGCGTAAACCTTTCTGATCTGTTAAATGTGAAGCGCATCTTCCATGCATATCAGTGGATATAGAACAAATGTGTTCATTTAGGGCTTCACATGAGACTATATATATATATATATAAACTTTATAACGTCACAATTGTGATATAAACTCACATTTGAGAGTTATAACGTCAGGATTGTGAGATTTAAACTCGCATTTGAGAGTTATAACGTCAGAATTGTGATATAAACTCACATTTGAGAGTTATAACGTCAGGATTGTGATATAAACTCACATTTGAGAGTTATAACGTCAGGATTGTGATATAAACTCACATTTGCGTTATAACATTAGAATTGAGATATAAACTCACATTTAAGAGTTATAACATCAGAATTGTGAGATTTAAACTCACATTTGCGTTATAACATTAGAATTGAGATATAAACTCACATTTAAGAGTTATAACATCAGAATTGTGAGATTTAAACTCACATTTGCGTTATAACATTAGAATTGAGATATAAACTCACATTTAAGAGTTATAACATCAGAATTGTGATATAAACACATTTTGAGAGTTATAACATCAGAATTGTGAGATTTAAACTCTGAGATATAAACTCACATTTGAGAGTTATAACGTCAGAATTGTGAGATTTAAACACATTTGAGAGTTATAACGTCAGAATTGTGATATAAACTCACATTTGAGTTATAACGTCAGAATTGTGAGATATAAACACATTTGAGAGTTATAACGTCAGAATTGTGAGATATAAACACATTTTGAGAGTTATAACATCAGAATTGTGAGATTTAAACTCTGAGATATAAACTCACATTTGAGAGTTATAACGTCAGAATTGTGATATAAACTCACATTTGAGAGTTATAACGTCAGAATTGTGATATAAACTCACATTTGAGTTATAACGTCAGAATTGTGAGATATAAACACATTTGAGAGTTATAACGTCAGAATTGTGATATAAACTCACATTTGAGTTATAACGTCAGAATTGTGAGATTTAAACTCGCATTTGAGAGTTATAACATCAGAATTGTGATATAAACACATTTTGAGAGTTATAACATCAGAATTGTGAGATTTAAACTCGCATTTGAGAGTTATAACGTCAGAATTGTGAGATATAAACTCACATTTGAGAGTTATAACATCAGAATTGTGAGATATAAACTCACATTTGAGAGTTATAACATCAGAATTGTGAGATATAAACTCAAATTTGAGAGTTATAACGTCAGAATTGTGAGATATAAACTCACATTTGAGAGTTATAACATCAGAATTGAGATATAAACTCACATTTAAGAGTTATAACATCAGAATTGTGAGATTTAAACTCACATTTGCGTTATAACATTAGAATTGAGATATAAACTCACATTTAAGAGTTATAACATCAGAATTGTGATATAAACACATTTTGAGAGTTATAACATCAGAATTGAAATATAAACTCACATTTGAGAGTTATAACATCAGAATTGTGAGATTTAAACTCGCATTTGAGAGTTATAACGTCAGAATTGTGAGATATAAACTCGCATTTGAGAGTTATAACGTCAGAATTGTGAGATATAAACTCGCATTTGAGAGTTATAACATCAGAATTGTGAGATATAAACTCAAATTTGAGAGTTATAACGTCAGAATTGTGAGATATAAACTCACATTTGAGAGTTATAACATCAGAATTGTGATATAAACTCACATTTGAGTTATAACATCAGAATTGTGATATAAACTCACATTTGAGAGTTATAACATCAGAATTGTGAGATTTAAACTCACATTTGAGAGTTATAACGTCAGAATTGTGAGATATAAACTCACATTTGAGAGTTATAACATCAGAATTGTGAGATATAAACTCACATTTGAGAGTTATAACATCAGAATTGAGATATAAACTCACATTTGAGAGTTATAACATCAGAATTGTGATATAAACTCACATTTGAGAGTTATAACATCAGAATTGTGAGATTTAAACTCACATTTGAGAGTTATAACGTCAGAATTGTGAGATATAAACTCACATTTGAGAGTTATAACATCAGAATTGTGAGATATAAACTCACATTTGAGAGTTATAACATCAGAATTGAGATATAAACTCACATTTAAGAGTTATAACATCAGAATTGAGATATAAACTCACATTTGAGAGTTATAACATCAGAATTGTGAGATTTAAACTCGCATTTGAGAGTTATAACATCAGAATTGAGATATAAACTCACATTTAAGAGTTATAACATCAGAATTGAGATATAAACTCACATTTGAGAGTTATAACATCAGAATTGTGAGATTTAAACTCGCATTTGAGAGTTATAACGTCAGAATTGTGAGATATAAACTCGCATTTGAGAGTTATAACATCAGAATTGTGAGATATAAACTCAAATTTGAGAGTTATAACGTCAGAATTGTGAGATTTAAACTCACATTTGCGTTATAACATTAGAATTGAGATATAAACTCACATTTAAGAGTTATAACATCAGAATTGTGATATAAACACATTTTGAGAGTTATAACATCAGAATTGTGAGATTTAAACTCGCATTTGAGAGTTATAACGTCAGAATTGTGAGATATAAACTCACATTTGAGAGTTATAACATCAGAATTGTGAGATATAAACTCACATTTGAGAGTTATAACATCAGAATTGTGAGATATAAACTCAAATTTGAGAGTTATAACGTCAGAATTGTGAGATATAAACTCACATTTGAGAGTTATAACATCAGAATTGAGATATAAACTCACATTTAAGAGTTATAACATCAGAATTGTGAGATTTAAACTCACATTTGCGTTATAACATTAGAATTGAGATATAAACTCACATTTAAGAGTTATAACATCAGAATTGTGATATAAACACATTTTGAGAGTTATAACATCAGAATTGAAATATAAACTCACATTTGAGAGTTATAACATCAGAATTGTGAGATTTAAACTCGCATTTGAGAGTTATAACGTCAGAATTGTGAGATATAAACTCGCATTTGAGAGTTATAACGTCAGAATTGTGAGATATAAACTCGCATTTGAGAGTTATAACATCAGAATTGTGAGATATAAACTCAAATTTGAGAGTTATAACGTCAGAATTGTGAGATATAAACTCACATTTGAGAGTTATAACATCAGAATTGAGATATAAACTCACATTTAAGAGTTATAACATCAGAATTGTGAGATTTAAACTCACATTTGCGTTATAACATTAGAATTGAGATATAAACTCACATTTAAGAGTTATAACATCAGAATTGTGATATAAACACATTTTGAGAGTTATAACATCAGAATTGAAATATAAACTCACATTTGAGAGTTATAACATCAGAATTGTGAGATTTAAACTCACATTTGCGTTATAACATTAGAATTGAGATATAAACTCACATTTAAGAGTTATAACATCAGAATTGTGATATAAACACATTTTGAGAGTTATAACATCAGAATTGTGAGATTTAAACTCTGAGATATAAACTCACATTTGAGAGTTATAACGTCAGAATTGTGAGATTTAAACTCTGAGATATAAACTCACATTTGAGAGTTATAACGTCAGAATTGTGAGATATAAACTCACATTTGAGAGTTATAACGTCAGAATTGTGAGATATAAACACATTTGAGAGTTATAACATCAGAATTGTGATATAAACTCACATTTGAGAGTTATAACGTCAGAATTGTGAGATATAAACTCACATTTGAGAGTTATAACGTCAGAATTGTGAGATATAAACTCACATTTGAGAGTTATAACGTCAGAATTGTGAGATATAAACTCATATTTGAGAGTTATAACGTCAGAATTGTGAGATATAAACTCATATTTGAGAGTTAGAACATCAGAATTGTGATATAAACTCACATTTGAGAGTTATAACATCAGAATTGTGAGATATAAACTCATATTTGAGAGTTATAACGTCAGAATTGTGATATAAACTCACATTTGAGAGTTATAACGTCAGAATTGTGAGATATAAACTCACATTTGAGAGTTATAACATCAGAATTGTGATATAAACACATTTTGAGAGTTATAACGTCAGAATTGTGAGATTTAAACTCACATTTGAGAGTTATAACGTCAGAATTGTGAGATTTAAACTCACATTTGAGAGTTATAACATCAGAATTGTGAGATTTAAACTCACATTTGAGAGTTATAACGTCAGAATTGTGAGATTTAAACTCACATTTGCGTTATAACATTAGAATTGAGATATAAACTCACATTTAAGAGTTATAACATCAGAATTGTGATATAAACACATTTTGAGAGTTATAACATCAGAATTGTGAGATTTAAACTCACATTTGCGTTATAACATTAGAATTGAGATATAAACTCACATTTAAGAGTTATAACATCAGAATTGTGATATAAACACATTTTGAGAGTTAGAACATCAGAATTGTGAGATTTAAACTCACATTTGAGAGTTATAACGTCAGAATTGTGATATAAACTCACATTTGAGAGTTATAACGTCAGAATTGTGAGATATAAACTCACATTTGAGAGTTATAACATCAGAATTGTGATATAAACTCACATTTGAGAGTTATAACGTCAGAATTGTGAGATATAAACACATTTGAGAGTTATAACATCAGAATTGTGATATAAACTCATATTTGAGTTATAACGTCAGAATTGTGAGATATAAACTCATATTTGAGAGTTATAACATCAGAATTGTGAGATTTAAACTCACATTTGCGTTATAATATCAGAATTGAGATATAAACTCACATTTGAGAGTTATAACATCAGAATTGTGAGATTTAAACTCAAATTTGAGAGTTATAACGTCAGAATTGTGATATAAACTCACATTTGAGAGTTATAACGTCAGAATTGAGATATAAACTCACATTTGAGAGTTATAACGTCAGAATTGTGAGATATAAACTCACATTTAAGAGTTATAACGTCAGAATTGTGAGATATAAACTCACATTTGAGAGTTATAACGTCAGAATTGAGATATAAACTCACATTTGAGAGTTATAACGTCAGAATTGTGAGATATAAACTCACATTTAAGAGTTATAACGTCAGAATTGTGAGATATAAACACATTTGAGAGTTATAACGTCAGAATTGTGATATAAATGATGAATTTTTGCTTCCTCCGGGAATCCACAAGAAGATCTTAAACTAAGGCACATTGTTACAGTGTATTATTTTTTTAAATGATAATAATACGGAAACTTTATACTGTAATTTTCCACTATATTTCTGACCTTCACTATTAAACCAGCTGTTTTTGATATGTGGTGATTCTGCGTGAAGATTTTTGACCTGGTGTCGTTCGGCTCAAACAGTCATTGATGCGTTTAGATGCGTGAACGCTCGTATGCTAATGAGTGCATGACATCATCGAGCGCTTTATCGTCTGCCTCTCGGTGTTCTCCTGGAGAAACCGCAGATCTCCATATTGTGGGAGATTGTGTGAAGGCACAGCCAATACACAGAAAGTGGAACAAATTCACTGCGCCTCATTGGTGTTCGCCATTCCTCCTGGGTTTACACACTATATCTGCTATTGATCGTGTTAGCGTGGCTCGTTGTGACCAATCATCTGTGCAATGCATCTTACATCGGCCACCCAACACACACACTGCTCCTCTACACCTGCCTAATGCATGCATGCTTTACACTTCAACACGATTACTGCGTTCAGACCTATTCATGTGCTGTTCTCCTACAGCTCAAACACACACACCGTTATCTGTATATACTCATACGGGTCACGTCGTCCAACAACTGCATGCCAACACAACATATAGTCATATATATATATAGTCATAATTTGATTCTGTGTGATTTATTTGAGGTGATATTGAAATTAATTTCTACATTTCTGTGTGATTTACTTGTAACGAATGCAAAAAAAGGGCATGGTGATTATTGCCTATCAATTTTAGTTGCCATACTTTCAAATGCAAAACAAGAAAACAAAAACAAAAACAAAACAAAACAAAGCAAAAATAAAAACAAAACAAAATAACATCAAAAACAAGATGAGAAACCGATAAAGCAAAGCAGCAACAAAACAAAAATGGAAAACAAAACAAAAATAACATCTAAACAAACAAAAATAACAACAAAACAAAAAAACTTTTAAAACTTTTAAACTTTTAAAAAAACACACATAAAACACCAAAAAATTGCATCATGAAGTAAACTAAAGAAAAAACTAAACAAAACGAGCAGAGCAAATAATAAAAACAAACACAAAAATTATAATAAAAAAATAAATAAAAATATAACATAAAAAACAAACAAAAATAACGACAACAAAATAAAACAGGTCTCTCTCCAGATATTTTATTCTATTATTTTTTTTATTTACTTTACTTTTTAAATTTTTATTTTATTATTTTTACATTTTAAAATGTAATTTAATTTGATCATTTTATTTAATTTGTTCATATTATTTTATTGTTTTTTAATTTAATTTAATTTAATTGTTTTTTTTATTATTATTTTTATTTATTTATTTGCTATATCATCATCATCATCATCATCATCAATTCAAAGGTCTTCCATAGCCTTGTAATATATATATATATATATATATATATATATATATATATATATATATATTTAAATGTATTAATTTATAACTGAATTTGAAATGACTTTTGAATTCCTCCGTAAACCGTTTAAACTATTAGCAGTTTAAACTTTTAAAAGCGAATCTTTTCCCGTCTTCTCTCTGGCTTCCGAGATCAAAGTCATCGTAGTTTGACTTTTGAGATTTTAGGAAAGTTGTTTAATTAAATGGAAAAGATGAAGACTAGATGTTCTTTGATGCTCTGCGTGATTTTACT